>CM022549.1:6419589-7019589 GCA_012273795.1 Dendrolimus punctatus
CTTTATAGTTAAGCCGTTCTAAGGAGCCCCATTTGAAGTTTCATATAAACAGTGACGAACTAACATGGTAACAGTATCAAATTATTTATATTAAATTAACACACCATAATTAACTTATTTCTTTAGCAACGTAACACATATCAACGTTGTTTGTCAACACTGTTTTTCTTAAATATTAATAGCGTGTCCCGAAGATTGATGTACAATCGATAATTATAAACATAAATCGTAATTAAGTATTGCATATTTTCTATATTTTAAAGATAAAGAAGGCAATATTATTAATTTAATATGTGACTTTATATCGATTACAATGATTAATTGTATCATCATGGATTGTTCACATAACTAAAATCAGCTTGATAGATGTCAAATGTTGTACTTGCTTCGGCAGTACATATACAACAAGGCACATATGCACAAGATGTAAAAGATATGAAAGTAATGACAAATTTCTACCTATGGTAATGCAAGTAAATGAATAATAAGGTGTAGGAACCAATGCTTATTTATAGGTAATGTTTTAGACTGCTCACAAATTGTTTTACTACTGTTTTCTTCTGTCTACTGTTTTCGTCATTCGATGTTTTAGCTCTAAACCCTCATTGATAAGCACTTAAGCAGCAGGAGAAATTCAAAACACTCCTGCGGCACTAGTACTTAGGAACAAGATTTAGTTTGCTTCGTTCTTCTTATCTTCTTTGCTCTTCTTTACTCTTCTATCTTTATGGTCTTCTGCCCAGTAGCGTAGCTAGTCCTACGATGGTTCTATATCATAATTGGTTACAGACCCTTGGGGACTAGAAGTTATACTTACATATCGAGGGCTTCGTAACAAATAAGCGTAAAGACAAAAGTGCAGTTTTACACAAGGGTCAAAATTATGAATAAAACAAAACTAGTTGATTATATAAGGCTGAAATTTGTAATACCCGTCTATTTAGGTACACTGGCATACTGGTAAGACTTTCCAAATAAAAAATTAACATACATAGATTTAGGTAAACAATTATTACAAAGTGGCATTTTTTTCCTATACGCCCATTTGTTATGAAGCACTCGATATGCAATTATGACGCAACATTATTTAGGTGTTTTTTCTACTACTAAATACCTAACAGTCAATTATACATCTATGTATGACAGGAAGGCTACTCATAAAAACTCATCACACGCAGGTTGCGGTTGAGTACAGCGGTTTTAAACCCTTCTAACACATTTTCAAAACAAATAGCTTTAGTGTAAAGACACGTCTGCCGAAGGTACGAAGGCCGAATTATTGGATTCAGTATTCGGTTGGCATGACTGGCAGGGTTCAGCACGTAAGTGACGGAAAAGAGTACGATACGAAACTTTTCCCCAAACATATTATATAAACGTATCTGCTTTTAAACTTTTAATTTTATCAGTGTTGGTAATACGAAGAGCTTTAATTATGTTAGAAATTCGTAAAAGTGTCGGAGTATGAACAAAATGTTCAACGATGCACGCCGAACTTTCAGTCGCGCAACGCGTCTCATGATGCGTTGATTGCTATTGTAAAATACATTGAATGCGGAAACAGCTGCTATATGAAAAGTTAACGCTACGTAATTTCGGCTGTTTCATATGTTCTTAAAGAAATACTCCGAGTCTATTTAGCCGAATTTTTGGCACGGTAATTTCGGCAGGTGTTGTCACTAGCCTTAAACCTTTGGATATGATGTAAATCCAAATCAAAAAGTAAATAGTCAATGCACACAGGGCCGTTTTTAGTATGTATGAAATTTGACATAAACATATATGGCCTTACTTATAATCGTTTGTTAAATTTTAAGAAACTGCTCAGCAATTGATTAATGACAATCTTACCCATAAACTCCTCTTTAGTCTAATATTTTGGGTACAACCTACGTTAGTCATTCAAATTTCGTTTATCTGTGCTCCTCTCTTAGGTACACAATAGGTAATACACGCTTATAAGTGAAAAAAAGGGATATTCATTGATTAGGGACTAATTCTGATTCTCTTACTTAAGAGATGCCTAATCGTTTCTTAGCGAGATTATTATAAGTAAGGCCGTTAATCTATATGCCGTAACGACGAATCGACTTGCGTCCCCTGGTCTCCGTGCCCTGGTGCCACACACCTCTTGCATCCCTAGGTAAGGACGACCCTGATTGCACAAAGTTATTGACTACATCCTCATTAGTGTCGAATGATTACATACATACATATTGTTACGAGTTTAGCGGGACTCGAATTAAAATGCCGTTAGAATTATTATAGAGTTTATTAGAACTATACAAACACGTATAACATAGGTACTAATATAACCGAACACAACAAATCTAAACGTAATGCAGAAGGTCGTAATTCAATAAAACGCGCAAAGTCCGTCGCTATTAGATTCCCGAATCGTAATTGTCGCTCAACTGCCCCCTCTCTCCATCAGGCCATCGTTTTATACATCAGAAATATAAAATAATTCGCAACACCTTGGTAATTAAGCTAATGAGCGAGTACAATAGGACAATAGGCTATTCTCCACAATAATTAGAAACGTATGCCAATAAATAAGTGAATAAAAGAAGACGATCATAAAAGAATTACAAGTAGTTCAAATGCCGACAGGTAATAAAATGTGCTTCTACAGGTCTGTGCGTGGAAGTTGTCTTTGTCGGCGCGGTGTTAGGTTTTAATTTCGTTACGGAATTTCTTGATTCGGTCGCCGCGCTCAAAGCCCGCGATAAAAGCTATGCAATAGCTTAAAATATATTTATTATATGTACGACGGGCTGAACACAACACATACACGCTTACTTAGTGCTTTTTACCTGACCTTTCTTCAAAATATCTTCAATTTGATCGTGGTGAGTACGTCTCGATCTACCGAAACTGTTTACATAAATATAATATACATTATTCTAATCGTGTGCACCCGCACCGTTTTACGCGGACGCAGTGACAACATGTGCACTCATAATTGTGAATCCAGACGGGCTTAATTGTCTCGATATCCCGTTCGAAAATATTCATGCAGTTAAACTGTAGTAAAAATAGTGCTTGTAATTAAAAGACGAAAGACGAAGAAGAAATTTCAAGATTATTTTTCAAATTCAAAAGTTTTTATTCAACATAAGTTAATAATAGTAAATAATGAGCTAAGACTCCAGGGCTGGAAGTGATAAATGGCGTAACGTCGGAAGTAGTTTCGGTGAATCTTCATTCCACCTCTCCATAACCCTTACCCTCCTATACCCACATTGTCCTCTGCCAGTTTGTACGGCATAGTCCGGTAACTTAATTCTCATTTCTTACAATAGTCCAACACTGACTGGGGGATTGTCCTTAGGTGCAATACTATATGGTTTAGACTCGGATAGTCACCTGTTAGTGTCACACCATATTTACATTTTTGTCAAGGAGCCTCTACGTGTTGGCCTTCCCATAGCTCCACGCAAGCCCTCCAAAAGTCTAGGCCATTTTTATGGCCAGACATAAATAATAATATAATTCTTTATTCTTCTTTAAGTACACTGTGAATGTTAAAACAAGTAACAATATTGAGTAAAAGGCTTCTGTCTGAATTTATTTTAAAAAGAAACTTGTAGTACAGGTCACCAGGATCAACCCGTTGGGCATGATATTTGGTTAGTTAAAAAAAATGTGTTTGTGTGTGTGTGTGCAGTTCACACGTAGTAAAAGTGAAACAGAATGCGATAAAGGGTGGGAAGGATCCTATTCGTGACGTCACATTTTATACATTATGACGTTATAATATATTTAAGCTTTAAAATACGAAATTTGGAGTAATAACGAAAAACTTGAAAACATCCCCAAATCTACTGTATGAGTATAGAGTTTAATTATTGAATATAATATATTCTATGTCATTTTCTCGCAGGATTAGTCCTATAGTTTTGTGTTTATCTCTTTTTCGTTTCATCGAGTTTCAAATCTCAAGGCCAACCGTTTCCGTGCCGGTATTCTAAGAAAGCGTGGTATCACACCGATCGAGCCGACTGAATATACTTACTTTGATCAAGATAATAATAATTGCAGTCTCGCTCTACCAGGTCCAGTATCGGCTTTGTGCCCAACTTATTTGAAAATAGAACTGCATGAGGCTCTACCAGCTCTAATATCAGCTTTGTGCCCAACTTATTTGAAAATAGAACTGCATGAGGCTCTACCAGCTCTAATATCAGCTTTGTGCCCAATTTGTTTGAAAATAGAACTGCAATATAAAGCGTCATTATTTATGTTTCTGCCTAGATCTCCCAAGAACAATTAATAACTTTAATTTTTAAATTCATAACATTAATTCCGAGTTAAATTCACGCAGTAGACCGCAAAAGCCCTTTTGGTGAGCACATGCGATGAAATATGGCCCCAACGAATGGCTGACATCTTCGAGTTAATTGCTCAATTGGTCGCATCCGCGCCATAGACTAATGTAATGTACAGAATTGCCGGATCATAATTCTATGACCTCGTTTTTTGCTGTTGTTTTTGTAATAAAATATAGATTTTTTTATGATCCACACTAGTTTAGGTAACCTTAAAGTAAAAAGCACCTTAAATAAACGTGTATTTATGAACAAATTATTGAAAGTAGATGAAGCCAAAAGTGTTTCTCAGGATCGTAGCAATGTCTCTATCTACACCAATGGGAAACCGGCGTGATAATATGTAATTTTATGTATTAGCGTGTCCAAAAATGCAGCGGGGATAACAATTTGAAATCAAATATAAAACATAAAAAATTACTACTATAGAAAATAATACGCTTGTACACGAATTAATGAAAACTATAGTTATTAATTATTCCATGACATAATTGTTAATTATACATAATTAAGAAACAAACATTATTGTACGCTCTCATTAGGCCACTGTTGTTTCTTAATTCTATTTATTATAATACCCCTTATGTAGGTACACACTTTGGTAGTTTTCCAATTACAGCACTAGAGCGCATTATGCGGCATAATGCTTAACGTTGAATGTTTCAACTACAGCAACGCTTCGCACAATCGAGCACTCTTAAAAGTGATGCGTGCAATCGATGCCAACTCAGTGACAGAAAATTAACAAGTGTTTTCCCCTTTAAGTTGGCATTGATCGAAATGTTTTGTTTATATATTATCGTTAGTAATATTATTAATTGTTGGAAAAATTTTTAAAGCTTTCGTTTCATTGTAGTTTTTCGAAATAATCAAAGTTAATTCAAATTGTGTTAAAAAAATAAATATAAGTATGGATGAAGGTACAAACATTGACTTGTTTTTTATATTTCACATTTAAAATGTGAATACAATTTCATTTTAGAATTCGAATCTACAAACAAATTTGTTTACAGGAATATACTTTTGTAACTGAGTCGCACTCTGCTGGTGCATTTGAAAACTAATTCGCGTTCCAATTAAGCATCAGCATAATTCGGCATTGTGCGCCACTGAGTCGCATTATGCTCTGTAATTGGAAAACTACCTTTAAAAATAAAGTATTCTATTCTATTGAGGCATAAACACAGTGCAGAATTAGAGATATAATAAACGTTCTCTGTTTTTGCTATTTCCATAGATAGAATTGAATAAATTTATAACTTAAAATCTGCTTACGTTTGAGAAATATTGAAATTATTGTTTTTTGGATACCCTGTGTATTATTTCAAAAATATAACCTATAAGTATAATACAGTCCTTGGTCCTATTAAAAAACTTAATCAAGCAATCTTCGTCTATACTCTAATTCAATGATAAAACAGTTAAACCCCTTACCCTTGTAAAACTATCCATATACTTTAAAAATAGTACTATGCATAATTGAATAGTTAATTAAGTACTAAAAATCATATATTGCGTTAAAATAGGATAGGTGAAATATCATTCGACCCCCCGCCATAGAAATTTGTAAGGATTAAGGGTTCTTAGCTTCTTCTTGTTCATTATTACAAAACTGAGTTAGACCCTGATTCTTAATGTCCTGGACTAAAATGACTTTACAATTGCAAGCTACAATCGACCTTTTATCCGTGCAGTAACGGACAAAGAGTACAATTTCCTGTGGCAGGGAGGTCTATCGTAAGAGGCGACAAAAACACCCCACAACCAGGTGGTAGGGCATTTGCCCGCCTGGATGGCTACTACCCTGATCTAGAGTATGCCGCAATAACAATCTTGAGTTGTGTTCCGGCATTATTGGCCAGGTTCCAGTCTCTATTTAGAGAGCCGCAGCACGTAGGTAGCCTTTGAAGTTGAAGTGTCCGTAGGCGATGATAACCGCGTTACATCGGGGTGGGCCATCAGCTTGTCTGCTAAACTGATACGAGAAAATAAAAAAGCTTTTTTATGTTTCAAACTTGGGGTACCTCACTACCCCATCCATAGGTTGTCTGGAAAAAATCGCCATGGGCGATAAGATCGCCGATTGTACTTGTATTTAATGTTCTTAATTTTATGTAGCATTTTTGTACAATAAAGTGTAATCTATTCTATTCTACCTCACTACTGTACGTCGAATCCTGTAGAATTTCTATAGAAATTCTGTAGGATTCAACTCACAGTGGTGGGTTCTTGATTCAACTCACGCAACTCATAAATCAAAACATGGTCGATCGCAGCTGTCAATTTAATGCAAGTAATTAAAAATCAGAATATAGATATTAATTTTATTTTCAAATAGAAATAAAATGTAAGTAAATTCTTCTAATATAATCTCTTAAAATATGTATGCATTTAGAATCTAGATAACATCGAGCCACTTAGGTAATCGCTTCGAATAGATTTAACTGGCGTTAATTGTACAGATTGCTTGAAGTGTGATTTAATCATTCTAACCCAAATTATTTGAAGAACTAGAGTGTGCGCGTAGCCGAGCGGACTGTATGTACAGACTGCGCTAGAAAGAAAATTCCTGGATTTGTGATTTATGTTCCTATCTACACCTTTCATAGTTTTTTATTATCATTAGCAACTTAGCAAACAAGTTTCAAAATTTAAAAATTTTATGTTACTGACCTATCTGGAGTAGTGTGTAGTAGTAAGAGTGAGTATAGTGTAATTTACACGGTTGACCCGTTTATATAATAAGCTCCATAGAAGTAAAGCCAAAATTCAATTGATGGTAAGACAATTAATTGAATGATTAGTAAAATATAGTGGAATGAAAACTAGCGCGTTCCCTTGTATAGGTTTTTATGTCTTTGTTTATATTTACTTTTTTGGGGTGAAAACATTGCATTCGAGGGTAAAACGGCAAAGAGATTCTTCAAAAGAATTTCAAGGAAAGAAACTCTTCGGAATCGTTTATGTCAACGAAGGCCTTACAACCCACAAAATAAAAAGTGACAACCTTTTTTTTTATTGCAGAGAGGCAGCAGATTGAAAGCGGTTACCATTCCCTATAGACATTTGTAACACCAAACATGATACAAATGCTTTGTGCTCTCTTAAAAGAGACTGGAACCTGGCCAGTGATGCTGGAACACAACTCAAGGTCGTTATGACGGCATACTCTAGCTAGACCAAGGGTGGTAGTCATCCAGTCGGGCAAATACCTGACTGACTATAGGGTTAAAAGAATGACGATTATAAATTTCACTTAATTGCTTTTTAAGGTTATCATTTGTTAAGTTGTGCTAGCGTAATGGCTAGCGCACACGTCACATCAAAATCCTGGCCGGAATGAAGGCACTACGTAAGCAGTTTTCTGACCTAATGTGCATATCGTTACAATTACCTCATGTTAACAACAGTGAAGGAAAACATGCGACGAAATCTTGCACATCGAAATAACCGATGTATCCAAGCTGCTATAGTGGGAGATCCGAGCCCAGTAGTGGGACGTTTATAGGATGTTATTATTTTTCAATATTATAATATTCTAAATTTTCTGAGTTGTCAATCAGACCTTTACTTGTTATAAAATGCAAATAGTGCACGTGTCGATATTAATTTATGTGTAGCGTTGAGATGCGTGCGCGCACATATGGCGTAGGGATGAATGACCAGGAGCGCGGGATTTCGGCGCGACGCCAGACGCTTGGGCCTTTCAAAGTTATAACTTTCTTTGATTACATATTTAGGAATTCTTTTCGTAATTTAGATGGTTTCTTTTAGTTTGAAGTGAATTTTGACTTTTAATATCAAAATTACCTATATTAAGATCCATTTTAACATTCCAGCCAAGTCTATATGATTTAATCAACCTATTAATGTATTTTAAACAGTAGTTTAAGGCACTATTTTTATATGAATAGTAATTCATATAAAAATAGTGACCGCCATACATATTATTGGAGTTTGAAATATTGAAAAAAAATACCTAAAACTAAATTATAAATTAAATTAAATACTTAAACATGTATGTCTTAATATAATGTAATTAATATATATTCAATTATACACTGTGTATCAAATCGCTGCCAGATGGGAGCGTGCCCAGAAAGCTGAGCGCATTGCCCGCTGTATGGCGATGCTTATTTGTTTGGCAAAATATGAGCCAGCCTTCTGATCACGGGTGGCATCAAAGAGCTTCTTGCAAATCTCTTTGACGAAACTCTTTGCCGATGTACCCCACGGACCTAATCTTTCAACTCCAAACGGCACAAATATGTAACCCCTCCCTAAGGTTCCATATTTGCGGTATTTGAGACCTTCAGCTTTTGAAGCAGCATTGCCAGCCTCTTACTCAGGCATATATCTTTAAGTTTTAACCAACATTTCAGGAGCCCAGCAGTGTCAAGCCTTAAACTTATCAACAGTGGCTAAGTATCTTCGTGCCTTTCTTATGTTTGTTTTTACTTGTAAGCAATAACTTATTGGTGAAATCCTGTGATTGGCTTTCTTTTGTAAACCCCTATATTCGCACTATAACGACGACTGAAAAATTGAGGGGAAGAAGACTAAGTAGGATATAATGTGGAAGATTAAAAAAATTTAATTAAAAAAAACAATCCAAATTCAAATTAGTAAAATGTGTGATTTATTTTTCTTATTGTCAAAATAAGTGAATCTATTGAAGAAATTCGATACATTTTAAAATTTTACTACAAAAGAGGTAAAAATGTAACACAAGCCGCGAAAATTTTTTGTGGTGTTTATGGACCTAATGCAGTATCTGTGAAAGTAGCGCAGTAGTAGTAAATTTGGTTTAAGCGTTTTCAATCCGGAAATTTTGATATCAAAGATGCACGTCGCTCTGGTCGCCCTGTTGCGGACAAAATTGATGCCATTTTTGAAAAAGTGGAGCAAGATCGGCATATTAGTAGTTACGATGTAGCTGGAGAACTGGGAATTGACCGCATAACGGTTTTGGCGCATTTGAAAAAGCTGGGTATACACAAAAGGTCGATATCTGGGTGCCTCATGAGCTCACTTAAAGAAACCTAATGAACCGTGTACTCATTTGTGATTCTTTATTACGACGTAATGAAACCGAACCATTTTTGAAGAAGCTGACAACTGGTGATGAAAAGTGTACGACAAGAACGTGCGAAAAAGATCGTGGTCAAAGGCCGGTCAGGCTGCACAGACTTTGGCGAAACCCGGGTTTACCCGCAACAAGGTGATGCTGTGTGTATGGTGGGATTGGAAGGGTATTATTCATTATGAGCTGTTACCGCCAGGCAGGACCATCGATTTTGAACTGTATTGCGAACAACTGATGAGATTAAAGCAAAAAGTTGAGAGAAAGCGGCCGGAATTAATCAACAGAAGGGTGTGGTTTTTCACCATGATAACGCTAGACCTCACACATCTTTAGCCACTCAGCAAAAATTACGAGAGTTTGGCTGGGAGGTGTTAATGCATCCGCCGTATAGTCCTGACCTTGCACCTTTAGATTTTCACCTGTTTCGGTTTCTGCAGAATTCCTTAGGCAGTGTCAGGTTAACATCACGAGAGGACTGCCAAAACCACTTGTCGCAGTTTTTTTTATCAGAAACCTCAAAATTTTTATAGTAATGGGATCACGTCCCTACCTACAAGATGACAAAAAGTTATCAAACAAAATGGCTCCTACATACTTTAGTCAAATTTAAATAAACTTTATAAAAAAACTTTTGAATTTTTATATAAAATGCGAAGAAACTTTTTCCCCAACCTAATATATAACTTATGTATAGATGGAAAAGCTGGGAACCCAAATTAGGAAAAAGTTTAATTATTATCCTAGTAACAGGTAAAACTATACTAAATATAGTTTTATATGTTACTAAAATATTGTACTTACATATATTATAAATTAGAGAATACCTAAATCATTTCGATTTTCAAAATTACAAGCTTAAAGTCACAGACTAAACAATGCCAGGGGTAAACTTAACTATAAATAGGGCAACTGTTTACATTGGTCGCAAGTTCATCACACTGTCGCGTTAACATTATCAGTACCTCTTTATAAATGCTCATCTTTAACTTTTGCCCCCGTTATCGCCGGTCGAGTTACCACCCCGCATTATCAAGTGTTGCCGCGTAAACAGTGTCGCTTCTTACATTTATTTGTTCATTGACAGTTTTCACAATACGCCCTGTTTGAATTTAGAATAGAGTCTCATTGATAATATACTTTTTAAAAACTCTATGGTATGCAAGTTGTTACTGACCTATTAATCATTTATTTCATCAAAAAGTGTAGTGTTAAACAGTGCGAAGTAATAATTTATTTTTATATAGTAATTAAAATTTATATCTAGTTTATAGGTCTAGTTACATTGCTACAAGTTACGTTCTATAGGATGTGTCAGCGATACCGTTGTATTTGAGTGACAGTAATTAGGACTTTCAATTAATTACTTCTGGCTTAAATGTCTAATAGCCAAGTCATAAACTTTTAGCCGTGAACCGGCAACAACCGTGAAACAGTCAACCTGTTATCAGTTTCATTCGACAACCATTAGCCAGCTGGCGAATTGATGGTGATGGCTGATGGCTAAACTCGAATAAAATTTTTACTTGTCAGCTTACAGTCTTATTTGATCAAAATGCAGTGGTTGAGGTGGACCCTGCTTAAAAAACATCTTTACAGTCTTATTTGAAAACCATTACCCACTTCGCAAAGTTGGTAATAACTTGGCCGTGGCTATTTTGTGAATAACTGCTAGTTAACTGGCTTTCTTAATAACTATCTACCTGTACTGGACGATTTTCATCCCTTTGTTATTCCTCTTCGATGTTTATATCGGTTAAATTAAGGATATTTGCAATCATAATTGTAACTTAATTTTACGGATCATTATTATAAGGTTAAGGAAAACTTGTTGTTTCCTTGATTTTTAAACATTTTATGAGTGTTTTTCCGTCTATTCTACAACCCAAAGTTTAATTAAAACGTAACTATATAGACAAAGTAACCTATATAAAATATATTTTTAGAATAAGTACACATATATGTTCTAGTGTTACAGTTATTTAGTAGCATAGTTTGTTGACAAGAATGTCATGTTTATTTTTAAAGATAATGATTAATTTTGCTATGTACCCTCTTATTTCTAAACGATACAATCATTCATTTCCTTAATTTAATAATAATGTTACATTTTATTTATTCGGCGTTTAGCGCCTGCTTTGTATAGAGTAAGTAGTTCTGTATAATTTAACATAATTTTATGTAATAATATTTATCTCTAATATGTGGTAATTGTGTACAATAGTCAGTGTATATAATATATATTACGAACGCGGTCCGCGAGCGTCACAATACATATAATATTTATGTTTAATTCTTACATGAGTTTCGGGCGGGAATTTAAAGGAAATATTGGTAGTTTTTGAGTAGAAATTATCTGTTTTTGTGAGAAATGTGAAATGTATAGTCAAATGTGGTTTTTGTCTCAAGAATTTGTGGCGTCAGTCGAAGACCTACATACAATTCAGCTAAGCTATACGAAGACGCATACATCATAGTTGGCTGTATGGACTGAGATCGTGCCTATTATTGTGGCTTCGTATAATAGCGCAGTTGTATTGTAGGCTACAACTGACGCCATTCAACGGAGTTCTTGTGAAAAGTCGAACGACCACATCTAGCAATACAGTTCACATTTCTCACAAAAACAGATAATTTCTACTCAAAAACTACCAATATTTCCTTTAAATTCCCGCCCGAAACTCATGTAAGAATTAAACATAAATATTATATGTATTGTGACGCTCGCGGACCGCGTTCGTAATATATATTATATACACTGACTATTGTACACAATGGCGCTCTGTTGTTCGTGCCTACCCCGCAAGGGACCTGGCGTGAAGTTATGTATGTATGTATGTATGTACATAGATTATTAACACCGTACGGTGTACTAGATGATAAAGGCTGACTAAATGAAACAGCAGATAATTTGTTCTGATATATTTTGGAATACTAAATGGATTTCTTTGTATGGATTTGACCTTATGCTGTTGGTCCGAAGACCTAACAGCCTTCCTGGAGCGAAGGCGCTCGACGGAGCTCCCTAGAGGACATTAATTCAACTGGGACTTACAGTACGTACATGTGATGGGTTGAATCTAATCTAATGATGCCAGCCAAATACAAAATGTAGTAATATTATGAAGCCGAAGGGACGTATACAATCTTACTGTCATTTTGCAACGTGTTATGCCTGTAATAGAAGAAACGGTAAAAGTCTGAAATGAGGTGCAATGTTACACTTCTGGTAAACATATGAAATTGGAAACATAACGCGATGTATTTTCAGATATTCTACCATGCCATCTAGGTATGAAAATAAGTTGAAACAGAAACTTTCAACAATGTGATCAATTTCTACTTGACCTGTATTTAGCACACTGACCCAAATACTAGTAGCTCATCTTATTATTCAAGTTAGGCGTTTCTCTCGTGAATAAAATGCGAAATGAGGATGCTGGCAATGATAATATTAGACGAAACAACAAAACTGAATCAATTTGGTTGAAACAGAACTAAATGGTATTATATCTTACTTCCCCTTTATTTATTCTATTGGTTAAAATTTGATCTATGCGCCATTCATTGAGATATATAACATGTCTATATGATCTAAGGCTCCATATAAGTAATTACAAGAAAGAAAGAAAAACATGTGTGCGTGTACTTACGCTACTGTACACACGTAAGAAGTGAAACTTCTTTATGACCTTATTTTTCGAAAAATGTTCTACTATATGCAACTTTACAGAAATTGGTTAAATAAAGTTAAATTATGATTTTGCTGATCAGTTTAATATATATCGCCAAAACCTCATGTTAGCTATAAGCAAGCAGCACAATAATCATGGAAAATTAATTACCAACGGCTCGTTAATTGGATGTAATGCCTACCAGAAATGATACGACGATGATTCATAACGTTATAAGTGGTCTAAATGTAACGTCATCTAATGAGAGAGCCAACAGACAAATAAGCGCCTGTTGCTTCTGGAATGAATAGAGGTTTAACACGTTCACTGCGGAACGGTGTCTAAGACGCCCCGTATGGGTCTGACTTGCGATGCGGCTTAGAAAACTATAGACATCTCTGTACGGAAGGAATATCATAGTCAAGTCCGTCAATATGGGAGCTCCATATACCCCTCTTTAGTTTCGTGTTTGAATAGATCGACGTCAACAAATCGGTCATTAAAGTTGATACCATTTAATTCTGACTTAAAATTGTAGTTAACGTTAAATTCTGTTTAAAAATATGAAAAACTAAAGATAAACGAACTTACCCCACTGACGGACTTCCCTACTTTGACATCTCAGTTGTGTTATTAAACCGGAGTTCCATATACCTATCTTGATACGGGGTTAAATTGACCTAGTACCATACAATACAAAACAAAAATCCATAAACTATTTTATAATTTAAAAGCCAAAAAAGGATTTTAGTGTTTAAAGTATACAGGGCGCAATAAGCCTAGTTCCGCGTCAATGGTAGTTTCAGTACAAGGTCTAAAACACCTCGTACCGCAGGAATGGAAACTACAGATAAAACAATACCACTGTGATCGTGTTAATAAATACCACAAAACAAAAATTGACCAAGTGCGTATCGGTCCACGCACAGAGAAGTGTTTCATAGTTGCTACGAATATGATATAAGAAAAAGTGGCCAAATGCGTGTCTGTACATGTATATAGAAGCTTTCTGTAGAGGAGACAAACTTTTTGTTACTTAAAACCAAAAAAAAACAATAATCGAAAATCCTCTACATCTCAAAAATTATTATACAGATCTTATTCAAACTATTTAAAAAAAAATTAAGGTCTGTCAGTCTGTTTGTTTTTAATTTTCCCCTTCATAGTATAAAGGGAGGAACAGTTCTTACAACTTTAGAAAAAAAAACTTACTTAAATTTATTTAAGAAACACAAAACGTATTTAACACCCTTAAATACAATTAGCCTCTTGCACAACGCAAAATTTGCCGCTAAATATGTTTATAGAACTGTCAATACGTTTTATGTAAAACGCATTTAAGCAGTTTATACGATTAACTAATTTTATTTAAAGGCGATCGCAATGCAAGCGGACCTTAAATTCCATTTATTGAAATATAACAACTTTAAATAACAAACCGGTAAAATACCGCTTTATCTAAGTATATTATCTTGATTTTTAGGTCAAGAAAGTTATTTTCGTTATCTTAAGAATAGAAAAATTATACTGTGCTTCGTGCGGTCTTCAGCAGCCTTTATAGTAAAATCATGAAGAATGGTACCATTGGTACACGTGTCATACTTCATGATGTCAAGCTACCACTTGAGCCTACCACATCTACCGGGACATAGAAGATGCGGTATATCTGGACATCATTATGTTCCTACAATAACGTAGGTAGTTCTTGCAGATTATCTGTTATATTATGGACATGAAGGCTGTCTTTCTTAGGATGACCCCCACACCCCACACCAGAGACGTCTTCCAGGGTTGTCTTGATCATATTGAGCGCTTGATTGCGACAATCATCAATCAATCGATCAATGAAGAAGCATTTCTATATGTTACATTTTTAAGGTTCCAATTTACTTTATATGGATTTTTGACAGGAAGACGTAAACTGTACATTAGTGCAGTACATTCAACAGAGAGTTGAGAGTTATTTAATGACTTTATATTGAAATCCAACGGCTTGCGCCTCCTAGGTCTTGGGTAAAGACGGTCGTGCCCCGCATCCACACTCCCTAATAAGCTTTTTGGCTTGTATTTGTCGAATTTGTTCCGATCGATATAGCAAGCGACACCCGGTTCCTGTTGCCTTTGTCGCTTAAGGTTCCTCCTGCTGCCGCAAAAGGTCGAAAATAGAGTGCAAACCAAACAACTTTTTGTTGATAATAACTAATTAATAATAATAAATAACTAATTAATAATAATAAATAACTAATTAATAATAATTTTTGTATCAGTCTATACGCTATGAAATGAAACGTGATTTCACTATGATTTATCTATAATTATTACTTTTCATTAAGAAAAAAAACCACTAAATCACCTTCAAATTATTGACATGAAACCATTTTACTCTTTTATCAAAATAATACGATAAAATATCTACATACTTACAAAAGAGATATAAATATTTTAGTTCTATTATTATTTTAAATAACACTTTATTTCATTCACAATAAAATAATACCGTATCAGAAAAACGACCCTCGATGGAATCCCCGACATCACTTGATAAATTAGTACCGAAAAACCGCAAAGCCGCTGGCGTTACTACAAGCCTTAAGTAAAACCCACGATCCATACAAAAGGACAGCTTCAAGGAGCCATTTTAGTATCTCAAGCAAACAACTATACTGTTTACGTACTGATAATTTTATAAATAACATTTTAATTGCTAAAGACAACTTAATGTATATAGGGTTCCAAATGTAACAGATACCTATATCGATGGCTCCTATGTATAGTAAGGCAACTAACATTTTTAGATATTTCAATTTTTTAATTTTGGTCATTAGAAGACGTAAACTTTAAAGAAAAAAAAGTGTCGAAGATAATTTAATGTATACTGGTACAACTTGTGACTTAGTGTTTATGATTTCTGTACGTTGTATTTTTTTTTGCTAGGAAAAATTCCATTGAAGACCATAGACCGCTCAAGCGATAGGGGGACATGTAACGTTCAATGTATGGGATTGTGTCGCGGTAGCACCTTTAAACAGAACTAAAGCTAGTATTGCCACTCCACAGGTAGTGATAGCCTCTAAAACCCCTAAGTGTACTGTCCTTCGCCTTGTGTCAGGGCTCCGGGTATATGACCTAGCCTCTCCGCTAGCCTTGGCAGGCGGTGGCCCAACGGCCCCATCTACTGCCTGCGGACTGCCTTTATCCCTCAGCATCTTGAGGCTCTTTACGTGTATACAGGCGTATACGTCGAACAAATGTGACGGGGTGTCGCGGGTAAGCATAAGTTTCACTAGAGTCCATCGCTTCAGGAGCGGCAAAACCATATACCCGTAGCCCTGACATAAGGCAAAGGAATGACCGAGAGTTTTATTGAGTATTCCTTTCCGTGGTGTGGCAGTAGTACTTCCTGATTGCAGTGCTACGCCACCATAACGTGGGGCAAATTCTACCCCCTCGGTAAAAAAGAGTACATCGCTTGAAAATGTCCATAAATACGCGTATCTCATATTAAAAACGTCTCGATAATTTCTAGTATAATTTACCAAATTTAGAAACATATTGGAAAATTCCTAAAGTACAAGTCAATTAAAAAAATTCAGTAAGTGACAGTGGCTCGGGACCAATCTTTAGGTATTTTTCTCCTTTTTTATTTGTTTTAGTTTTTAATATAGTATATAGTTTGTGGTTTATTTTAAGTTTATATTATTGCAGTTTTATATATTTTTCATCAACATACAATTGAATTAAAAGAACTATTAATATTTTTTTAATCCTTAGTCACATACTGCATCTACTAGTATATGTTTAGTAACGCTATGATTCAAACGGCGTATATTGAGTCAACAATATTATAACAGTAATTTAATTTGATACAATAAAATTACTATTTAAATACATAATGAATCACATAGTTATAAAAGCACAGTACAAAAATCATAGTTCTTGTACAAAAACTATAAAGGTTATTAACAATTTATCTTTTACATCTCTTTTGTAAAATCAGAATTTTGTAGTTAACTTACTATACCCGCCACGTTTGTCCAAGGCGGATTGATAGGTTTGACACATAGTTTATCTCGATCTGCAGGTTATCGTCGTTAGCATGTGGTAATTGTAATAATATGCATATAAGGTCAGAAAACTGATTAAGTGATGCATACTATCCGCCCGGGATTCGAACTCACGCCCTTTGTTTGGAACACGTGCTTAACCAGTAACCTGCTACGGCATATAATCTAATTATTAATGATTTTCAAATTAAATACTTTGCTGGAAATTCATTTGATTAAAACTTACACTGAACTCTACGCCCTTGAAAACTTCGAAACTTTCCCCCGCGAAAACTACCCCATTTTGCTTCATAGATAAAAGACTTCACAGTTTCCGCTTTACGAACGTAAACCCAAATGAAGTTGCAGGTTTACGATAGATAATCATTCAATTTGTTAGGTAAGCCAGGTTATAACTGTTAGTGACCATTTTTAACACGAGAAAATAGGGCCCAGTTATATCGCTTATCAATATTAAAATTTTAGGAAAAACTTAATTTCAAAGAATACAAATATTATCTCAAGTTTAGTCTTAGAATAGAACAATATCTCTGCCTAATCTTTTAGGAAAACGGGTGTCATAAGATTTCTACGATCAAGTGAATAGTGGAACAAGGCGCTATCAATAAAATTTCAAATCAACAACTCAAAGCATTGTACTATACTTAAGTTACTTACTCACCACCCAATAGAAAAAAAAGAAATATCCAACTGTAACTGTCACTGGTTACTGTCAAACTGAACACACGACCGGCACGTTCGATATTTGAAATGAAACTGTATGAAAAACAACATGGCGGACGCAGTTGCGCGAGCGCCGACTGTAACCGCGCGCGGGTGCTGACTACTTCTTAACAAACTTTGATTAGCTTTAAATAGTGTGCCCACATTATCTACTTATTCCATTGAGCTAGCGGGTGTGGGACTCCCTTTATTTTTGGATACCATAGCTTTCATTGCTACCGTAGATTTAGCTAATTCCATTGGTTCAGCGACCCAAAGTGAGTCTAGGCTTCCGAAAGAAGAGCACGCCACTCTCATCTGTCCTGAACATTGTGTTACCAGTTATGGGTTGAAAGTTCGATCATCTTAGCAACGATAACTAGGACAGCCAACCGGTCGCCCCAAGTATGCTTTACATTAATAAATACCCAATAACTATAGGTTCACATTATGAATAAACTGAAAATTGCTTCTTAAATTGTCAATTAATGTATATTGATCATAGCTAGATCAGTGTCTATTAGAGAATGAATAACTTTTTATTTTTATATTTTATTAGCTACAACTTCATCAAATACTGAAAAAAAATGTATAAAATATTTATAAAAAAGAAACCAGATACTGAAATAATTATAATGTCAAAATGTTAAAAATAGCTCTTATAATAGGGTTGTTTGTGAGAGAGTTTTTTATTACAATTTTCCTAATTATCTTTGTTTATAAGGCAGCAGTAGCACGTTACGTCTTACGAAGCGTTAAATGGTCTTCGAGAATCTTTATTTGTTCAGATTAATTTCAAATGGCTCTGTGATATATGGATTTACATAAAAAGGTGTCTATAACTCCACTAGTAATAGCACTTAATCTCCCATGCAAATAGGGCTTTAAATATGCAATAAATCTTTAAGTAGTTATGCGTAATATACATACAAGCATGTTACAATATAGACAAGTATAGACATATGAGTTATAGATAGATAGATAACACTTTATTGTACACCATTACAGAAAACACAGATGAACTTGCAGCCTAAAATCATTCTAGAATGTAAGGTATAATAGTTTTAGTGAAAACTGTATCGGAATATATTAATTTATACCCATTCGACCAACCCTCGGGATAATTCCCGTGGGATTCCCAAGTTAAAAAATATTATTATGTTTTTTTTGTTAATTTTCTATCGAACAGCGAAAAATCACATCCGAATTTGAAATGCGATTTCATTTAATGCGACCATTTTAAATCAGTCCTAGAAAGTTTCCACGGGATTCCCAGGATAAAAAGCAGCGTAGATATCAAGTCTAAGAATTTGCTGCCGATTGGCGGCAACCACATCGTAATCAGCCCACTAATTTTGCCAGGTGGTAGATCATTTGCCCGACTGGATGGCTACCGCCCCTGGTCTAAAGTATGTCGCCATAACAACCTTGTGTTGTGTTCCGGCATTAGTGACCAGGTTCCAGTCTCCCTTAAGAGAGCAGCAGCACCTTTGATGTTACGAATGTCCATAGGCAATGGTAAACGCTTTACATCAAGTGGTCCGTTACCTGTCCGCTGAACTCTTGAAAACAAGTAGTTTTAACCACAAACGGATGCACAATAACTTAATATACTAAGAAGTTTAATTACTTATCTCCTGAAAATTTAAATTTTCAACATATATTCAAGATGTGTGTCAAATCAAAGCAGCGATATAGTTCGCCTGAAAACTACCTTTAAAGGCTGTTTATTCTGAAAACGGAATCAGGTCGAAAGAGTATTTTGAACTCTTCCACATTAATTTTTAAACACAAATATGACAAAGGATTTTAAAATTCATTGAAACGGTACTTCCTCTTTAGGTCACATCCTGCGGAAATATTAAGATGTTCCCTGTTAGAAATTGAATTTAATTCAATTAACTGTGCTGGTGTCACTGGCAATTATGAAAGCTCCTAAGGACGCATGTTGGAAAACTACTTTTTAATTGAAACATTTATTTAAAAATTAATATCGAATATGATATAGGAGCTTTCAAAAGAAAAGAAAAACTAAAGAAAAAATAAAACGCTTTTATATTTCCATAGTATAAATATTTAGAAAAGGAAAGAAAATAAAATTAGACAGAAAAAGAATAAATCCTGTGTCCTGCCTCATCACATAGGGGAGGTGATCTTTATTTTCTTTATTAGGTATTGCAGAGAGCTGAGCTAAAAATAAGGTTTTGTTGACGTGGAATGACGTCATGGAATTCTTTTCCGTAGTTATATAAATTATTTATTTTAATAACTAAAGTTGCACGTAGAAGAAGGGTCTTTCTGAAATTTAGTATTTTTGATCAAAAGCGTTGCTTAAGAACTATGTTCAAACTCAAACAGACAGATAGTTGCGAACCTTATTTTAAAAAATATAAAATTTTGACTGTACCCTGTCTATATATATTTGAAATATCAATATTTGTCAAAACAAATCCACACCTATTTAGTCAGCGTTCGGTCTTTCCTCGTAACAGACGCGATGAATTTAAAGTTTGCACCATCAACTCAATTACGACATTAATGCGCAAAAGTGTCTATTGCATGGGGGCCCTTTGTTTACAATAAGCTCCCGAAGTCGCTTAGAGAACTGCTACTTACAATATTAAAAAAAAAAAAATTGTTACTGACCACTAAATGTTATTATAACATAAATACGTTTATGGAGGATAAATCATTATGAAGTGACATAAATATATTTGACATTCTGTAATATTAGACATTTTATTATTTAGATTATTATTATATTGTATACCAGATAATTATTATTAATGTTTAATTTTAATTGTATTCATTCATTTCATTCATTCATTTTTTGTACATAATTTAATATTGTAATAATTGATATATAAAATCCTGTTTAATATTGTAATATTAATTTTGCACGCCCAATGATGGGCCGAATGCATTGATACCATAAAATCTGTAACAACTTTGTACATGCATTACGCAATAAATATATATTCTATTCTATTCTATTCTTGAATCATTGTCATGATTTCAGCCCTTAAGGCCGGCTCGTTCGGTGTGATACTGCGCTCTCCCAGAATATCAGCGTAAAACGGTTATCATTAAGCAAATGGTGTTTTGTGCGGTGAGTCAGAGTTCCGCCCACTTCCCGTTCCACAACAACAAAACAAACTCAAACAAAAAAAAAATACACCAAACAACGTTTAACTTGAACATGCTTTAGAGGTATATGGTGTAAGTTTTTCCTTTAAGGTAAATTAAAAGTGCTATTTGTTACAGATATTTCTTATCCTGCAGGAAAAGAGAAAGGATACAGTTTCCTATGGCTTGTGGTAAGAGGCGACAAAACAACCCACATCCAGGTGGTAGGGAATTTGCCTGTCTGGGTCGTTACCATCCTTGGTATAGAGCATGCCGCCATAACAACCTTGAGTTGTGTTCTGGCATTAGTTTGCTCCCTTAATAGAGCAGCAGCGAATTTGTAGCACCACTAATGCTGTAAATATCCATCCATCCATGGGCAATGGAAACCGCTTTCCTTCCGATGAGCCGTCTGTCTGTGTGCTGAAGTCGTGCAAATTTTTTTTTACTGTGTTTTATCTATCTACGATTAGTTTATTCACAATAATATCCGTGCAGGAACGGAGAAAGACTACAATTTCCTGCGGCCGGGCGGCCTGTCATAAGAAGCGACAAAACAACCCACAGCCAGGTGGTAGGGTATTTGATCGACTGGATGGCGACCACCACCGCTCTAGAGTATGCCGCCATAACAACCTTGTGTTTTGTTCCGGCATTAGTGACCAGGTTCCAGTCTCCCTTAAGAGAGCAGCAACGGATTTGTAGCAAATGTCAAAAGGGCAATGGTAACCGCTTTTCATCAAGTGGGCCGTCAGACTGAACTCCTGCAATAAAAAAAATGCATTTTGGGGTCAATAATTTTTTTTTATGTCGTTTAAAACAGATAGATTTTGACCCCTCTATATTATCAATGAATAAATAGGTGTAGATATACGTGATTGATGATCCACATCTATTATGGTCGGTGCACAAGTGATTACTTCCTTATTGTGAGGTGATGGAAGCTTTTGCGATTTGATACACTCATGCCGCGCTTACCGGGCAGTGTAGTGGGAATTTCATGATTTCATAAATCCAAGAAAGAAAAAGTTGGGTGTGGCAGAAGAAGCATGAAAATAGAATAAACTCAGTCGAAATGAGAGCTTTGAGAAGTATGTGTGAGGTAAGCATGAATTATATGAACTATGAATTTTGACATTAAGGAATTAAGAATTAAAGAATTTATTCGAAACCATTAAAATAGTGTACAGTAACAATTTGGTATCGCAAACAAGTACTATAATAGTATAATACTGTGTTGCAGTTGTTAGCGCTCACTTCCTAACTAGTCGTTTGTTATATAATTTAAAAAATAAAATTATTTGAAAATTTATAACTATACCTACATTTGTAAAAATATTTGTGTTAACATTTAATTTTGTTATGTGTGGAAATGCATAGATGTATGAATGCCTGTGTATATGTATGTATGTCTATATGTATGTGGTGTGTATGTGTTTGATGTGACATTACTTGTATGGAGCTTATGTCAAATTTAAACCGATAGCAGGGCAAATGAACGGTCACTAAGATATAATAACGGGCCATCACTCGTCTTACCATCGTATTCAAATTCAAAGTTCAACTGTAATACAATTTTTTCATCTATTTAAAAAACGATCCTGAGATAATACATAAATATTTTTTTATGAAAAAAACATTTTTAGCTAGACGTGTTGATGGGTGGTAGATTTTTGCCGCTTCTTCTACTTTGAAAATGGATAACATATTGCGAAGCGGTCTACATAGAATAGGAAGTAGATTTAAATAATTTTGCCTTAAATGTATGACCTTCAAAAATGTTTCTCCAGTGGAACTGGCTTTGAATAAAAATTTGTAGATTTTGAATTTGAAATTAAACCGACAGTGAGGCAAATGAACGCTAAAATATAGGACTCGCCTATTTAATACTTAAAGCATTCAGTGAGGCTAAACAAACAAGTATCATCAGTAAATACTACAACTGCAGCAATATATCAACTCTTTAAGTCCCCTCCAAAAGCTATGTCGATAGTCTGCCATCAATATCAGTAGACAACATGTGGCTTTGATAGGTAAAAAGCCTCACGAGATCTACTTATACCTACGACATTTTAGAGCCTATCGCCGCCAATCAGTGACGCCAGTTTAATTTGGTGGAAAAAAACTGTTGATTGGAGCGCCACCATCTTCTTTTTACACATAATATCGTCAGTTCAAGATTCGTTATTCAAACTTACCGCGCAAATATTATCCACTGCTAAAGTTTGGCTAACAAATAGAAAATTTACACTCAAAGTATTTGGAAACTTCTACATAAATATCAATGTCATTTTATCAAAACATTGTGGTTGTTGTGGTCATTTTTGATATTTTATTTACAAGCTCAAAACATAAATAAAATATTTGTGCATGATTTTTAAATTCCAGAAAAAGCAACAGATAAAATACGTTGAATTCAAAGAAAACATAATGCATTAAGACTTGGTAGTTGGAAGTCGCCATAGTGATATTTTTTATTTTGCCGCGCTTTTTCAGTCTACTTTCATTAGCCAGACTATTAACATTGCAATATTTTAATAAAATACATTATTTAATAAAGTTTTTACTATAACTTAAACCCTAAAAACCTATGGAAAATCCGCAACATTCTTCTTTCGTATATCGAATATTTCTGACAGTCGTAATATTCCTAGCATTGACTCAAGCAGACTTAATTCGGCTTATGTATAAAAAGCCGGATAAAATCTACTTAGGTCAAGACCAGAAAAATATGTTCTTCTTTCTTCATGTTGACTAGCTTTATCATCTGCAACAAACTGAGGTAGCTACACAATTTAAATACATTAATATCGAAAAATGGATCAGTATGTTAATCCAGCGAAGTTAGTCTTCTGGGCACTTTACCCATAACATAGGTTCGCGTTTGACCAAGATTACGCCTAATTTCGGTCCATGATGTGGTCGAAGATGGAGCGCGCTTACCAAGATAAAGTAAATCGAGCGCTGAACTATTTTATGAAAAGCCGGAAAGTGTCTGTAAAGGCACGCCTCGCTATCCATCAAGGGAGGTTAGTGCCAAGACTAATGTCTGGTGATGAAAGAAACCTACCTATTACCTCCTTACCTATTCACACGAGACTTGAAGATACATGAATTACACTTTTCGGGAAACATCGACTCTGGTAGTGCATTTCTCAACTCTGCCGTACGTAGAAGGAACTTCGAGGCGAAACGTTACGTTCGCACTGGTGTGACTGTGAAATGATGACGCAGACCAGAGCGCTATATCATCCGAATATGGAACGGTATAGAGGGAATCAGGTCAAAACGTTCAACCGCACACTTTCCGAAATTTCCGAACCCAGCGGACTAGCAAATAAGCTGGTCGCTACCAATCAAACTCTTGGCTCTTGGCAACTTCTCTCGATCAACTCAAGCGCTTCGAGCTGGTACTGAGCTAAGCCGTGCCAAAGGTGAGAACAGTACTCCATGCAAGATATTATACTTGAGTACAGTAAAGATTATCCTTTTTTAGAGATTCTGTTCCTATTCGTAAGGGATTATAATGCAATATTGTATCGTGTTCTTCATCGTGTATATAGCATATTCCAGTTGTTTTTTTTAAATAGCTTCAATGTACAGACACGGCATATTTAGAATTTTATGATACAAGTATTATAGATAGTATCGTGTCACGGGCACGCAATTGGGATTCAAAGTATCGTGAAATTGAATTGTGAATTAGCGTGGATTGGTTTTTCTGAGTCAAAATTACGCTTTAAACTTTAAAACTTAATTTTACGCTTTTCTTCTAAAAATTGCAGTTTATATTTTCATAACGTGATAAATTAACATATAATAAACAACCTGATAACTTACCTGTAAAACGTATCAATTCGGGGCATGGTCTGTTTATATTTATTTTATATAGTGAAAAACTACAATATAATAATAATTAATAATGTTTATGTTACAGCAATATATTATATGAACAATTTATAGGTTATACGAAAGAGAGAATTGTGGCCTCATGCCAGTGACGTGGTAATAGTAGACAATCGCTGTATCCGATTATTAGATGAATCGATACACGTCGATCTCTGCAATATACATACAAGCATGTTACAATATAGACAAGTATGAGTTATATATTTTATTTTAATCATAAAGTTAACAAAATATTTGTACTGTTTATTCTATGTAGATATATATTATTATTTACAAATTAAATAGTATTTAAATTAAATTCATATGAAAAATTCAGGTCGTTTTAGTATTACGCCAAATGGAAGGTTTGCGCTGAAAATCAGCGCTGTTTCGTATTATGCCGATACAGCTATAAGCTGAGTGCAAATCTTGTTTGATGAAAATGCGGCGTATATTTCTCAAAATATGTTTTTAATTTAAAGATACATGTCAGCATTGTAAGTACGTCGCTATTTTACCATAAAAAATATTTATTTCTTTCAAATCAGACAAACCTACGGTTGACACGATAGTGGCCGGAGATTTTGACTCGATAGTTATTTAAGTAAGTAGAATTGGCCCTAAGTAATGCAATTTACTTTACATTGCCACTTTCAGGATTATCTTATGTTAGTTTTAAATTCTTTAACAATTATACCTACACTATACCAATGTTATTTGTCCTGAATAAAATTATTTTCTTTTTTTATTCTTTCTTCCTTTTTCCAGTGGACAGGCCATGTTTCCGTTTACCAGATTCGCATTAAAGAAAACCTACAACTAATTAATCAATTAGAAATAGTTAATCAGCTAAATTTTCTTCTTTCTACAATAAATTATTAAAATTAGTTACTTATAGTCGTCTAATCGTGGGGCTTCATCTGCGATAATGTTACAGATATAGGCCTTTATGGCGATGGAGTTATAATGCAAATAACGCATAGATGCGACATTGCTATTATTACAATATTGACAGATGACGTATGTATCTACATTTATGAAACTATTGTTTAACGGCGTCATGTGTCACGTTTTAAACAAAGCGCATAAGGTAGATAGGTAAGGTATCAAAGCTGGTTACCACGTGTCCTTATACATACATGCATACTATCACGTCTGTTTCCCATAAGGGATAGGTAGAGATGATGGCTGTCCATTTGCTACGATTTTAGCATAAATCTTTTGCTTCATCTACATTCAATCTCTTCATACATACACGTTTATTATAGATGCTTTTTACCTGGCCATTCTTGCGATTTGATCATGGTAAGTACGTCGCAGTCTAACAGCACTCTACCACCCACACTGTTTCCATACACTTATTTTGTCGATCTCTTTTCATTCATTTTCTCGCCATATCCAAACCACCATAACAGCTCTTCTCAACTCTTGTCCTTACATCTTTTTTCAATCCTTGGATTATAATCTGGCCCTGTATATTTTTGTTATTATTTATTTTTAATGATTGTAATCTGTTTTGTGCTTAAAGAAATAAATCCAACGTGCATTTATCATATTGTCCTTAATTATATCATTCTATGTAACTTCGCATATCTCAAAGCTCTTATTTCAACTGAATTTATCCTACTTTCATGCTTCTTCTGCCATAACCAACTTTTAGCACCAGACATTAGTCTTGGCACTAACCTCCCTTGATGGATAGCGAGGCTTGCCTTTATAGACACTTTCCAGCTTTTCATAAAAGAGTCCAGCGCTCGATTTACCTTATTACCTGCCATTACTCTCCTTTCATATCTCGTTATAAGATTAATAATATCAAAAAAAAGTGTGCGTGCACCTAGTGTAAATACGCAAGTGAAGCTTCTTTACTATATGCAACTTTTCGTCACAATCCTTCTATCAAGTTGTTTGATGTGACGCGTGACGCGTAACCGAAAAATGTGACGGTAATTTTTTTCCAACGCCGATAAAGAAGTTTCACTTCAACAATTTCCCGTTGTTTCTTTTGACAATAAATTAAAGTAGGTTTCATTCGACTTCCTTGAAACATAAGCCGGACAATACCTACTTAAAATCATGTCAAAATAATCTTCTTGTGCTCTCATAGTTGCGGCAGTAGGTATGATTTTCTGGGAACTTTTTCATTATGTTCTTCTAGTCTTCCATATTAATATTTGAACTTAATTTCAAGTAGAAAAGTTCGACTTTGAATAAACACAAAGCCGGACAAGTTCTACTTAGAACCACGAACAAAACTTTAAACTGGCACGACGGATAATGCTCAGTGTTCAATAGCGTATTTGAAGTAAATTTTGTACGAGTTTGATAGAAAAAAGCCGGACAATATCTGCTTAAAATAAAAACTATACAATAATTATATCAGTTTTCTCAAAATTTTGGTAATTTTTATGCATAATTTTATAAAGATATTATCATTCGTCACTTCTCTATATAAACGATAAGTCGTAAAAATGAGTACAAAGTTTTTGCTTCACATATTAATATATAGATAGTGTGAATTGTAGATTACTTACATGAGCCAATATTTAAATAAAAAAATGCAAAATTATAAAAAAAATCTAAAATGCACCTTGATTTTTTTGCACTACTTCACTTCACTATAAGCTCACGGCAACTGATAAACTATTTTCAAAAATTATAGCTTAAATAGGTTTCATGGAGTCGTTAAGTATTCTCCCTAATTAGCATTAAGAACATCATTTACAAAATGCTCCATAGTGTTGTTTTCTTACACTAATTACTTTGTTATTTGTATCAGTGAATTTGGGATTAAAATAAATAAGTTTGTTTTGATATTTTGACTAGTGTTCTTAATGAAGTCATTATATAATTATATTTTGTCTTCGCTTCAAATGCAGTGTTTTGAAAAAAAACAAATTCAGATTGTTTTTAACCAACTTCTAAAAGGAGGAGGTTCTCAACTTGATCGGATTTTTTTTTATGTACTCCGATTACTCTGAGAGTTATGATCCGATAGTAATTTTCATTTTATGAACATTTTTTATAAGGCGTGCGGCACCTTTCGTAGGCCTACCCATAGCTAGACACTAAAAAGTAACAAAAAAAAACTTCGTTTAAAAAAACCGACTTAAAAAAACTTATCGATGCTTAGTAATTTTTAAAATATAGTAATTTTTATGTTTTACTTTGCACCGACTTCCAGATGTTTTAGATAATATATATATTAAAAATAAGATATTATAATTAAAAATAGCTTTAGACGTAAGTTATTTTATACCTTTTAGTTTTTGGAGTCGGTTTTCTTAAACGTAGTCTTTTTATATAAAATTATTAATTTACCTACCCAGTGCAGCCCCAGATCTTCAATTTTTTCGAGGGGGCGCCAATACCCGAAAAATGCCGTCCCCGCTCGTCTGTATTTTTACCTCAATCATCATCATCATCAGCCATCAGACACCCTAATTGACTTAGGCCTCCCGGAAAGAACGCCCCAATGACCGGTCTAGCGCTGCTCTGTGGTTTTTAACCTATGCCTTCGCGCCCCGAGAAAACTAATTTATGTGCGTAAAGCACTGGATCTAAAACTAAAGTACTGGATTTTTTAGTAGTTTCAGGTAACTCTTTATTGTACACGGAAGCATGAAACAAGATAAATCCTTACAGTGTTTTCAAAATCAATTTTAGAAGCATTACTTCTCTATTGTGTATAATCTTTCCTAACACTGTCAATACTCCAGGCTTTTGCGGACGACATCGTGCTGATGTTCTCCGGGCACTCAGCCACAGTTATTGAACATCAGGTGAACAAGACCCTAGCTCATGTGTATGAATGGGGAGTCAAAAACAAACTAAAGTTCGCGCCACATAAAACACAAGCTATGTTCATAACAAGGAAACGGAAAATTGACACTCCACGCATACACATGAACGGCGTTCCCATTAGCATAGTAGAAGAAATAAAGATCTTAGGTCTTACTCTCTTACCTATACGTATGTATGTTTGTATTGTCCTATGTATATATGTGTACACATATATCTTATAACTATATATGTATACAGGGCTTCATAAAAAATGGGCGCACAGAAACTACAGTATTACACAAGGGACAAAATTCTGAATCAAACAAAACTAGTTGATTGTATAAGGCTGAAATTTGGAATACCCTTCTTTTTAGGTACACTGGCATATTGTTAAAACTTTCTAAATTGTAACATGCATAGTTTTTAATAAAGACAAAAAATTGCATTTTCGCGTATGTCTGTTATGAAGACATATATCCTCGATATATATAATTAAAATCCACGTATATAGTAACTCATCACGACATCTCAGGAACAAGAACAACATCTAAAGACTTGAAATTTGACATGGAAATTCCTTTCTCCAAGTAAAAGTCAATAGATAAGAACAGATTTTACGGCACGCGAAGCGGGCGGGTATCAGCTAGTTTTTTACATATATTTATATTCGTCTTTTACATCTTTTTATATATAAATTCTTCGGTATGTGTGTTGACAGTAAACTCCTCCTAAACGGCTGGACAGATTTGAATTTTTTTTATGTCTTCAAGTGGATTTGAGGATGGTTTAGATTCACAAATAAGCCCGGCAGATGACGCTGCAGTCGGGTTTTAAATTTTATTTCTTCAAGGCGGGACTACGTCGGCCGGGACAGCTAGTATATTTATAATATTTTTCTTGTATATGTGTTGTGCATACTTATCATTATTTATAAAATGCACCAACGTCAGTATTAAAAATACACTAATCTCCACCAAGGGTTGCCTGGAAGAGATCGCTTTTTAGCGATAAGTTGGTACGTTTGTATTATCAGACTGAGCATTATGTATATCTTTTATTTTTCTATTTCTGTTTATCAGTTTTTTGGTGTACAATAAAATGATGTCTATTTATCTATCTATCTATATATTTATGTATATATCTATATATTTAGGTTTATATCTATCTATCTATCAAAGCATAGGTAAACAGAAGTAGAATAATACAAAAGATTGAATTATATTTTTATCTATGCTCTATTCATCCCCGGAAAAATTCCGGTTCGATTTTAAGGTGAATAAATAATATACTAGGCACGCTTATACCACGTTCGGTTTATCTCTCGATTATTTATCACAATGTTTTCTTCACTACCAGTCAGGAAACTACATGGTGGTGCCTGCTTTTCGGTCAGGATTTGAATCTACGACATTTGAAACGCAAGTAAGTTAGACTGTTGCCACTTATATCGATTTGAATGCGTTTTGGTTTTATAAATATGGATAGGTATTAGAGTACAATATTGGTACCAAAGATAAGACAAAATAAAAGAATTTTACGGAATTTATTTATACAAAAATAAAACGCAATAGATATTCCTAACACAATTTAATGAGTTCACATATTGAAATTATATGTTATAAACATTATTTTCAAATCCGGCTTCATTCGTGTAAACTTCACATCAATAATTCCGTGAGAGGTAACTCATTTAGTGGGTTGAAATGAAATCCATTTTCCGCCAAGTTATTGATGTACATGGTATATCTATTTTATGACAATCAGTTCATCATTTAGTCTTGATTTTTCCTGTTACACTCGCTTGCCGGCATTACAATCGTATACCCAAGTAGAACGGTTGTTCGACCCACCTCTTGACATGGGTCGTTGTGAGCGTTGTGTGATCGAAAATGATGACGTCATTTGTGACGATTCGCCACGACCGCTACGATCGCGGTCGCCTTGTGGATCGGCTAACAGAGCATTATGGGCGTTGTGAGTTTAGTAATGGAACGCGCTGGTAATATATCCCATAAGTATTCATCAACTTTCGAAATTTATAATGTTCGTAAACGAAACTTTTCGATATTTACTATGGTCTGGGTGTTTGGGATCTGCTCCAGAGTGCTTCGTTGTATCTCTTAACACTTAACAGAAGCTTAGCTTACATACAATCTGGCTATTATTTGTTTTTCATCCCCGTTATTATTATAAAACTTCTGTTTTATATGAACTTTGGCAAACCAAACAAATATTTAAACAAGAAAGAACAACAGATATGCATTAGAAATAAATTGACATAAATCGAATAAAAACGGTTGCAATGATATCACAAAAATGTTTAGTATAATGACCAACAATTCAACGTTAATATATTATTTGAAAAATCTACTTACGGCGTTATTCATATTGAGTTAGAGTAAGTTTGAAAGTTTATTTATGGTTCATAAATTAACCTTCAAACTTACTCTATCTTAATATGAATAAGACCGTTCATTTCAAATCAACATTTCAACCTATTTCAACCCTCGGTACATGTTTGACCACCACCCCTATATTTTTTAGCTGTATTACGGTTTTACTGTGTAGCGATATGTAGACCACAACTTTCTATCATAATGCGTCCATATAAAACCCAGTAGTTTCTAAAGAATAATAACTGTGACATACAAAAACTTTAAATATTAAATAACGGACTGTAGGTAATTAGATAAGAAAAACTGCACGTGCGAAAAATATGGCGGTTTTAACAAAAATAATGTACTTCGTATGACTACGGACATCTCAATGGATTAATGGAAAAAATATACAAATAAAAAAAACAAAAAGGCAGTATGTTCTAATAATAAATGTCCATAGGCGACGGTAGCCGCTTTCAATCAGGTGGACGGTCTGCCTGTCTTAGGAACTCATGTAATATAAAATAAAAAAGATACAAAATGTGACAAATTTAAAAAGAGAAATAAAAGCGTTTTAGAGTCGAAGAATCTGGCAGCCAATTTAAAAAGTATGAGTTTTCCATTTTCTTCTAGTAAATTCGATGGGATAAAGTCAAGCGAGTTCATTTTGCGATCGTCAAAACGAGCAAATTTTGTTAATACTGCCCGTTAGTGACGGTCACAAACCAACTTCGCTTAACAAGACAATTTTTTCTTCATTTTCTGTTGTGTTCTCTCTCTCTCTTCTTGATATAAGTTCTGGAACGAACGGAACTTCTGGAACGTTCTTGGTAGTAGTTAAACTGAAATCTTTATGTATACTAATAATTATATATTTTATTATGGTATAATAAACATACTTATCTAACGTACTGACAAACAAATCCTTAAAAATAAATAAACTCAACTATACTATAAATAAAGCTATACTTACAAAATAACAAATCTCTAAATAAAAAATTGACTCCAAATCACTGTAGGTGGGGTGCGTGCCCAAAATGCTGGCCGCATTTCTGCGTTGGATGGCAACGCTGATTCGTTGCCCTAGGTGCAAGCCAGCCTTTTGGTCACGCTAGAACTAAATTAGACACGTCGATAGGTCTCGATAGAGGTGATGATCTCCAGGCCCCCAGGGTATCGACCCCGAAAGCCACAAATACGAATCCACTATCAATGGATACATATTTGCGACATTACTAATGATAACATAACAATAAAAACGTCTAGTCGAGGCCACAGGTGTCCGGAAGGCTGGCGCTTACCTCGCTCCAAAGGATTACTATGTATTCAGCGGGGTAATGCTGCCAGCATCAGGCATACTGCCCAGTGACAGCGGTCTCGTCGGGCTGGTAAAACTGGTATAATACGGCCGGCGTAACTTGGCGAATGTGAACATAGGCTCTGCGAACTTTAGCGCATGTAAACTCTTGAAGAAAATACAGTGACCAACTAGTACAAAGCAATGAAATACAGGGATGAAGGGCAACCAATTGTATTCACTGACGAGTCGTATGCCCTATATACTCATGACACGAGTGTACATGCTCTAAAGTTCGCAGAGCCTATCTTCACATTTGCCAAGTTACGCCGGCCGTATTATACGATAAAAAGGCAGCTAGAAAAGGAAAAAATATAATCTTTCAAATTTGGAACACCCTTCGCGTTCCCATCTAGCGCTGCAGGCGTTTGACATTCTGTTTTATTTTTTGAATACCATAGATAGATAGCCAAGAAAAATGGCACCTAAATAATTATAAAATACTATATGCACTTTACCGGTAGGTAAATTACACCCAGACGAGGTTACTTACACAATGAAAAAATTACACTTGCTCAAACAAAACCTGGCACCGTTTGACTCACCTCTTTATATCTTCAAAATAAAGTTTCTGATACAAGTATGCTATCTGAAATTCATAATGATAGAAATTTATTAAAGTCATATCGCAGACAAAGTACTTAAAGGATAACATTGAAAACAAAATTTAAAAAAAAACGTGTGCGTCTCGGGACGCCCGACAGAAGTGATAACTTAAACTCTAACCTAAGTTTAACTGTTTAATATTGAAATTGCTTAACTTGAGAAAAGTTTAGGTTATTACTAAAATTTTATGTATATTAATATGATAATGTAAGAAAAGGTAATTTTTAATAAAATATTTTATTGATTATAAAATACATTTTATTCTTAGTTATGATTCTTGAATATGAAAATTATAATTTTGTGTATGTATATACATTATTTAATCTAATTACCGAAATACGGCTAGCGCTTTGAGTTAGAATGAGAGAGGAGGAGCCTGCCTACCGCTGCCGTATGCGTGAGAGAAAGGGAAGCCATACAGACTGGCGCCGTAACGCGTTACGTAACGAAGCGGTTTACCCTCCCATAAGAAGTTATCACTTCGATATGTCTGCAGCTTTTATTAATTCCCATTGCACAATTTCCAAATATATTCATGGAAGTACCTACTGAACTGGCTCTAGTTCTTAAGATTCTGAGAGTGAATATAACCATAAAGTTACACTTTCTCGACAGTGACACAGTTTAGATTTCGTGATTGTCTTGAGGACTTGAGTGTAGAACAGGACGAGTACTTCTACCAGGACTTAACAGTGATGGTGGAAAGGCATCAGGATAGACCAGGAGCGTTACATGATGGCAGATTACTGTCGGATTTTATAAAGGCAATTTTCTTCAAAAATATTATAGAAGAAAATCTTATTGAAAGTATCTCTCTGAAGTAAAAGATAGATTTCACCAGATTTTCCTTTATGTCGTACTATACACTATACATACTTCCATGTTTTTAGTAGTAGTTAATAATATGAAAAAAAAACTATTTAAAAACTATAACAAATTTCCAAAATAATTCATCGTTTCATTAATTGTTGGTATGAAGTTATTCAAAACGATTATAATATCGAGTGCAACGAAACCACTGTTGACCAGTATAATTAACTAATTATCAATATCACAATGTACACAATCCAAACTAATATCTAGACAAGCGGTTCTTAAACTTTTTTACTTGATGATGCACTAACATACTCTTTACAAATTCGCGACAAAATATTGCCCTAGATATGTCTACAGCTTTTAATAATTTCCATTGCAATTTGCGAATATATTCATGAAAGTATTTCAATAACACTTACCTACATACAATTTTTTTGTTAGTTGAAGTGAATGTGGGTACATTTATTCCATAGAACATCATTAATCTATTGGACGCAATTTTTATTGCGTAAGAACATAACATACGAACACATAAGATAAAAAAATAGGAACTTAAAATTAGTTTGCGGATTGATCTTGGCGACTTCGGCTAAGTTACTCGATGCGAATTTTGACAGGCACGCTCATTTCGTTATTACACGTCAAGTATTCGAGAACGCTACCAAGATTTTATGTTTTTCATTACAGAATTGCAATAGTTGTATATTTTAGATTAATTAACTAATTTTAAGTGATAATTAATTAGCGTTGTGTCGGAAATAACTCCGACACAACAATATGCTGAGCGCAAACCTTGTTTGCTGAAAATGCGGCGTACAAATTCTCAAATAATGTTTTGTGTGTAATAATGTGTAAAGAATGTAACAACGTCGCTATTTTTCTCAAATAAAGTTATTTTCTTTCTTCTTTCTTTCTTTGATCTCAAATAGACGCAAATACCCCAGAAATGCAATTCCCCCGGTTCACAATAGATAAAAATATCATATTTGTTTATATCGCCACGCACTTGTCATGCCACACTCGTGCTTGTGACACACCAAGGTGTCGCGACACCGTCGTTGAGAACCGCTGGTCAAGACAACCACTATCTCTTTCTCAAGCTATTCATACAAATTGCTTTGTTAAACCTTGTATTAGTTCAAAATAAGTACCTACATTTAAAAAGCCGTGATAGCTTAATGTTAAGCGCACGCATTCCAAACTTAAAGGGCGCGGGTCCAAATCCTCCTAGGCAGAAAGCATGCACTATTTAGACAGTTTTACTGACTTACGTGCATATTATAACAATTACCACGTGCTGACGGTGACGGAAACAATCGTGATGAAACCTGCCATCATGGTATCCGATGCCCGCCTATTCGCCATGAACAAGCGTGGCGAGTAGACCATCTGTTCCTTTATAAGTGGGAGGCCCGAACCCAGCAGTGGGACCTTTATGGCCTGTTATTGTTATTATACATTTAAAAAATACCACGAGTATACACGTATGAAGTAAAGATATGTTGCTGGGGAGTTTGTTGCGCCGTTCCTCGTCTCTTTTAACAGTAATTGAAAGTGCTTTGGAAGCGGTGGTAGAGTGACTACTGACTTTCAGGAAGTAATCTGTAAGATTCCATTTTGAAATAAACTTTTTTGTATTTAAATGTACAATTTATTAATTGTAGTAACTTATTTATAACACCAGAAATTTGATAGAGAAATTGAAATATTAAAAGTTACCTACTTTGTTTAAATGTTTGTTTGTTACTTATTTCTTTAGATTCTGAGGAATACATTTATAATATCCATAATTAAACAAATAAGTAGACACACATACACATTGTCTGTTCTGAAACTATGGAAGTAACGCTTGTAATAAGAGTATAAAACGTACAATTCAGAGACCGATCCCAGTTACCCTGGCTTGAGTAAAGGAAAGATTGTTAGCGGAATTCCAGAAAAAACAACAGCAGTAAGACGCTATACTCAAAGAAAACATTTTTTTAATTTTTTTATTGCAGGAGTTCAGCAGACAGGCAGCCGGCCCACTTGATAGAAAGTGAACCATCGCCTATGGACATTTGCAACACCATAGGTGCTACAAATACGCTGCTGCTCTCTTAAGGGACACTGGAACCTAGTCATTAAAGTCGGAACACAATTCAAGGTTGTTATGGCTACATACTTTAGACCAGGGGTGGTAGCCATCCAGCTAAATGCCCTACCACCTGACAAAGGAAACGTGCGTTATCAATATACCTATCTATACTACAATAAATCAGTAAATGGTTCGACATTTTTTGTACATCCCCTTTAAAAGGGTGAATAAAGTCAGGGGGATAATTCGGTACCGGAGATTCTGAATATGCAATATTTAGAATTTTTGTCTGTCTGTTAGAGCGTTACGTGAAAACTACTGAACGGATTTAAATGGAACTCGTAATAGAGCCAGCTTATATCCCGGGGCGTAACTAAGCATACTTTTTATCCCGATAAATAACGTCCTTTTTGTGGGATAGACGGAAATAGCGAAAAAGATGGCGTTGCGAACGCATCTTTTATGGAAACTACTGAACGTGTATAATACATAGTGCTGGCTTATAGCCCGAGTTAACACTTAGGATCTACATCTTATCCCGATAAATAAAGTCGTTCTCTTCAAATAGATGGATTAGCAAAATAGACGGCGCTTCTATCGCGTCTTTCAACTGTAAATACCTACCTTGTCATAAACAACATGTCATTGATTGCGTTACTTCAAATCAAGTTGGCTTCGAATCGCCTCTATGTTTTGCTGGGCAGTTTTGTAACTACAATATATGGACTTAGTAATAGTATATGCCTAGTTTCTTTTTTATTATTATATGTAACCAACCAAATTAAGTTTTTGTGTAAAATAAACATACTGCTTAGGGTTTGAAATGCAGCGTAGCCGCGGGGCAATTTCTAATGCCAAATAAAATCGGGAGTTTTCAAGTCACGAATAAATAAGTAGGTATTTTAACCACTGAGTTGTTTGACTAATTCTAGAATCGACGAAATTTTTACTTAGATACAGGGGCCCGTACTCTGGAATAAGGTTTTTTAGTTTTTACCAACAAAACCTCACATTCATGACGAGGATATTATTAAGAGACCCAAATTAAGTGTGTGTAGGAACAGAGAAGGAATACAATTTCCTGCTTCCGGGCGACCTGCTATAAGAAGCGACAAAATAAGCCATACCATAGGTAATAGGGTATTTGCCCGTCTTGATGGCTACCACCCCTAGTCTAGAGTTTGCTACCATAACAACCTTGACTTGTGTTCCGGCATTAGTGGCCAGGTTCCAGCCTGCCTTTAGAGAGCGGCAGCACATTGGGAGTACCTATTATCTTAGACATGTGTAATTACTTTCTATCAGGTGTGCCGTCTGCCTGTCTGCTAAACACAAGCATTAAAAACCATTCAGGCTTAGCTCACAGAAAAAGTAAGCTGAAATGGCAATGGGCTGGGTACGGCTATTGCAGAACTGATGGCCTATAGAGCATAAGAGTCCTAAAGTAAAAACCGCGTCTTATGCCTCCTCCTCAGAATCGGCGATCATAGACGACAAGTACGATCGTGTAGAGGGCTACTCGTCTATAGTCGCCCATCATCGTCCTTAACCGCCATCGTGATCGCGGCGATCGGTGATTTGTCGGTTTTTCGGGCACGCATCAAAGAGAATTCGCGTGTAGTGCGTGCTCGTACCCAAACGGACGATCGTTGTACGATGATCGTGAAGATTACTTTGCCGATGACTGACAATCAATGAGTAACGATCATGGCCGATTGTGAAGAGGAGATTACATTCCCCCAGCTGTATAATAAAAAAAACTATATCGCGATTGATTGACGAAGCGGCGACGATTAATATCGTAAGGGTTTGGAAAAAGCCTGATTCTAGAAGGATCTTTAATGACAAAGACATTTAGGTATAAGTAATTGTATACTTATACAAACAAATTCTAGTGTACACTTGCTTCTTGTTTCCTTTCTAGATGCATAGTTTTGTTGGAAGAAATCTCTTGTTAGGTTAAGCTCGCTTTTGTACATCACCACCATTTTATGGTTTTATATGTTACTATATTGTGTATTATCCCCACAAATTGCTACTGCCCCTGGCCGCCATTTTGGTGACGTAACCGTAGCCGAACACTCAGTACCGTTAGCATCACTGGCCGGCGAGTACTCGTACATATCGAGTTCCTGATGACGTCACGTGAATGCTAATTTGACTAGGTTCCAGCGCATTAGCAATTTGCGGGGATAATATATAACCACTCATGCTCTTACAGAATTTGATTTTTGATAACAATCTAACATAAGCCCGATTTACATTTGCGTTAGTTTAGAATCGAATTAACTTGTGAAACTAGCAAGTTAGGTCGTTATCAGCGGTGGCAAAAGATGTGGGAGGAAGAAGTAGAAGAAAGCTGGACAAAACAACTTATTCCTGACACAAAAAAATGGTACTGAAGGGAGTTCGGCGAAACAAACTATATGACGCAGGTACTGACTGGCCATGGCTGCTTCCAGGACTACTTGCGCAGGATTAGGAAAGTAGATACAGAAACATGCCCTTACTGCGAAAAAGTGGACACCGCGGCGCATACTATTTTAGAATGCGAAAGATGAGAAGAGGCGCGAAGAACAGCCCAGACAGACAGCATGTACAATTTTGGACATAATGTTACAAAATGAAGAAAATTGGCACAACGTCAACAATGTGATAACCGAGACTATATATCCAAAAAGGCTCGTAACGAAATTGAGAGGAAAAAATATCCATTCCTCTCTTCACCCGCTGCAGTGAAGTAATGCCTAATGGTATGCCACCGCAGTGCGAGGTTCAAAAATAAAAGGTCTTTATCAGCGATGGGACAGGGTCAGTTAAATAATTTGTCAATTAACCACATGTCTGCCACAATAGATAGTATTAACTTAACTTGTTAGTTCCGCAAGTTAAGTTGCTACTTGACAAATGCAAATTTAACGTAAATCAGGCTTGTTGACAACAGTTGAGTTCCAGATACTCAACTCGAGTCAAGAGTCAAGAGTTTAATCAATAGCATAGAGATTGTATAAAGTAATTCTTACCTCAATTAAGAATGCACCTCAGTTTTCCATACATACAAATTGTAAAACGTATGTAATTATGTTTAATATTAAAAATAATTTATAGCTCTGTTTCAGAAGGTGATCGCTGTTGAACTGAGTTGGATATCGGCTGTGGTTCCACGATGTAGGTCTTGTAAACGACGCCATGCAACCTTCGATTGACAGGGATGGACTTGAATATAAATACATACAATAGTCTACAACTTGACTTGTGCCTGAAGCCATCAGCAGTCTTATGACTTAAAAGAAGGTTCTAGAAAATCGCAAAAAATACAAAATGCTCATATATAAACGGGGTATTATCTCAAATATTCTCAAAAACTACAATATTAATAAAACAATCCAATAACTATAGTTTGTGATCTTCGTCATCCCGTGAGACTAGTGGCACTTATTTCATTTTTCAGTATAATAAATAATTATATTAGCTTGTGCAAAACACGGACTTCGTATATAAGATAGATAGATAGATAGATAGATAACACTTTATTGTACACCATTACAGAAAACTTACGGACTACTAGTAATAATTTAATTGTGTACAAAGGGCGGTCTTATCGCTAAAAAGCGATCTCTTCCAGACAACCCGTGGCAAGAATACTGTGATTGGGAGTGGCGATGGTGGTATACATAATTATTATTGTACGATTACATACATTTTAATAATAAATATATAACTATACTATATATACAAATATACACATAAGTTATATACATATACAAGATATTGTGATAATATGCAACTATTTAAACATAATAAACATATAAATATATGCAATATAATATCTATTAATTATAAAAAATTACATATCATTATATTGCAGATAGAATTTTCTGACCAAGTTCTTAAATGTTGTTAGGGATTTTGCTTGTCTGACAGCAACAGGCAATGAGTTCCAAAGTTGGACAGCCTTAACCGTGAAAGAATTATTGAAGAATGTTGTATTATGGATAGGAGTAATAAGTCTATGTTGACTGGAAGGACGTAGATTGTGAGAGCAAGAAATAAATTCGAAGCGTTCTTTAAGATACTGTGGAGTACTAGGGATGAATAAAATACTATAAAGCAATGAAAGAATGTGAGTATTCCGGCGAAAACGAATTGGCAACCACTTGAGTTTTTTTCGAAATTCAGAAACGTGGTCATACTTGCGTAACCCGTATATAATAGCTTCTGGTAGATATCCAATTGGAAAATATTTTTTAAAAAAACTTGAGAGGTGTCAAGGGACACCCAAATGGAACGAACTTACTTTCGATTAATTAGTGAAGGAATTGTAATATTTTTTTAAAGTTATAATAATATTTTTATTATTATTAACAAATATAATGTAATATAAACTTAATCAGTAGGCTCAATTTTAGTAATAATGTGTGAGAGAGAGACAGACAGAGAAACACGCGCACGCCGCACGGCTTACAACTATAGCAAAAAGTGTCGTTACAACTTTTTGTCTTAATATTTTCCGTATAGCCCCCATTCGCAACGCGCGATAAGGAGCTTCGTTCCAATTACTGTTTAATTCCAAACAGTTTGAGAGCAATCTAAACTTCAACAGAAAATCTAAAACAATGCTCGTTTTAGCAGTCTATCCTGTCTGTTTAATTTTAAAAGTTATTAACTAAATTTTGGCATTAATGCTTAATTTAAATTAATTGAATAATTCAAGTTAATTTATCACTTCAAGTGGTAGTCCAATTTGAGAAACGGAAATCATTCGGCTAATATCCGGCTTTATTTATGAAATAACAGATTTTTAATTAACTTCAATAAAAGAGGATTCTCAACTCATTGTGTAAATATTTCTATAATGTATATTCAGCCATAACTTGTTTGTTTCTATAACGATTTTGATAACTTTTCCTTTGGATTCAGGACCGATTCAAGATAGTTTCATATTAAATTTAAAAATCTAGCAATAAAGAAAGCGATTTCAAGAGTAACTTAAAACAAAAAAAAGTATATTTTCTACATCTTGAAATCCGTGCCAAGTAAAGACAGTAATTAGCAAAATATACAATTTTTTTAAATTTTCTTTGCTCCGTCTTTAAGATTTTGTAGAAAATATTTTTTTTTTGCTTTTGGGTTACTATTGAAGTTGGTTTCTATTTTTCTAGTAACATATTTATTGCTATAGTTTTATAGTAATAATACAATACAATACGATACTTAATTGTTTTTTTCATATGATTCACGGAGTACAGCCCTGTACACGTGCGGTTTCATGTGTGTTCAAGTGTCCCCCGTATTTGTTCTAATTCCTGCGTAAGTTTAATTTCGTGTAACTCGAAGAACTTCGCTTAATTTTTCTCTTTAACGCCACCAATGTCGTTGTAATTTATTTCGATTATGTAAAGGAGGTTAACGAAGGTGCGATTGTTTTATGGCGAAACTACATGTCACTTTGTTTACCTGTGCATTCATATTATATAGCTTTTCAAAATTACATCATCATCATCCGAGCGCTAAATCCCGGATGGATTCAGAGAATTGGCTTCAAGGCCCAAGGTCCGCTTTCCTACTGTTTAACTAAACAATAGCAACTTTGTCTTTTTTAATTTCAAATGGTGAAATTATGAATTTCGTTTTCATTAAGAATTTTTCCTATGCTGCAGCCACATCTGCGATAATAGTAAAGATATTGACTGTAGCCGAATTCGTTTTATTTAAAGCTTCAAAAATAACGAGACTAACGAATATATACAATAGCGTATACCTACATTATCTGTCAATATTTAACGTCAATAAAAATTAAAAATATACAGCATTCCACTCATCGCCACGTCTGCATGAAACGGTATATATTTGTACTGTAACATTATCCCAGATGAAGCCCCACCATTTTAGTCTATTTCAAATAGGACCAGTACCTATGTGAGAAATTACGTAATATAGAAGTAATCATCGTGATACTAAGTATTTATACAGTTAATATTAAAGACTAATAAGATTAAATAGAAGATAGATAGATCACTAACTATAAAAACATATAACTATACAAAAGGACAAGTCAAATGAGAAATCAGCCTTCTGGGCACCTTAGCCATAGAAGACGGTGATCTGGGCTCAGTATTCTACTTATAGTCTTGAGGGACTATGGGTAGAATACAATACAAATAAGTTAAGTTTTCTTACATTGTATTCAATAATACATTTAAAAAAAAGTGAAATTTATAGAATATATTATCTTATTAAGTTTATTGTACAATTAAAAGAATAATGAAGAATACTTAACGTGTATTTATTTTCTACCTATAATCACTTAAGATATCGCAGTTGGGGCACATTTTACCCAGTTGGCTCTGAAGTTGCTACGAACCGCTTCTGCTCTGGCCAGACTCCTGCCGTACGTGGGAGGGCCGGGCGCAGCAGTACGAAGGCTTTATGGCGTCCTCCGGAACATGGCACTGTACGGGGCCCCCGTATGGATCCACGTTAACCGCAAGAACGGGACCCTGCGGAGGAGATCTCAGATGATCCTGGCGGTGAGGTCCCTCCGGGGGTACCAGACCGTGTCATGGACAGTGGCGACACATCCGCCCTGGAAGCTCCAGGCGGAGGTGCTCGCGGAAGTGCACCGCTTCTGGAAGGACGTACGTAAGCAAGGAAGCCGGCTGTGCCCGGTTGAAGTGAGGATATTGAGGGCCTTGGTCAACAATACCACTATCCGAAGTATGAGAAATGAAATAATATTTTTTAAACTTAAATCGGTAATGAGTTTGAAAATCATAACGAGCTCTTTTTCAATTTCATGAAATTTTTTGTTCACCTTTTTTGTTCAAGGTGAATCCGTTTGCGGACTACCCAATGCTCGGACACATCACAGTTAGTTAGTGTGGGACTCGCGCGGTAAGATCGACTAAACAACCCGGTGTTCCTCCTGGCGTCATATACCAGGGCCACAAGAATAAGCCGTCGCCAAGGCGCAGCCCCGTCTGACGTGATCTCGCCCCGTCTATGGGTAAGCTTCATGTTGGTGCTAAATTCCCATCGTTTTAAATCGAGACTGGTGAGCGCAGAACATCTCCGCGCCCCTCTCTTGATGGCCTAAGTACCATTGCCAGATTGACAGCTTAGTTGTAGTAGAAATTCTTCCAAAACTAAAAGTTAAATGTAGGTCCGGAGCTGCTCGCGTAAACATTGCTCTCATCCGAGAGGACTCTTTATTGTCTTAATTGAAATAATATACCAGAATATAGAGTTAATGTACTTACATATTTATCACATGATTAGGATTAATTGTGTAATTAGTACAAGCTTCTAGCGTTACGCGGTTTCAGCTTTACCACAACTAGGTAAGAACTACGACAGTTATTCAATGAATAAGTAGGTATTATTAATATCTATCGACATTTTCTTCACTGATTTATCAATATAGATTATAGACATAGAGAATATTGGAACTTAACAAAAATGTAAATAAATAAATTACTTATTCTTTTTAAACATGATTTTACTCAATTCGTATATCTAGCCAATTTAAAGTATTCGTTAATAATATAATTTAGAATGACGTGGTTAAGCCGTGCTAGAATCTTGGAATCCGTTATCTTGATAACATTTTCAAGGCTGGTTCGATCAATGTTATATCACGCTTGCACAGAATATCGGCGTGAAACGGTTAGCCTTGAGATAACCGTGTTTCTGTCAGAACAATCTTTTGAATTGTGCTTTTATTTCGACACTTTTTGTATAATAGTCTGGCCAACGAAAGTTGATCCCGGAAAATAGCGGCAAATTTAAATAACATATGTATGGCAACATCAAAATTATTAGTATTAACCTATTTTGGTACTTGGTAGTTACTTAATTATTTATGTTGTGTATTTTATGTGTGACAATAGAAACATGATACTCGTTTCTAACGATCTTATTATAAATACTAAAGTTTGTGAGATGTTTTAGTTACTCATTCACGCCAAAAGTACTGAACGGATTTTTATGAAATTTGGAATACTTGTTATTACTAACCCTTATATCTCGAATCTAGAATGACCTACAATAGAATATAGACTATCTACTTTTGATTCCGGTAGATAGCAAGAAGTCAGTATTCATAGCATTTTTTGAAAAATAAACTGCAATATTCTGTAAAATCTTAGTTTTATCCGCTATAACTTCCTAGCGCCCACGGTCCTTAAAAAAGTACTTCAATGAAATAGTGATTAGAGCCCAACACTAAATCCAATTTCGTCAAATGAATGCCCAGGGTACCATTCTAAGTACCCAAACTTTAACCATTGTTACTAATTTTAAGTTACCACCTTTTTGAAATGTGATGTCTCCGAGCGTATGTTTGAGGTTTTTACTTGTGTATGACCAAGCACCAGTGCCAACAAACACAAAAGAAATTTGTCTTTCTTGACTTAAAATGGAACAAGATCATCGAGTGTGAAAAATAATCTTAATTTATTCATGAAATCTCTACGATTTGTGTTCATAATATGCTTATCAAAAATAGTTGCTCATGTACTATATTTGCTGTTTACATTAAAACTTTATATGGATCTGAGATATAGTGAAAATGATCATAATTCAAACTTTAAGATTTTTTTTTTTTTAATAGACCTTTGGTTAAATAAGGACTATCATGATTGTTTCGAATGTTTTAAATAAATAATAATAAAATAAAATTTTCTCTTAATTTTAAATGATTATTTGGTATTAAATTGGTTTTTAAAGTTAAATTTTGTTTTAATATTTTTGAAGGTAGTTGAAAAAAAAAATATGTTGTAAAGTTTCTTGTTTGTAGTCTAGTGCTTTTGACCTAAAGGCCTACCAAAAGGTAATCTATTTTTATCCTTTTTTTGCTTCTCCTCATTCACCTGATGCAAGGAAAAAATATCATACTTGTGCGATTACTGTAAGATAAAAAATTTAAAGTTCAAAGTCTTGGGTTTTCGCCATTGAAACCTTTTTTAAGGACTTTGTACTTTGGGCGTTTACTTTATGAAAGCGTAGAACAACCCGGGCGTCAGGAGGATAATCAAAATCAGATTTCGTCACGGCCCCCTAGTCTGGACCCGAAAGCCACATATGTACCCACTACCAATGGACACATATTTGCAACATTTCAGGGCCTCCTGGTGTGCAGCAGCAGCCCTGGCTGTCAAAGCTGTGTCCGGAAGATGGGACTCCGCCAAAGTCAAATCACAGGCAAATCCACTCACAACCAAACGAAAACCGCCATCTTGGTTGTCAAAATTGACGTTGACATTCGTATTAGAGTTGCCATGTAAAAAGTTTGCAAATAATTCCAGGTTCTACTTTCGATAGCCAGACTATAGTACTGAATTCAAAATTATATACTATCTAACTAGAATATTAGAATATTTTGTCTATGACATTACACAATGAGGTTTACAACAGTTTCCCATCAGTGAGTTTCGATAGCCCACTTCCTGTCGCCCTATACCGTTGTCCTATTCTTTTGTCCGTTTTGTTACAAAATATAGTAACATTTTATTTATCTATACATCATATTAGTATGACATATATAACTTTTATATTTTGTTACTGTATGTATATTATATCATCTACCTATGTATATATTTATAAGATGCTGATTCGGTAGTGAGAATAATGCAACATGCCTCTGTTCTTATCAAATTTTTTTGTCCATCCAAAGGTTATCTGGAAGAAATTGCTAATGGCGATAAGACCGCCTATCGTATTGTAAAATGTTATTTCTGTTAAATGTATTTTTTAAAACAGAATAAAGCATATTTATTCATTCCTTATTATTTTCCAAGAATATATTAAAATTGTTCACAAAAACATTTTCAAGTTCCCGACAAAAATTGAGTTTTTGGCGGAAACTTGAAGGTACTCAATTTTTTATTTATTTATTATGGCTCCGACGCCTTTGGCAATAATAAAAGCAAAACAAGACTTTTACTTTTGTATTAATCGTCATTGTTGTCAAATGTCAATAGTTTCAATTGTCATATATTAACGTCAAAATCATGTCAAATTGTCATTCTTTATTACGATGTACAGTTTGTCTAGGTGTAGTTAATATTATTTTATCTTAATAATCAACGCTATTTACTTACTTGATCCTAAATAAGTGTGTGAAAATTTGTACAAATGTACCTGTGAGACTTATCTCACAATGTTAACACCAAGATTTAAGTTAACGCAAGACGCAAATCACATTTTTATTAATGTCCATGCGCCATACACAAATATCGGCGATACTGAAATCGATGTCGATGGTGAAAATTTCTTGTTCGTATCAAGTCCTTATTTCCTTCGACTGCGTCTACCTGGCCGAATAATCGACAATGATCGCTCGAAAGGTTCATACGTTTGTGACTCTGGTGATTTCAACCTTACATTTGATAAGGAAACTCCGGGAGAACATTTTGAGAATTTGGATATGATTACTAGTTTATTAGCGCCCCGAGATATACCAGACATTAATCCCAGCTTAGTAGAAATGCTAGAGGAGGATGAAATCACATTGGAGAATGAAAAGGGGGTTGAAAATGAAAATAAGTATGCCTATGGTTTTGCCAACAAAATATCAACAGAGTTTAGTAACATAGGTAATGAATTTCCTCAGATATTTGAATTGAGAACACCAGAAAGTATAGCTATAGATGAAAGACATGTATTGAGGCTCCAGCATGAAGATGATAAGTTTTCTTCGGATCATTATTTAGCGGACCTTTTTGAGGAGGAACTGCTTGCTCCATATTTAAGTTCTGTGCCAGTTTGGGATGGTACTGATTTTAAAAAAGATGCTGATTTTACTGAAGATGAAGTTTCTATATTAAAGGAATTGCCAAATAAACACTATTTGTTAAGTAAAACTGAATACAAACAAGTTTTACTTGGTTTAGTTGATATTTTATTTGGTTACTGCTATGATAAGCGTACTACATTGAACGAAAGCAATGTGGAATCAAGTTGGACCATCAATAAGTTATCTTCAACTTTAAGTTGGTTTTGTATTTTCAAAGATATAAGGCAAGTACTTATAGCTTGTTATAGAAGAGCATTAATCTATCCAATATTTCGTAACTTTGATCTCTGTAATAAAGTAAAAAGTGATGTTATTTCATTGTTAAAGAAAGGAAAGAAATTTGTTATTAAATGCTTAATAGAAATACACCAAATGTTCAACACAAGCAATGATGCACGATACATTCTCAATCAATTGTATATAAAGGACTATTTGGTGTTCTTACAAAAGTGTAGAAACGAGGAACTAGTTGAATTATACAATAATATAGCAAATATAGAAATACATAAAGAAGATCTTAATTTAGAACTACTTGAATTAGAAGCTGCTGCAGAGATGGTCAATCAAGAAGAAGTTGAAATTATGGAGAATGAAATGGCAGTCCGTATGGCTTCAATGTCTCTCCTTCCAGGTTTAAAAAAACCAGTCAAATACATAAATGGAAGTGATTTTGACTCTTCTTCATCTGACTCTAGTACAGATTCATCTGATGATTCTTCAGATGAACTTGACTCGGATGATGACCCATCATGACAGTTCTTTGAGTTCTAGGAGTTGAGTAAAGGCTTGTGAGCTGTAAAGACTGAATACTAAATTGTAATTATAAGTTTTTTCTGCCTGGCAACTTGTAATTCTGATTTGATCTGATTGCTGTTGGGATTTGTCTGTCATGTTTTATGTTTGCATAAAAGTATAAGTGAACAGGAAAAAGGATCCTCTAATGCTGATGTGTATGGTAGTTTATTTTTAATTCCTTACAGCCGTGAATAAACTGGTTATAATGAATTAGATATTTTTATAGAAAGTGTTATGATTTAGCAAATAATACTTTAAAAGGTGGAACATGTTTTGGGTGTGGTTTACATATGTGTCCCCGGAATCATAAGTAATGGGGGGGGGAAACCTTACTCCTGCAACTCCGATGGCGAGGAAATATATAGTTACTGAGTTATTAATGTTTTTGTCAATCTAACCTCACTTCTGTTTTTCACTAATATATAAGATAAATAGTGAATGTTTACCAGTCAGTTCTGGCGCTTTGGTCTACACAAAACCTAACCTAACCGACTGTTTAAAACTCCACATATTTAAATTTTCGAATACATACAGTCTCCTATTTCGATAAATCGTGTTAAAAAACGTAAAAAAACCTTGTTTTCTTTTTGTCGTGAATTTCAAACTTCGATAATTAATTGAATATGTATTTTTTCCACTCAAAACCAATTTCAGTTGTTATCATCCAGGGACATATATGTAAACCCAACCCCATGTTTTTGTATAAATCTTATACTGCAAAACTAGTGATAGCCAGAATGTTGAAATCTCAAAAAGTGCATTTTGGTTTAACAGTGAGAATATTATAGATATAATTGGCAGACAAAAATACAGATTGTATATCCCTAAGCTATAATACATATAGAATAAGCTATAAGTAATCCTTAATCAATGTCACTGGTTTAGTTTGGTGTGTATACACAACGGGCAACTCTGAGGCCTAGCCCAATACCCTGTGTCTAGTAGATAATGGAAAGTTTGTCTATCAAATTTATCATGCAGGGATCAAACACAGATTGTGTTATAATGAGGGAGACCCCCAAAGACTTATGTTACTCAAGAAATAGTGATGTAATTATTTTACTTACATATTATGATTTAAAAATATACCATACTAGCTGTGGCCCATAGTCTCACCTGCGTGGTGATGGAGAATTGGTATATTTTGAATAATTCACATTATATCTTTATAAATTATAGCCTATGTGTTATTCTGATCAAATCAAATCATATATTTGCATAAAAACATGGTTAGTAAAAACATTAGTTGACAATATGTTATTTTGTTTCACATGGTTGATGTGTAAGCTATATTATTGTAAAGTTTCATTGAAATCCATTCAGGAGTTTTTGTGTGAAAGAGTAACAAACATACATCTATACTTACAAACTTTCATGTTTATAATATTAGTAGGAAGTAGTATTTTGAGAATTTGTATACCACATTTCAGTAAACAATTTGCATTCCGCTTATTGTTGTGCCAGAATTATATCTGACACAACACTGGTTTTCAGTGCAAACCTCCCTTTTGGTGTGATACCAAAACAGGTCATCTATATTTAAATAAATATACATTACTGTCTGCAGGTGATGGTTCACATCTCTCATTAATGTTCTGTCCCTATTCTATCTTACCTATGTTTCATCTGCCTTACTATCTAGTAAAATTTGACATACACTCAATACAAGTTATATACAATTCAACCAATGATAAGGCAAGTGAATGAAAGTAAGATATGAACCATCCATTAAAAGGCTGTCTACCAGTTAGCCAGTTTTGCTATAAAAAAAATAATTAAAAAAACAATGATATTATAAAAAATGTTTTAATAAAAACTGATCTACAATATGATCACATTATAATTTTCCGAATGTTCATATTCTATCAGCTTTGGTAGCTGTAATAAGACTATATGCTGTGTAATCTATCTAGTTGAACATAATTGCTGTTTATCTTTTAAAACTTATATGGTTTAAAATAGACATTATGTACCACTCATAAATGCAAATAAAGATTTAAATTGTAACTGTCCTCGATTTATTTTATGATATACAACCTCAGGTAAATAAAATGGGAATACATAGCTCTGCTCTTGGAGTGAAGCTGGTTAAAGGAAGCCGATTGCATTATAGCGCATTACAAGAACTTAGTATTATATAATCATTAGTATGGATAGTATCCAGTGACTACATTACTATTATCCAAGATATACAAACCACGTGTATAATACATACGTTTTTAAAAATTGTTTCATTATTTCTCCCTTCATGTGGGCTCCGTCTATTTGCTGAGTATACTTAACTTAATATGTAACTAATGCTGGTGTGCACCGAGATTTAACCAATGATTGAAACAAAATAATCACTGTTTATGCATATAAAAGTTGGTGAACACCAGCCTAAATATCATTCAAAACTTAATTCCTGCTTAATTGTTTAAGGATTTTAAATAAGTTTTATTGATTGTTTAGTAAAACTAATATTGCTGATAAAGTTAATTATACAAAGAGTAGATGATGATTATAATGATTAAAGTAAACTGTTGAAAAAAAGTTTAGATTTTCATAATTATCTATAATAATATTTATAATAAATTTGTGGAGGGTTTTAGTTTGTACAATGCGTTTAAAAATTTGAAACACATCAGCGGACTATGTTGGATCAGCGGTTCCGAAAACACAAGTTTCTGATTTTATTTCTGTATGTTACGATGTCAACTACTATTAATGATTTATTTCAGCTTTGACATGTGGATGGTGATTCCTAACCCACATTAGGAAAATTTTGAATAAATTACTACCAAATCATCTTCTATTTAAACCAATGAAATGTCCCGAAATAGGTGTTGATAAAATATCAACTTTAAACTTTATTTTTGTGATGTCGGCCTCTATTCGGTAATGCCGTAACATGTGAACAACGGTGGTTTTCATACTCATCATGGCGTAGTTGGTTCCTGTAAAGAGAAAATTATCTAATATATAAAATTCTCGTGTCACAGTTTTCGTTGCCATACTCCTCCGAAACGGCTTGACCGATTTTGATGAAATTTTTTGTGCTTATCCGGTATCTATGAGAATCGGCCAACATCTATTTTTCATCCCCTTAAATGTTAGGGGTAGTCCACCCCTAAATTTTTATTTATTTTTAGACAAAATTTTTAAATTCTATTTTTTTTATGATACAGCATTAAAAAATACATACAACCCTAAATTTTCAACCCTCTACGATCAACCACTATTTTTTCGGACAGGACGTCTGCCGGGACAGCTAGTTGTTTTATAAAACTAACCGTTACCCAAAGCACATATTTAAAAGACAGTTTTATCATCATTAGATACTATTATACGCCCTACATCTAAATTCTGAGTGGTATTAATTATTGTATTTCTAAAACACATTCTTGTTTACAATAAATTAAAAAAATATGCAAATCCATTAAATCATTTTTTTAAATTCTGATACAAGTACATCGAATAACTGTGCCCAGAATGCGTTGTGATGTTTTCTACTGGAATTTTCTACAAAGTGTTAGCTCTAAGGCGGAATCTAGTGCCGTGTGCTGTTCCTGTGTGCAACCTGAACCGAACCAAGAGAGGGCGGATCGGAAGGTTGATGGAGCTTCTACTTTTCTAGTGCAAGAAACTAGGTCATATTTCTCTCATACAGTCCATCATTGTCTGGACCAACGTATTCCTATAGTTGACCAACCATTAATTTACACCATTCTGTTAAAATTTGAGATAACCTCAATACAAGTAATGCCAAAATTCGCCCGATAGTAAAAGAAAGTGATTTTGTCCACAGACTCTCAGAGAAAACTAGAAAAATATCAACCAAAATTTTTACTGTTTCATTCCTCCCTGTATTTATGTGCCTGACAATTTTTTTTCACCGTCATGCTATCACTGTGATATTGGCAAAATGAATGCTAAAAGTCTTAGAGCCATAATCCCAAACAAACAATAAGAAGAAAGCAAGTGATAAAAACTGGCCAACAATCAGTAACATTGATTTCTATAAGAAAGAAATTTAATTGACGTAATTCTCTATTGTGAACTAAAGACTGGTCTACACCTATCATACCTCTTATCCAATAAGACAACGCGGCCAATCGCTTGGGAGCGTTCCCTGTTGAAGGCAATCTCGTACTAACTCTTCAAAGAAAATTTATATTAACCTGTTTTTTGTTCATGTACACAAATGACAATTTATTTACAACATATTTATAGAACGAAATATAAAGATTACGAAAAACATAAATTATTTTAGTAAACTGAGTGCCAGACCCTTTGATCTGTAAATAGTAATTTATATTGAGGCTTTAGATTAGAATATACAGTTTAAACTCTATATAACGACAGTAAAGGGATTGTGCATTTTATGGAGTTATAGAGAGTTGTCGTTAAATGGACAGAAATCTGTTATATTTGTCTGACATCTTTTGCTGCACCAGTAATTTTGTTGTATTTTTGAAGTGATAACTTCTTATGGGAGGATAAAACGCTTCGTTACGTAACACGTTACGGTGCCAGTTGGTCTGGCTTCCTTTTCTTTCACGAAAGTTATCACTTCTGTCAGGCATCCCGAGAAGCACTTTTTTTTACTTATTTTATTCATATCTTGCGATATTGAAGCGATCTTGGTGATAAAGGAAGTAGGTACTTAGACATTTCGGTATGCATAATGCCGACAGTCGAGTTTGTTTCGGGGTAAGACAGCAAAGCGACAGAAGATCGTACACAGCCGCGCATTTATTACTAATTTTGGCCTTAAAATGTACTTTTTGTTACTTAATTGTTGTCGTTATTGAGAGTACGTGTAATGCTATAAAGTGTGTATCATTGTATGGAAGACAAGTCAAACCAACCAAAGCTTAGTGATTTCGAAGCTTAAGGGAGTTTGTCGTTAAATCGAGTGACGTTACATGGAGTTTACACTATATTTTAATATTAATTTTAGGTGTTTATGTGCAATTGTAATAATGAAAAGGCATATACCTATACATCCACGTTTCCCATAGCTAAACGTAGCCAATGCATTATTAGGCACTCGTGAAGGCTCAAGCCATCTTTCAGGCATGAACTCTTCAGCATCAGGACCCCAGACGGGATGCCTGTTAGCAGCGTATATTGAAATACAACACGTGTCACCAGCTGGCAGAGTGCAGTGCTCTGAAAATAACAATTATGCTTTTAAAGTTCAGTGTTTTGAAAAAAACGCGATAGTAGATTATAATCAATTCTAATATTTATATATCTTATTCTAATATAATCCATCACGTAACTTTGAAAACATCATAACAGAAAAAAACATAAATGTGCGTGTACTAGTGTACCTACACACGAAGTGAAACTTCTTTATGACGTTATTTTTCGAAAAATGATCTACTATATGCAACTTTACAGAAATTGGTTAAACTGATCAGTTTAATATATATATATATATATATATATATATATATATATATATATATATATATATATATATATATATGTGTGTGTGTGTGTGTGTGTGTGTGTGTGTGTGTGTGTGTGTGTGTGTGTGTGATACTAAATAAATGATTTATAAATCATCGAACTCTTATATTCATTAAAACACAATAAAGAAATATTAATTAAATATTAATTCAATAATCGTCTCACTTTGTATGATTGTGGAAAAATGTGAATATACGCGTAACCTAAAAATTACGCGTAACCGTAATTGTTTTTCCAACGCCGATAAAAAAGTTTCACTTCAATAATTTTATAATTATTAATTTAAACGGCATTGCCGACTCGCCTCCACTGTGCTGCCTTCAATTTCCTATTGTGTGAATTTTTGGTTTAATAAATGCGAACGTTGTCCGTAGTACCGCCTGACTGTCGACTCTTTCTTAAAATCGCAATTAAGATTTTAAGAAAGAGTCGAGAGAGGCGGCCCTAGACTCACCTACTCCACAGGCGCTACAGACACTGAAAACTCCTTTTGCTAATATGCCCAAAACTACTTCAATTAAATAATATGTATTTTTATGATATGTATATTAAGCATATATCTAAATGTCTGTATATATAATATATGTGTATTTATTACTAAAATGTAGGTAATCATACTATGGTTTTTGTATACCACCATCACCATTATCGTCTCAATTAATTTTTGGGGTTGTATGGATGAGATCGCTTATTAGCGATAAGACCGCCCTTTGTTAATTAGATGTATATTATATATACCTTATAATGGTGTACAATAAAGTGTTATCTATCTATCTTTTATCAAAATGGTCATACATAGACATCGAAACTACAAAAATAACAAAACCATGTGCAAAATTTTAAACTATATCATCTAATTAATTTCCAAGTCTTGTGATCTTGGTTCCGGCTCTGCGTTCTGGTGAGGTTTTCCTGTGATCTTGGTTCCGGCTCTGCGTTCTGGTGAGGTTTTCCTTTCTTCTTCTTTTTCCTGTCTTTCTTTTTCTTACTTTTTATTTTTATGTTTAGTGTATTTTACGGTAGTTAATATAATTTAAATTACTTAATATGTGGCAAATGATGTTGGTATTGTATCAAGTTAAAATATTTATGTATATGTTTCATAATAAGTTGTAAATTCTGTACAATACTGTTTTTTTGTCCAAATAAATAATAAAAAAAAAAGTCGACTCCCACTTGGTCACTTAGATTTTTATTGTTTTTTTTATTATAATTTTTCGAGGCTATAAAACCCTAATCACAATTTTGTTTTATAATTAATAAGTTTGTCTTATTATTTATGTCATACTAGCTTGTGCCCGCGACTTCGTTCGCGTGGAATAGTTAAAAAATGTTAAAACCCCGCGATGTTTGAAACATTCTTCATTGGTGCTCCGCTTCTATTGCTCTTAGTGTGATTGTATATAGCTTATAGCCTTCCTCGATAAATGGGCTATCTAACACTGATAACATTTTTCAAATCAGATCAGTAGTTACTGAGATTAGCGCGTTCAAGCAAACAAACAAAGAAACAAACTTATCAGCTTTATATTATATATATATATATATGTGTCATATAATGTATAATGTATATATAATGTGTCAAAATCTCTGCTTCTATTGTTACGTTGCAGAGAAATTACTTATAGTCTGTTATAAGCTGTTTTAGTATTTAATGTTTTTTAACTATCCCACGGGAACTCTTTAATTTTTCGGGATCAAAAGTATCCTATATGTTGACCAGGGATATAAGCTATGCCCCATGCAAAATTTCATGTAAATCGGCCCAGTCGTTTCGGAAATTAGCCGGTACAAACAGACAGACAAACAGAGAAACAAAAATTTGAAAAAATCTAAATTAGATCTATTTCATCTCCTACATCCCCCTGATGCGGTTTTAAAATTTTTTTTTCATTGTACAGAAATTTGACCTCAACAATTTTATTATATATACTATACTTGGCTGTAAAATTGTGTAAATGATATAATTACGACATGGATGCATTGTATGAAGGATTGTATATGATTTGTGTTGTGACAGGACGTATGCCAGAGTAGAGGAGTATGAAAGGAAAATACATTATTGGGCCGATCCCAAATAAATTCGGAAAAGACGAAGGAAATACTCTTACAGGCCATAATTAGAAAATTCTACTTACTTAGATCCACATCCTTGTCAAGTGTTCTGAATATAAGCGGGACTATGGGATATAATCGCATCGTTTCTTTTATAAATGCGTCCATATATTTTAAATTCAATAAGTCTTCTTTTTCTACATCTCTATCTGTGTCTTTAAATGTGTGTTTTATTCTAAAAAAAGACCAATATATATGTACATAATATTGTTACATGCCGACAAAAAGTGGACGCACACCTGCCTGCCATAAATCTGGTTTATTACCTTTCCCGTATTTTGAATTCTTTTGTTTACTTCGTGTTTAACATTTGCGATTAGAAAATAACCTATTGTTATTGTACTCGTTTACCCGTCGCAGGTGTGCAGATTACGGTTTCTCGGAAACCTCAGTCCACGCGGTCCTTTGTTGTATTGTACAGTCTAGTATAAAACGATGCCCGAACGGGGGGGGGGGAGGGTGAGTTAGTCAAGCGAGGATTACGATACGAGTAAGACGTAAATTCGATGAGCGATATAGTGACGGACTTTACGCGTGTTATTGAATCGTGCAGTTTGTAATGGTAGTGCCTAGTTATATTTGTACCTGTGTTATACGTGTTTGTATAGTTCCAATAAATTTTGTAGTAATTCCAACGGCATTTTAATTCGAGTCCCGCACTCGTAATAATATACTTCATATACACAGATGACAGATCTTGATCTAGATCTAGATCTCTACCCTCTATAATGTAAACCCAATGAGCATTTCAAAAGTTATTAAGACATACATACAGGCGGATAATAAACGGACATGTTAAATATTAGATTCCGCTTTGCCATAATGTCTAGGGAACTCAAAGTATTTAAGTACTAAGAGAATCTCTTACTCTTGGTAGACTTTCTCCTGAGCCTGCGGATATGACCCTAAAGCAACCAACAGCAAGAGTGTTGTACTAGCTGTCGTGTCATATCCAGCAGCTATCATTGTATTAACCTCGTCGTGTATTTCTTTGTTTGATAATTCACCCTCTTTCCACATTTTTAGCAGTATATCCATGAATGGTTTAAAATCTTCTGAAAAAGACAATCGCACTCATAAGACCTCCTCGTCGGCTATTTCCAGTCAACTACTCAGCATTGATCTTCTCAAACCTTTATACAATATATTTGGTAAGAACCTTAAAGAAGCCTACAAACTTACTCCAACTCAATATGAATAAGACCGATTACGTTTAACAAAGTGTTGGTAGAAAGTCTAGTACCTAGTGTTTTTCTAAATAAAACGCATATGCCTCATAGCTTTCTTCCAGCCTTCAGAATCAGTTATGACTCTGCGACACACAAGACTGTATTTGTATTTAAATTATAATGAAAAGTAATATATATATATATATATATTAGGGTGGTCGTTAAAAATTAAATTTCTTGCGACGCCCCCTAAAAAGCTTCCTTTTAATGAAAAAACACTGAGATTTTTTTTATAATTTTTTCAAGTCAAGACATCACGTGCCTCAAGACGATTCAAGTTAAAACTAAAAATATAAGAAAAATTGAAAGATAAGCTTGAATCACGAAGAATTTTAAACTTTTTCTGAAACTATAATTTGAAATTCATCACTGAGAATGATAATACGGAAGGTATTTCATTGTTAAAACTTTTCCAATCTTAAAATAATTATTACTTCTAAGTATGAAGAAGTTTCCTGAAAAAACATGATATTACCCAAAAATTAACTTGAATCGTCTTGAGGCACGTGTTGTCTTGACTTGAAAAAAATTATAAAGAAAATCCCAGTGTTTTTTCATTAAAAGGAAGCTTTTTAGGGGGCGTCGCAAGAAATTTAATTTTTAACGACCATCCTAATATGTATATATATGTCGGAGAAGGCCTCGTTCTCATGACATCTCCTTTAGTTATTGCAGGTTTAGTGGGCATCATCAGGATAAAATGCGAGCATAAAACACAACGGCCACAGTTTATACACTTTTTATTTAGATTTAAGACATTTTGACATAGTTTAGACCGAGCAGCGGGTTCAGGGCACCGCGCATACTTCCAACTTCAATACATTCTTTAAAATTCTCTACGGTCCAACTCGACCCCTTACCATCACTCGAATGTGCCACAAAAACTCCTCCGTCTACCGAAGTAGATACTACTGAAGTATAGAGGGCGTCTTGACCCCGCTCAAGACATGCTCTGCTCTCATTGGTCGTTTATTAAATTACAATACTCATAACTTTTATTAGGTTAGAACGATCTTCAAGTTATAGACACATTTAACAAATCAAATAAAATTCAATTAAGAATTTTAAAAGTAGTTACAATGTAAACAAATATTATTGTGCGTTATAAATCCAAACAACAATAATTATCCGATTTATAGCTTCCCTCCGACATATATATACATATATAATGTTAAAAATAATTTAAAAAATCTTAAAATGCCGAATATGATTTACCTGTTTTATTTGAATTTGCTGTTGAGGTCTCTAATCGTTTTTTGATTATCTAAAATCAAGTATAAAAATAAAGCATCAGGTTTATTTATTTTTTAATCTTCTTAAATTATTTTATAACAATATCCAATTGTAAGCTACAATTTCAACTAAAAGTGACTTAAAATATTTAGTCCAGGAATATAAGGGGTTTCACCTGGGAATGGGAGATAGTCAGATAACCTTGTATAAAACTTAATTTTGGCACTCTAAAACTAGTCTCAAAACCTATCTATCGTAGGGTTTCGGCATCTAACAATATTCCAAGGTCAAAGGTCGTTTTTTTATTGCCTGGGTTCAGCGGACGGGCAAACGGCCTACTTGATAGAAGGCGGTTATCATCGTCGATGAAGATTTGCAAAATCAAAGGTGCTACAAATGCGCTGCTCCTCTCTTAAGGGAGACTGGAACCTGGTCACTAGTGCCGGAACACAATTTATGGTTGTTATGGCCACATACTTTAGACCAGGGGTAGTAGCCATCCAGTGGGGCAAATGCCCTACCACCTGGCTGTGGGTTATTTTGTCGCCTCTTAGGACAGGCCGCCCGGCCGCAGGAAATTGTATTCTTTCTCCGTTCCTGCACGGATTTTTACAAATTTATTGCAAATATCTCGTTTCCAATGGGTGTATTTATTATAAATATTGTAGACGATTAAACTCTCTACTACTTTTGTTTTAACATTGTTTATATTGCACCATTTTCATGATAGTCGACAAAGCGTACATTTAGAGGGCATGATTCAAAGAGAGAATCTCACTGCTGCTGCTGAAATAACTCTTCCTCAACAAATCTCTCCGATAATGTCAGCGGACCAATCTCCATGGTACCATATTATTGCATTGTCACGCGATATACATATCCGTGCAGAATTTCAGCTCAATCGGAAACCGGGAAGTTGGTCCAATTTAACTTGCAAGATACCACCCGAACTTACATACATACATACATCCATTGTAAGTTAAATAAAATCTTGTAAAAACTTTTGTCAAAACACTCGAGAAATTTCCGAATTTTCATATGCAAATCCAACTTGCACATGGCCACAGTATTACAAACCACTTACTGCATCATTTAGTGCTACTATAGATCTGTAAAGTTCGTCCTGGGTCTTTTTGTATTTTGTCCAGGAATAAATATAGTCACTGTGTAGCCAAAACGACGCGATTCTTTTCATTAGGATATCCAAAGCTGTGTGTAATGCTTGTATATACGATTTCTTTAACTCAGCAAAATGTTGTATATTGCATCCCATGGCAGCCGCTGAAAATTAACTTTAATTAATATTTAAAAAAATATTAAATTGTTATAAAGCTATAGTTACCCCTTTTCAGTACCACCCCAAAAGATTGGCACCCTTCAAGATTTATAGCCACAATAGCAACTAGTCTTGCCCGCGACGCCGTCCGCGTGGAATTCGTTTTCAAAACCGCCCGATTTAAATCATTCTTCATTGGTGTTCCGGTCCTATGGGTCTTAGTGTGATGATATATAGAACTGAAAGAGTTTTTCATATCAGATCAGTAGTTCCTGAGATTAGCGCGTTCAATCAAACAAACATACAAACAAAATCTTCAGCTTTATAATATTAGTAAAGATTATATGTTCTGCGAAGTGGTAGTACATTATTTATTTTATTTTAATAAGGATCACCAACAGTTTTTTACATTTAATCAGTTACTAGACTTATGACTAAGGTTTACAATGCAATGTAAAAACTAATTATAGGTGAACACAACTTGCAGTATAATTTCTTCACAGTTATTTACCTATTTATTTAAATTCTAACAATAAATGTAACAAAAATGTGTAGGGTATTGAAATTAGTCTGTCAGTCAGTCTGTCTAATGAGTGTCCTGTTGAGCTAAACGAATCTTTTTATAAAATGAATTTTTGGAGTCAAAGTGAATGTCAGTAAGATTTCTACTACTGTTGAGAATTCTACACATTCTAGAGATAGGGGAGTTAGCACCTAGTACTGTAGTTCTTAATGGGGGAAAGAGGGGGGTACTAGGTTGTCGAGGGGGTTTCGAAGGGACTCTAAAGCGAAATTGGCTTAACAATTGAGGGCAATCAATGTTATTATGAAATAACTTATAAGCAAACATGGCATCTAACATAATTCTACGTGTCTCCAGAGAATCAATTTTGAAATAAATCAGTCTTTTCCGGTATGATGTTTCCTTTTTTACCCTGTGCTCAGCAAAAGAAAGATGCAACAGAAATCTCTTTTGTATGCGTTCTAATCTTAATGTATGTGTACAGTAATGAGGTCGCCAGACAACACTGCAGTACTCTAAGACACTTCTTACTAAACAATTGTACAGCAATATCTTTGTTTTGTAGTTACGAAATATTTTGCTATTTCTTAAGACAAAGCCCAAAATTTTAGAAGCTTTTTTTGTAATATTATCTAAGTGTAGTTTAAACGTTAACTTGCTATCAAACATAACTCCCAAGTCTCTAATTGTTTCAACTTCTGTGATATAGATACCTTCAATTGCATATGAGGACGGAATAGAATTAAATTTTCTAGTGAATTTTACATGTGCACACTTGCTAGTGTTTAACAACATTTTATTGAGCTTGTTGTTATTTTGTTCTATAATCAATAGTTATCGCAGCGCACGCCGTGTAAGGATTTGTTCGGGTATTTTTTTACACCTTGGGTTACATTATTGGACTTTTAGTAAGGATCCATATTTTTGTTGAAAATATAATATATAGCCTTCGTCGATAAATGTACTATCCAACACTGAAGGAATTTGAGTATCTTAATATCATGAATAAATTGACCGGGTGACAATAATTTCGGGTGCCTACAATCGTATAGTTTTTCATACTAGGCAGTGGTGGCCATATCCATACTTAAACATTAAGCGTTGTGACTCAACTTGGTAACGCCGATGACCGTTTGGTAACGACCCCGATGAGTCACAATGGTTTGAAACCATTTTTTGTTTATAGTTTTGTCTCTTTTTTGTATGTGTCATTAGCCTTATAAAGAATGAAAACTTACAGCAAATGGCGTCCAAGGTCATAGTGCGGATATAAGGGTTTGGGTCAAAAGACTCTCCCTTTGCTGCGAATATTAAAGATTCCACCAATTTCCTGGAATTTTTGTTGAATATAACCAGAAATCCATCTAGTTTTAGTGCTTTATTTAAAAGCTTTCTGTGAACTTTCCAAATTGGAACTGTAAAAAAATTATGTACATACATACATAACTTCACGCCAGGTCCCTTGTGGGGTAGGCACGAACAACAGAGCGCCATTTAGGCTTATTCTTACATACCTCACTTGCTTCTTTGACATTCATAGTTCTTGTCATTTACATAAAAAATATATACATGACGCATTTTTTTTTCTTTTTAAATGAGAATGAATGATAAATGAATGTATTTTACTGTAATCAATAATTTCGCAATCAGAATCGCACCAACTAGGACGGAGGTCCTCAAGATACAGGTCGACCTAGTTTGGGGACCAATGGGTTTCAAAAATTGTGTATTATGTTTTACGCAATAAATAATTTTTGATTTTGATTTGTATTGACTACCCAAGTAAAGCTGAAGGTAGATGGTTGTTGTGTAGGCTAAGGTCCTTACGGCTGCTTCGGCCGGTACCTGTGTCAGATAGGGCGTGAGACGTCAGGGTGCCATCACCGCAGTGCCAGCGTCGAGGACACGGCGCCGCACACTCTACAGGAGTGTTTAGCCTGGGATGAGGAGCGCCGTGTCCTCGTCGCAACTATCGGATTAGACCTGTCGCTCCCGGCCGTGGTCCAGGCCATGGTCGGGAGCCAACCTGAGTGGGACGCCGTCGCCTCCTTTTGCGAGGCCGCCATCTCTACAAAGGAGGCAGCGGAGCGGGGGAGAGCGCGAGCAGCCGTGCTCCTCTCCCGCCTCAATAACCGGTCACGGCGCCGGAGAAATACAGACCTCCGGCCTCCATGAACGTGCGGCGCGGGTGATAGTCAGGGGAGGCTATAAAGCCGTCACCCTCATCCAAAGCCGCCGAGTAGGGGGCGTTCAAATGAGTACGGAGAGGCCTGCCCGACGGGGCTGGCCCATACCAGCCGGGGTCGCGGAAGAAAAGTACACGCATATCCCGTCACCCCGGGCACATGGCGTCAGGTGGCACCATGGGATTTTAGTGGGTATTCCGGCTCTTATAGCCGGCCAGTCCCACACTCCCCCATCCAAGTCTTTTTTTTATTTTAGTTGGCACCGACTTCAGGATGATGTAGAAAATATTTATGACATTCATATATAGTATCAATTAACAATGAAATTTATCTGAAACTATCCTAAAGCAGGAAATACAAGGCAAACACAATCATCAAAATTGATTAGGACACAAATGGCTCACGCCTGAAAAACTGCAAAAACTTCTAATTTTCTGTATGATTTTAATGAATTTTCTACTTATACTATCGGAATATGGCCCTTTTAGGTGGCTATCTAGAGTATTCCACCATAACAACCTTGAGTTATGTTGCGGCATTAGTGGCCAGGTTCCAGTCTACATAGGCAATAGTAGCCATTTCCTACCAGGTACACCGTCTGCCTTTCTGCTGAACTCATGCCATAAAAAATATATTTACACGACGTATTGAGAACCTCCTTATATTTGAAGTCGGCGAAAAAGAAACTTACGAGGTGCAGTGAGTAATCCATCGCCTAGCCAAAATTTAGCAAAACCATATGGTACTCTCTGCAGACACTTGTTAGCTACCGTATTACAGTCGTCTGGGTCTGCTATGCCTGCAAAAAATTCCTACTTTCAACGAGGTACATTTAGATTTCTCCCAACGTCTACTTTAAATAGAACTATGGGAGGAATTTCATGAATAGAAAAATAAACACCATGATTTTAAGTATAATATTATTATTTGTTACCCGACTGGAACAGTGTGTGTTTACTTCCGTCAATCGTGCGCCAACAAAGTAATTTATTTGGCTAAAAATGGAGGTCACTCGACATAAGGTGAGACAGTGCTTAAACGCAAACCTAACATAACATACATACACAACTTCACGCCAGATCCCTTGCGGGGTAGGCACCAACAACAGAGCGCCACACAGGCCCATTCTTACACACCTCACTTGCTTCTTTGACATATATATAATAAGTATAACATCCACAAAAATATCTTTGTTTAGACCTAAAACTTTAGTTTCTTGTTCAATTCGCGACAATTACAAAAAAAAAACTAAATCATTATAGTGTAGACAACTGCACAGTAAAGAAAAGAAAAGAAGCAGCCAACCTAGAACTGAAGTACTTAAAACGTAATTAACGACATGGGAGCAACCTGACAACGTATTGTTACCGAATTTCAGATATGGTTATCTACAGCGCGATTCTAGCGCGATCTTTTGTACTAATCCGTCTATTCTACGGAAACGTAATTTATTGAGATAAAAAGTATCGTAACAATTAACTCGGGTTATAAGTCGGTTTAAGCACATACCATGTACTGTCCACATTCCAAGTTTTATGGTGATCGTGTCATGTTTACTTTTAATCCCATTTTCTACTACGCATTGAATAAAACTCCATAAGTCTGAAAAAGAAAGAAATTATTCGGTTGAAGATCTATTGAGTAGATACATCCCTACCCTATTAAAGTAATATATGACAGAAACTCACTGTCTGTCTGTTAGGCTTTCACAAGAGACCTAGCGGATTGATTTGGCTGTGATATGTAAAGTAAAATTAAACAGAAGGAACTGTATTTACATGACCCCCTCTTATGTATAACTCTTTGTCAAATAATATTATAAACGAACCCCCAAAAAAATTCACTGTAATCGTAAAAAGTGGCTGATCAAGGAGTGCTTGTCGTTATTATCTATATGGAAAATCTTAGTGATCTATTTGTTATTATTTCTCTTGACATTAATTACTTATATTTTATCGAAAATTGACTTTTTTTTAATTAGAATATTTATGTTAATTTAATTTTTAAATAATTATATATAATATTAATAAAAGCTGTCCTCCTTGACATATCCGTCAACGACGATCTTTGTCAAGTCCGACTGCGAGCGCAGGTGGCGACTGGCTTAGCGAGAACAAATTTCTACTATACAACAATACAACTCCCCTTAATGCCAGGCCCGAGCCCAGCAGTGAGACATTTATGGGCTGTTATTATATAAGAAATGTGCCGATTATGACTGGCCGATTAATCGGTTGAAAAGAGGCAGACTAGTTGGCCAAGCCGATCACGATTTCGGGGATTTATGTGACCTTTCGTTTATAGCTGATTCGCACGCAAGTCGCAACTACCGCATGCGACCGCGCGCATTACAGGTGAGCGTGTCGAAACCTGTTTTGTTTACTTCGCCCTTGATTTTATACTTTTGTGCATGCGGGTCAAGGCGGTGTTTTTATGTAAAAATAAATTGTTTAAATATAACTACAGATAAAGTAAGTAAAGTACTAATTAAAGATACTGTTATTGTTCATTAAAGTGAAAGAGCTCAATTAAAATTTAATCACGTCTTAGTCATAAACTACAAAGCATTGAGATATCCGTGCAGGAACGGAGAAAGAATACAATTTCCTGCGGCCCGGCGGCCTGTCGTAAGAGGCGACAAAACAACCCACAGCCAGGTGGTAGGGCGTTTGCCCGATTGGATGGCGACCACCCCTGGTCTAGAGTATGTCGCCATAACAACCTTGTGTTGTGTTCCGGCATTAGTGACCAGGTTCCAGGCTCCCTAAAGAGAGCAGCAGCGCATTCGTAGCACCTCTGGTGTTGCAAATGTCCATAGGCGGTGGTAACCGCTGTCCATCAAGTGGGCCGTCTGCCTCTGCTGATCTCCTGCAATAAAAAAAAAAAAAAAAAAAAACACGATTTAAGCTACAAAGTAAGAAGCCGGATAGTCGGCGCTTTTTTCCGAACAGTATTCGACTACGGTAGTACGGATAGTCTTCGTTACCGACTAGTCAGCACATCTCTAATAAATGTTTTTATTTTATTTCTTTACGGAAAACCTACAGCTAAATACTTTTGATTACATAACTATAATACTAAAATACAAGAAAACCAATGACTGGTTTTCATGGATAAGATATGGCTTAAAAGTAACAAGTAAACATAAAAAAGGCACAGAGATGTCTAATCACAGTTGGAAAATAATAATAATAATAATAATTAGTAAAACTTAAAGGTACATTTATGGGTTGATTAAATCGTATAGACTTCGATGGAATATTAAAGTGGACCTTACTTAGGAGATCTGGACAATCAGGGCCTTACTTACAATCGTTTCTTAAATTTAAAGAAACTGCTCAGCAACTGTTTAGTGAAAATCTTAGTCATAAACTTCTCTTTAGTCGAATATTTTGAGTGCAACCTACGTTAATCATTCAAATTTCTGTTGTTTATCTGTGCTCCTCTTAGGTAAACAACAGGTAATACACGTTTATAAGTGAAAAAAAAAGTTTTTAATTGATTAGGGCTGATTCTCTTACTTAAGACATGCCTAATCGATTCTTAACGAGATTATTATAAGAAAGGCCGTCAACATCAAAAGTGATAATTTTTTGAAGAAGTAAAAAGTCGCCAATGTCTCGTAAACTTTATGGATAGCACTTGTATCGCTCGCTGCTGCGTCATATAAAAAATCATATTATTTAAACTAATACCGGGCAGTGAAATTTTCTTTTAAAATAAAGAACTTAAATGTATAACGCGTATTACTAAAAAATAATATTTCAATTATCGTACTGAGAAGTCATTAAAATTAAAATTTGTTTATTTAGAAGTTAATAAAAAATATGATAAAAAAGAAATGAAATATGCAAAATAATTTTATGTGAAATTATAGATATTTTACTATAATCGCTGAAAATTTCGTTAAGTTGTCTTCAATAACTTTTTTACATACATACATACATAACTTCACGCCAGGTCCCTTGCGGGGACTGGGACTCCCTACTTTTTTACAATTATTAGAAAATATTTTTTTTTATAAAAAAAACAATTGCCAAATTCAAAATTTTCGAATACTGTTTTGAGGGATGATTCTTAGGTATGACTACTTTCGATAATTATATTTTAATCAGTTTTCTATCATCAAGTGGTCAAGAGGGGGTCCACTTGACGTGATCTGACCCATCTACTTAGGTAGAGCTAGCTTCGTCCGCGTGTAACAAAAAAAAACCGATTTTGAAACGTTTTTCATTGGTGCTCCGCTCCTTGATGATATATAGCCTATAAGCCTTGCTCGATAAATGGGCTATCTAACACTGAAAGAATTTTTCAAATCAGACCAGTAGCTCCTGATATTACCGCGTTTAAGCAAACAAACAAACTCTTCAGCTTTATATCACTATCACTTCACTACATAGTATAAAACAAAGTCGCCTTTTCTGTCCCTATATCCCTATGTGCGCTTAAATCTTTAAAACTACCCAACGAATTTTGATGTGGTTTTTTCCAATAGATAGAGTGATTCAAGAGGAAGGTTTATATCACTACATAGTATAAAACAAAGTCGCCTTTTCTGTCCCTATATCCGCTTAAATCTTTAAAACTACCCAACGAATTTTGATGTGGTTTTTTCCAATAGATAGAGTGATTCAAGAGGAAGGTTTATATGTATAATACATGCATCATATACTAAGGCAACATTGCTAATTTTAGAGGTTTCTATGTAGTGATGCCCGTGCGAAGCCGGGGCGGGTCGCTAGTATAAGATATAGAAAACTTTCAAAGTTAGCTCGTTCCTACGTGAACCTATCCACATGACAAAATACAACATTTACTTACTCTTATTATTACTAAATAAATTTAAAGCGTGACCAAATATTGGCACAGCTCCGGGATATACAGGTGGCAGATTGTATATTTTTTAGATTTCCTTTTAAAAATGCAATAAACAAAACAAATCACAAAAAATGAGATTATCACGAGAGACATCTTAACAGTCTCAGAAAGGAAACGTGACTAAAGGGTTTGAGAACGTGTAATTAAAAAATGAAAAGAAAAGCGAGATTTAGGCAACTGTTTTGCGCACAAGTGAGTTTGTAAAATCAGCATACTTACTAAGTAATTATTGTTTGGAAGTAGCTCTTTTTTACGTACATAAAAACTGAATTAGGTATTTTATACATATGTTATAGTAAACGTCGATATGCATTGTCTTTCCGGAAGGTATATCTTAGGTTTTTTTTTGAGGCGAGGGAAAATTCTTAACCGATTTACGCACTCTCTGGGCCGTCACTATGAAACGGCACGCATCCATCGCTGGCGATAACGCTAGAGCAATAGTATGCTTTGTTTGCGCTCCGTCCGCGATGGATGACACGGAGGAGTGTGGAAGACTCAGAGCGATGCCGCACGGGCGAGCAACCTCAATACCCACTAAAAACCCCCTCCTCCCTGTCGACCCTGCGCTTTTGTTTGTGATGGAAAGACTGAGATATAGAACATAGTTACGCAACAGTCGATCCAGCGCAATAAAGTGCCTGAAGTGAAAAGCCAAAAATTCGTTAGTCAAAAGCAGAAATATATATAATAAAAATATATATATATATATTACATGTTATATATATATATATATATATATATATTACGTATGTATATATATTATATTATTATATATGTGTGTGTGTATATATATAATAGAAAGTCGTGTAAGTTACACTATTTATAACTCAAGAACGGCTGTACCGATTTGGCTGAAAATTGGTTGGAATGTAGCTTAGAACCAGGAGACGGCTATAAGGCACTTTTTATCCCGTTGGAACCGATAGGTGGCGCTGAGATCTGGTTCTAAAATCTTTCTAATCACCTGGACCGATTTTGGTGATTTTGTTTTTGTGTGTTTGAGTAGATATTTTCAGAGCAGGACAACTTCTGCCGGGGCCGCTAGTATATATGTTACAGTCATAGTGATTAAATAGCTATTATATATAATGACTGGTCATTATACATAATAGCAAAATTGACTACACAATGTGATAAATTAATCACTTTATCGGGATATTATTCATAATAGCGGGTCAAAGTTAGCCAAAGTAACAAATTAGGTACTCATCATGATTCCATCGCAGGGGTCCGCGCAATTTGGGGATGCGACCGGGTATGGGACGCAGGCTTTGGTTTAGCGGAGTAGTTGGTTCCGCCCAGTCTTCGCACACGCTGCGCGGCGCTTATCGCCGTGGTCCGGTCCCACCCCTGCAGTCGAGAGGGACTTAGTATGGTACCATATGTATTCCCCGCGCATGAAAAAAAAGGCATGTACTAATAGGTAACGCTGCCTTTTGCTTTTAGCAGTAAATATATTTTTTCTCGAAAGTTCCAACAAGTTGTTAGTCAAACTGATAATAGACGGATCAACAAAATTGAATTAATGTGGTTGAAAGGCACAGGATTGGAAGGGTCACGACGGTATTCAATGATATTGCAGAATTGGAAGTTAATGTTTACATAGATAACCTCAGTTTTCGTCGTCAGTATCGCAGTCTGCTGCTGCTGCTGCTGGACGTATGCCTCCCCAAGACGGTGCCACACATCCCTGTTCTCTGATTTCCTCATCCAGCGCCTACCCGCGACCTTGCGTAGGTCGTCGGTCCATCGGGCTGGAGGGCGTCCGACACTACGTTTACCGAGACGCGATCTCCACTGCAGGACTCGTCTGCTCCATTGGCCATCGGTCCTGTGGCAGACGTTTTTATGACAGGAGTTCAGCAGATAGGTAGACCGCCCACTTGATGGAAAACGGTTACCGTCGCCTATGGTCATTAGCAACACCAAAGATGCTACAAATGCGCTACTGCTTGCTTAAAGTAGACTGGAACCTGGTCATTAATGCCGGAACACAACTCAACGTTGTTATGGCGACATACTTCAGACCAGGGCTGGTAGCCATCCATTCGGGCAAATGCCCTACCACCTGGATTTGGGTTGTTTTCTCCCCTCTTACGACAGGCCGCCCGGCCGCAGAAAATTGTATTCTTTCTCCGTTTCTGCACGGATGAAATGTGAATAATTATTGTTATGAGTGCTCGTCGATTTTGACGAGATACTAATAGCAGAATTTGGCCCCTGGTGTGACTTCTATGGCTTTTGATGTTTATTTAATAGAAGTGTTAAAGGTAATGCTTGTATAGATATCTAGATGTTTTGAAACGGGACTTTCACTGCGAGGTTTCGATAAAAAATAATTTGAATAACTAAGACTGAGTAACAATGATGGATGGTCCGGTTTGGATACATATATACATAACTTCATCAATAATCTACCCAAAAAAACATAAATCGATGAAACGTAACGTGGTTTTTTTCTATTTTTTTATTAATTAATATTTCAAGTTAAGAAATAAATCATGAAATCACCTCCAAATTATTGAAATAAAACCATTTTTCTCCACATAGGATAAAAGAATCTACATATTTATAAAAATAGTTTTTGAACTTATACTTCTTTTGGCGCGTGGAAAAATGATGAGAGTAATTTATTACGATGCTCGCGCACACCGTCACGAAAAACCGACACCCTGAAGTTAGTATAGTCAACATTTTAGTTTTTCTATTGTTAGTGTCGTGAAGTTTTACATCTTTTAGCGCGTTAGGGAAAAATGCTAGTGGTGTTCTGGGAATATGAGGACCATGGTGTCTGCCCGTCGCAATGTTCGGGGAACATGGAAAAATGGGGAGACGGTGACTCGCCACTGCCTGCATGGGCCCCAAAAAATGCCATAAAAGGCAGGGGCAACATGGGTATGAGTGGCTAAGGGGTGTAGAGAGGTGGGCTGCAGGTTCACCGAAGCTACTTTTGACGTTAGGCCATTTATCACTTCCACCCCTGGAGCTTGAGTCTTAGCTCTAGCGATCTCCATTCCGTGCCGGCTAGTTAAGGCAAGCACGGAGGCGGAGGCCTTGCCTTGGCCCCCGGAGTCAGGTACGAGGTGTCGCTACTCACCTAAATATTGTTACGATCTATACGCCGACAAAGACAAATTCACACCTGCATGCCTCCACCGTGTAGCCGCCGGTCACAGATTTTCGAGTTCTTGAGACCAAGTGGCGATCATGGCTGCGGCTTCCCGCTTCCTGATCGCCTCGATTTGGACCTGGCAGAAGTCCAGGCCGCGAGAGAGCGTCCTGTCGGGAGCGATGCACCTTTGCCAGTACGTCCGCCTGGAGAGGCCAGGGCGGATCGCCTGCCAAAAGTCTGTTCTAAGTCTCAGCCTTTCCTACACAAAAGCGCGGGGCACATGGGAGGAGGGTGGTTTTAGTGGGTATTGGGCGCTGCCCGTGCAGCATCTCAGTCTCCACACAAGCTGATCGATTGCGAGTGGGTTACAAAGCATGCAGTAAACTTATCGCATGAGATGTTGGTCTGATCCCTTGCCAGGACCCAGTATTGTGCGTAAACCGCATTTCCCCCGCCTGAAAAAAAAAGCTTACCAACGCTGAAAGCATTTCTCAAATCGGTTCAGTCGTTTCGGAGCCTATTCAATGCACAAACAAACCTTTCTTCTTTATATTAGTATATATAGGAATGGATGTAGGAATCATATTTGTTATTATAAAGTAACCATATGACAGAAGTAGTCAAATAAGTCGTATAACCGGATGTCAACGTTATTATCAAGCTAAAGGATATCGGAAAAGGAGTAACAGGAAGTTGGAAATTATGCGGATGGCGGAAGTTAAACTGAAGTGGCGCCAAAGCATTACCGGATAGTGTCGCTGTATCGCCCTACGAGGACCTAAATACACGATGTTCGGGGACAGGAGGGGCAGTCTAGAATCAACCGTCATTCTACGTTCATCAGTTGAACAGAGCGGAAACTCTGTTGGACAAGAGGCGCATACATATTGTGGTCGATAATCGCAGTATTCTTGGAGGACAGATTGCTGCTCGACACCTGGCAAGCGTGGAGACAACTCTTGGAGTAGTCCTAATATTTGTGTATTATTGTGCTGTATGTAATATTGCAATTATAATAATTCTAGTGTTTGTTGTATTGTTTATTGTAATTTTAGTGTAGTGTGTAACTTTTTATTATACTTAGTGTCATTCACTCCCGGTGTGAGTGAGCCGACATTATATATATAATGAAAATAACAGTTAAGCGCGTTTATATCTTGTTTATTGTGGGGCTTCAACTGTGATAGCGATGCAGGCCGTTTCTATTTAGTAACGTTGTACACTAACATGGCTATTTGCTAACGGCGTTCATTTTTAACGCTATAAATAAGACTGATTCGGTCTAAATCTTTAAACACAATGGCAGATGGCGGCACCATCGCGGCATTAACTTGTTTTATAAAATTTTGTGTATATTATATTTCCTACATAACTAACAGCTCCCTCTAGACTCGGTTGTAAAGAATAAAGAGGTTATTAAATAAAAAACAATAAACTGTTTAACGTCTTTAATTAGAAAAATATTTCGAGTTTGGGAACATTCATATAGACTTAAAGCGTAATATAGAGGCTTTTATAAGAATAATCATACATACATTTAAATAAAGAATATTATAACACTATTGTTAAAATCCAAATAGCTTTAACAAAATCATAAATATTTTATTTCGTACGCCCAGCATTACGCAGTTTTGGTACGATAAGTACGATTTACAAATACAAGACTCATCCTTTCCAAGCGCTTTTAGCCCTACGAGGCTTACGCGAGCAAAAATTACAGGCCGGTTTGAGAACTATTTAGAATTAAGCTCTTTCTTTTTTATAATATCCAAATACCTTGTTCTTTCATGTGACGAACCTATAAATGTAACCATTATAATGAACTGTTTGAGCGGCCCTGGTATCACAACCCTTTTGCCTACATCAAAGATGTCATTTCCAATAAGCAACCGTCATAATGACAGCAGCATCCTTTGACGTTTCTACTTCAGGTTCTCTATCCCGTCCGTGTTAATCAAAATAAAACTGTACGAGATAATATTACTTAGTGAGTTTTTTTTTTACATACTGTAATACTTGCAACAACTCGAAGGGTTTATGGTAATGAAAGAACAGCAACTGGACACATATTTATAATCAGAGAACCTTACGGCTTACATACATGTTATCCACTGACTTTTCACACTCGACAAGCATTTTAGAACACCTTGCCATCCCTTCAAACAATTTTACAGTATAAGAAACTTAGCAAATTGGCACAACCGATAGCGGATGGAAGTCATTGCTAAATATTTTAATTTTAGAGGTATGAATGAAGAAGAATTTAATACATTATTGTTTGGAAATTTTAGATAATATTTTATATAAGATATTATATAAAATATTATACTAAAATTTTTACATGTTCATTCCATTTTGAATTATAGTCTGTACATAATTACCACATAATAGAGATAAATATTATTACATAAAAATATGTTAAATTATACCGAACTACTTACTATATACGAAACAGCTAATCACCGAATAAATACAAATTTAACATACTATTATTCAATTAAGGAAATGGGCGTTTGTATCGTTTAGGAATAAGAGGGTACATAACAAAATTATTAACTTTAAAAAGAAACATGAAAAGATCGAGTATGCTTCTAAATAACTGACATTACACAACATTTCAACCCCAAAAAGATAGTCAGCGTGTTCACCGCTAAGAAAGCACCATTTTTGTTAGCGCCACAGTTTCAAGGCACTCCCCTCAAGATCTTCGACTCTATCCAGATCCTGGGCGTCGCATTTCGAGAGAGGTGCAATTTCGGGATCATTTGGAGAGAAACGCGAAGATCGCTTCAAAAAAACTTGGCGTGCTCAGGGCTAAGACATAGGCTCTTATTATATAAAGCCTAAGTGCGTCACCACGTGGAGTGCTGCACCCATCTCTGGGTTGGGGAAAGTCAGTACCAGCTACTCCCATTTGACTACTGCAGCCCCGAGCTCACTAAGCTTACTAAACGGCTTAGAACCTTTAAGTCTCAGAAGAGACGTTTGCGCTCTAAGCGTGTTCTATAGTCTGTGCAATGCACATAGGGGTATTTGATGCTAAATGGTGGTCAAAATTTAGATTTTTGAATGACTTGATAGCCCTCTTGGTTGTAGCCATATCGCAAATAAATCTTGCTGGATGCAAGAAGATTTCTTGTATATATTTCGGCAACACCTTCAACAGCACATAAATTGTTCTTTAAACCACAAAGTGCTACCTACTCCTGCACAATTATTCAAACCTTTCCTGCTTTTCAGCCAATTGCAAATGCTTGAAAAGAAAAAAAAGCAAGATAATACATAAGAGATATAAACTCCTATTAGAAATAATAGAAACAGCATTACCTAACACAATGGAAAGAATATAAGAATAAGACTATAAACTCTACAAGTATCTAAATTACTTTCTCATCTTTTAAGGGAGTTAGTATTTTTGTGATAGAGGCAACATTATTAAATCTACTCTTTTGCTTACATATTGTCTAATGTATGAACAAGGTACTAGGATACTATAAAAAGAAAAAGCTTCATTAAATGACTATTTGCATGCAAGAAGTATACTAGCCATTCACAATTTAGTAACTTTAATGTCTAGTTCCACTGTGTCACTAGTAATATTACGTATGTAACATCTTTGGAAAATTCTAGATTTTGTTCGAATACGCTATTTCCATATGAAATTGTAATTAAACTTAGGAACCATCCATAAATCGTAATATGGATGATTCTTAACCACACCTTAAGAAGGGAGTCAACGAAGTGTGACAAGGGGAGTGGTTCTAAATTTTGTTACATCCCATTTCAAAATCTATATATATATATATATATATATATATATATACTAGCTGTCCCGGCAGACGTCGTCCTGCCCGGTAAAAATAGGGGTTTGTCGCAGAGGGTTAATAATTTAGGGTTCTATGTATTTTTGTATGTTGTATCATAAAAAAATAGAAATTAAAAATTTTGTCTAAAAAATAAAATAAAAATTTAGAGGTGGACTACCCCTTACATTTAGGGGGATGAAAAATAGATGTTGGCCGATTCTCATAGATACCGGATAAGCACAAAAAATTTCATCAAAATCGGTCAAGCCGTTTCGGAGGAGTATGGCAACGAAAACTGTGACACGAGAATTTTATATATTAGATTAGTTAAGAATTTCTATTAAGCTGGGTTGGACTGATTTGGCTAATTTTGGTTTTGAATTATTTGTAGAAGTCTAGGGAAGGTTTAAAAGGTGAGTAAATATGAAAAAAATGCTTGGAATATAGTAAAAACAACAATTTCTTGTGGTAATGGCTCCAACGCCTTTGGCATTGATTTTGCCACCTTTCCCTTAGAAACTATTCCTACCTGTCAAATATTTGATGTCCGTCCCGTCGTTCAGAAATCTAATTAAATTTAAAAGTTAAGTTGTTTTTCATTTTTTATTTATTTTGAATGTCAAACGTTTGATGTTCATTCCGGTTAAGTTTTGTCAAATTTTTCAAACTAATTGCAGAACTGCTGTTTGAATTTAATTGCTTGATGTAAAACTGCAAAATATTTGATGTCACACTAGGAAGGGAAGGGGTCAAAAAAATCATTAAATTCGTGACTTAATTTGTGAATGGCCTTATAAAACTTAGTCTAAAAAATGGATGAAAATTAAGTAATGTGGTGGCATCCACTCAAATAGGGTTTAGAAATTCATCCAAAATACAACTTTTTATTAATGGATTGTCTTTTCTAATACTTATCTTCCATGCTATTTCAAACGTTGAGGTTGGTTTAACAACTCAAATGAAATATAAAACACCAGATTACTTTAAATAAATGCAATAAACTATATGGCTTAACAATAAATAACACTTAAACCAAAAATTACTCAATTAGCTCTGGAGAAGTATTCTTTGCTCTCACTGGGACTGGGTTTAATGGTGTCCGCATTAGTGTCTGGATTCCAATTTGCTGGACACACTGGAAAAGACAAGACATAAATGGCCTTACTTATTTATAATCGTTTGTTAAATTTTAAGAAGCTGATTAACGAAAATCTTACCCATAAACTCCTCTTATGGATAAGATAGAGGTGGTCGTGGTCGGTCACGTGGTCTTCCGTGACCACGGCCACTGAAAAGCGGCCGAAACATCGGATAAACCAAAATAAAATAAATTACCGCGCTTGAAACCGTTAAAACGTAGTTTTATTATAACCATGAAAATATTCAAAATGACGGTCAATAAAGATGGAATTATAATTTGTGTATATAAAATTAATAATAAATGGTTACCAATCGGTTCAGGCAGTTAGTTGATTTTGGTCTGAACCTAACCTAAATTATATTACTGCTGCAGTCACTGGTCGCGACCTTCCACCACCCACCACAACAATATTAGTGAAAAAACAGTTGATGTCATGTTTACCAAAATTTAATATTTCATAAACTCCTGACCATAAAGAGTTGCAGAAAGGGTAAGTATACCTCCCACCCCCACTTCTTAAATTGGTGTACCGGATATTCATGTAGTAGCCTGTAGTTCTTCCAATAGGATAGACACAAATCCACAAACCATCCAACCCAATCATAATAGAGTTGCAATTAATTATGGACTAATAGAGGAAGACAAAAATATATTAAATTATGCTTTGACTATCAATATTTATAAGTCTATTTTTGTCTATGTGCGATCTTACCTTCACCATGCTTATCTGCGAACTGGAATGCCTTCACCAGCCGGAGGGTCTCGTCCACGGATCTGCCAACTGGCAGGTCATTGACCGACATGTGCCTTAGGATGCCATTTCCATCAATTATGAACAGACCTAAAAATGAAATTAATAAAACTTTCATTAAAAAAACGTTAAAACAATTTTTTTTTACTAAAAATTGATGTATTGTCAAAATGATTGTTATGACGAATAATCCATACTAATATCCATATAAGTATGGATTATTGGTCATAACTTACAGTTGCTTTCCGCTGCTCATATTTCTGTTAGGTTTTTCAAAATACAAGAATATTTCTGAATTTTCATTTTTAAAGCTACTTTTATTCATTTTTTTTTACAAATTAGCAGACCTATGTTTATATTATTATCAAACAAATTACTCTTTAAGAGTTCTAATATAAAACAAACTTTTTTTTTGGGACTTTTGCCTCATAGGCATGTCAGCCCCATCATCTCCTAACGTGCTATAACTTATAATTAAATATTGAGCTGGCTAACAATCTAGCCTTCTTTGAGGCTGGCTCTGCCAGAATTTCTGTGAAAACAAACTTAAAGCAGATTACCCAGAACAGAGAAAATAACGGAAACTTCGTTTGCGAAATTTATAATGCACTTTAAAAATAGTTGATATGTGCCAGAACTGATTGATAACCAAATCATAACAAACAAATCAAGTAAAGAGCAAAAACAAATGCATTAAATGAAGTAAGACGACTCACCTCGCAATGCAAATCCATCTTCTAAAAGCACCTCATAATCCTGAGAGATCTTCTTTTGGTAATCAGCCAATAATGGTATATCCATTTTTCCCAGACCACCATCCTGAAAGCATTCTATTTTAAACTAGCGGACCTGACAGACTTCGTTCTGTCAAAAAAATTTGGAATGTGGCAGTTTTTTGTTCCTACGTATTTAATAATAATAAAAGTAATAGATAATAATAATTTTATTAGATAATAATAATTTTTTAAAATTTATAATTAAAAATAATAAAACACTTTTGGTAACGCGGTTTGTGTTTGACTGATGTAATGACGTGAAAACTGATGCATTTTATGTCGCGTGCCGAAACTAAAACAAAAGAAATATCGCGAAGCCGACCAAATTGAATAGTCACAAAATGTAAGAGCTATAGATCATTAGTACTGATTTTCAATTTGGTCGGCTTCACAATATTATTTTTTTGTTTTAGTTTCAACACGCGACATTAGATCCTCCAACGCAAACGCACACTGTTTTGATAGATATGATCGAATTTGAACTTTGTGCAGCGGTAATAAAGTGCAAATTGACTCTTTAGTGTTAGGAACACTACATTGCTTAGACAACAATAAAAGCTTGTATTTAATATGAATTTTATTGAATAGCAAAAGTTGTGTAATGTAAGACTTGCATACCTTTCTAGGTGTATTGATCCATGCAAGGTGACTGAACTCTGAATCCGTGGAAACACCAATCACTTGGCAGTCAATACCGGCAAAATCTTTTGCTCTATCACTGAAGGCTATGATTTCAGTTGGACACACAAATGTACTGAAATAAAATTAATATATCCCTATTAATATTATAAATGTTGAGGTAACTACCTCCAACTGTTCCGTTCTCATGGAAAACTATGAAACCAACTTGGCTGAAACTCAGTATATGTAATTGTATATGGCAGTAGAACTATATAAAAAAAGTCTGAGATAAACAAATATATATAGTATACAATGAATGCATAAAACACACTATAAAATTGGTTGTTAGATTTTGAAATTGCAGAAATGAATTGAAGATGTAAGTGGATGAAGGTGATATGTCGCATATTCAGTTTTTTCCTTTTTTTTGTGTAGATGAAGGTTATAAGTCAATACCAAATGACTACACACCTTAGACCATAGATGTAAGGCATATTTAAAAAAATAAAGAGTTGAAAAAGGTATTAAGTTCAGTTCAGTTTAAAATAAAAGTAAAACTTTTATCTCGATTTACTCAGAATTGGAATTTGCGACTTATCACTTTCATCCACTCATTTCTTCAATTGTCCATGATAACAAATATAACAAGAAACTTACAAATCCAAAGGGTAAAAGAACAATACAACATATTTCCCAGCAAAATCAGATAACTTGATTTGGTTGAACTCTCCATTCACCACAGCTGTAGCTGCAAAATTTGGTGCTGGCTTCTGCACTCTTGGAGCAAATGTTGTACAGGCTGAATAAATATATTATTATTATAATATTGTAAATAAAGACATAAATAGATAAGAGTATTGTATGTTTTTATTTATCTATTGAAGTATAACTTAATGATATACAAACAAAATAGGGTACACATTGTGAGGGTTGAAATGATCAATGGTCACATAGTGATTTTTACCTATATTTTGAAACAAAACTTACATGGCGAAAATCAAATGGACAATACTACAGAAGTAATAGGTAACTATCCAAAATTTCAAAACTGGTAGGTAATAATTTAACAACCATTAGTCAGCTAGCAGGTTGATGGACAACTAAGCCACCATTATTCTGTGAACAATCAATATTTAGCTGCTTTTTACAAGAGCTACCCATCTCTTTGCTATGTGGGTAGTGCATCAACATAACTCTTTGCTACTTTCATGTGATACTACACTGCTGTATTTTAAAAATAACTAACATGTAATTTTGACTTGGTTATTCCTACTGCAAATTTTAGTATATAATATCAAAAATAAGCAAATGGCTTTTTTTGGCTCAGATATGAAAAACTGTTATACTATGCTATCTTTGTACTGTTTAACAGTCGAACAATACAGACATTACTTTGTATTGTTTAACAGATTTTCTTTATTCTATATTTTCTGGTATTTTGAATTACAGGCTATCAGGTTTAAGCAAATGATGTTTGTTTTTACTACCATTAAGTACGTTACAGTCACATGCCAGATCGTTCGGTCAGGCCCCCTTTAATGTTTTTTTAAATACATTTTGATACCTACATAAAATATAGGTTATGTAACAAAAACACCGCTACAAAACTAGAAATTAAAATACTTACATGTAGAGAAATTGAGTTTATTTACAGCGGAAATTGCCGGTGTCCATATCTGTTGATGTAAATAAAGAAGGTGATCAGTAAAATATAAAATATATCAAAAACCGACAATACAAAGTGTTTTTCGTATCACCTTGCGACCTAATTGTTTGACGAAAAACGACATCTTTATTGTATTGTTTTGTGAATATTTAAAGTGGAACCGTATAACAGAAGCTTGGTTGACGATTTTAATGCACAGTGAAAAATAAAAGATTGCACGGTTGCACGAGCATGGATGGTAGCCTGTGGTCGAGTCAGGGTGTCCAGATTGAATTTAGGATCCCACAAATACCGAATGGCAAAACACCCAAAATATTTTTTTTTTTTTTATTGCCTTAAGTAGGCAAACAGGCAGACGGCCCACCTGATGAAAAGTGGTTACCGTCGCCTATGGACGTTTGCAACACCAGGGGTGTCGCCAACGCGTTGCCGACCTCTAAGAAATTTTATAACGCCCTTCTTAAAGAACCCCATGTCATAAATAAATACATTTCAGAAAATTGTGCACATACATATTATTGAATGGAAAAAATTGCACAAGTGTGTGACGGACCACGCACATTGAAGGATTTCTTAGAGTCGACAAATATTCGTTACGTTTAACTGATTTCAAAAAGGAGGAGGTTCTCATTTCATGTAAATTTTTAATTTTCATTACAAAACCGGAATATTCAATTAAATAACTGTGCCATTCCAAGACTGATAATGATCTTATAAGGCTTCCATTTTGCTAAAATTACTACAAGACATTATAAGCACCTGCTCAGGTGATGTTACTTTTTCTTTTTTTAACATTCTATTATTTTTAGCCAGAATTTTATATCTTTCTTTTATGTGACGATGATAGAGACGAAAATGTCCCACCAAACCTATGTGTCGTCCCACCAATCCACCTTGGACAAACGTCGCGGGTATACTGATCGGTTTCCTATCAATCCTATCATATTATTATAAGGGAGGCCCAAACGCAGAAGTGAGACGTTTATGAGCTGTTTTTATTATGTAATACACAAAATGCGATAATAAAGCAACTTAGGAAATATATAAGAGATATTAACGATTTGCTACTTATTCAAATAAAAAAATATAAATACAGCTGGACAAATTTTACGTTAATTAAAAAAATTGCAGAGTGGCATTTTATTATAATAAATATTTTATATTACATACTACAGTTAATGAGTTGTGTGACAATATACAATATTAATTATGTATTATACATTCTAACAGCTACCTACCTTACCTACTATGTCGAATATTTTATGGCATTTTTAGTAAGGCTAGAGGGATAAAGAATTCCCCAGTTTCACCAGCGCAGAAATTTTAAACTTTTAAAGTCCCCAAGAAATTCACGTTCTCAATAATACCCAAGCACAAAATATGTAAAACCTTCAATCTGGACACCCTAAGACTCCTAATTGTTTTCCAAATTTGCCTCAAAGGTAGGCAAAGGACTTAGTCCATACAGCGTTATCAGTTTTTTTTGTAGAATTCGCCACAAAGGCAGGCAAAGGAATCTTAGTCCATACGACCAAGTCTGATATTTAAATCTTCGTATAGTTGCGCAGTTGTACTGCAGGCTACAACCGACGCCATTCAACGGAGTTCTTGTGAAAACTCGAAAGGTCACATTTGACTATACAGTTCACATTTCTTACAAAAACACATAATCACTACTCAAAAACTATCAATATCCTACAACTATTGATCGTTTTAGAGTATTTTTACACATTTTTAGAAAATAAAACTGCACAGCATAACGTCTCCTTTTAGTTCCCGCCAAAAACTCCAGCGTTGTCAGTTGTAATTTAAAAAATATTTAACTGGCTTAAAGGCCTGGTTGTCAAGCCATAAAAATTTAAAAAAAATTACAGCTACATTAACTTGCTTTTCTGTTCATGCCTTTACATGATATATGCATCTAGCCAGTGATAATTAATCTAGTTTTAGTTTAATCTTTATGACCTAAACTTTATAGTCAATTGAATACTTCATAATGATTAGGAAGAAGACTCATATTAGTTAAAACGAACCAATAGGAACTATAATATATGCATTTTGATAACATTAAGCAGCTGTATTATATTTTTTGTATATTATCAGAAAATATATATATATATATATATATTATAAGAAAATATATATATATATATTATAAGAAAAATCAATAGTTTCTTTTGTGGAAATTAACTTCGCGCACCGCGAAGTCTTGAAAAATATTTTCTATATTTATTTAGAAAACAAAAGAAACGGATAGAAACAGAGATAAAATATAGTGTTACGGGAGAATTTCCTTGTTGCTCCTTCTCCTTAAAATATCAATAACACGTTGCCAAATAGGAAGTAGAAAATATGTTTTGTTGGTACAATAATAATATCTATCTATTAGTTATGAATAATCTAAAAAATGATCTTTAGCATAATTTAGTTTTATAGGAATATTTGAATTTATAATATTTAGTAATAAATTTATGCTTTCAACTACGGCATTAGGGTGATATTTTTTTTTAACAAGTATTCATTGGCACGAGCAGCACGGTGAACTTTGAAGTGGTGAAGAAAATATATTGTGTGTTTACTATAGGGGCGATTTGAGAAGCTTGCACTACTTGGCAGGTTTCGTAATGTGGGATTGCGGATATTGTTACAATCAATTACCATGTGCTGAAGGCAAAGGAAACATCGTCATGAAACCTGCCTATAGAGATAACCGATGTGTGAACCCCGCCATTCTGTCATGAACAAATTTGGCGGTTGTAATGTCCGTTCCCCTAAAAAGTGGAGAACCTAGTTCGTAGTTTGACAATTATGGGCTGATATTTTCATATTGTACTCGTACCATATAAGCTCTATTATTTCCCTTAGGTACAGATTGATTGAATGAATGAAAACTCTTTATTGTTCACCATAACTTACACCTAAACATTTAATATAAACACATTTACATTAGAACAATGGGCGGCCTTATCGCTTATAGAGATCTCTTCCAGGAAACCCGGTGTTCAAGGAGATATTACAAGAAAAATTAAATAGCATTTTGTGGGTCAACTAAATTGAAACTAATTCAATCGTAATTAAAGAAAACAAAACAATTATAATAATAAACTAATATAGATATACATAATTAAATATATTATAATAATATAAATTACATATTATGCAATAAACAATGTTCCTAATTCTTTTTTCTTGTTGGGGCAGGTATTTTATTTCTTTATTTATTACGTAATTTATTATTATATATTATTTATTTATAATTTTTTTGCTTTTGTGTTTATCTGTTCTGGGATAATAAATTGGAATGTGTTCTTTATTTTTTTTCCTTTTCTTTTAGAAGTAGCCTTACGTTCTTGTATAATGTTTTGTCTTGCAGTCTATTTAATATCTTATATAAAAATTTTGATCAACAGAATAAACAAATGCAGTTTTTTATGGTCGCTTGAATGGAAACTGGAAACGGGTCCTTGATGGCAATGGTTAACATCGCATATGGACATCTGCAAAGCCAGGGGAGCCGAAGCATGTCTACCTCGTTGAGACTTTAAATGGTACCTTTTACCTTCTTTTTGAAAAGCCCCTTATTATAACGCTATGGGAAAGCGTGGGGGGACCGAGGGAGCTTATACGTTTGCTCACGTATGGCAGGAAGGAGCATGCGCCACATAAAGTGGATCTATTTCTCTCTTTTCTTCCACCATATCCCAATTAATTGGTCGGCACAATACGTCTTTCCTTCCACACTCCTTTATTCTGACATACATTACATTTGTATCCATCCATCTTGTAGTTTAGCATTCTTTGTGCAATGTGACTTTCATCCCTCCCCATTATATGCCCATACCAACTTAGTCTCCTTCCTCTCAATTTTTCAGTCACGAAGTGAAGCTATGTATCTATAATAAAATAAAAGAGGGTTCGAGTTTGTACAGTGCGTTTAAAAATTAGAAAAAAATTAAGGGGACTGACTAAGGCCTAATTACGCTATCATATAAATGATATCTCATGTCTGTCAAATTCTATAGTCATTTAAATGATGCTGTTCTAAATTTTTTCATAGCGCACTTACGATCATATAAACGTGATACTTTATTAAGATCACAGACTACTGAGGAGATACTATCAAGATGGATAACGATTTAGCCGTGTTTATCGTTGCTATGAGTGCGATTTTATTCATTGCATTAAAAAAATATATAAAATCGATCAAGAAAGCAAAAAAAGGTTGTATTTGGATTAGATCATGGGTAGCAGGCGATCAGAAGGGTCCGCAACACCTTACCCGAAGAACTTAGATTGGAAGATAAAAAGTCTTACAAGATATGCCAGTGAAACTTCTTAAATTTTGACGCCATTTTAGAATGATACAACCATATTTATTTTATCTGTGCAGAAACGGAGAAAGAATACAATTTCCTGCACCCGGGCGGCCTGTTGTAAGAGGCGACGAAACAACCCAAGAGCCAGGTATTAGGGTACCTGGCTGTGGGATGGTAGGTTAATAACTCGACTGGATGGTGCCGACCCCTGGTCAAAAGTATGCCGCCGTAACAACCTTGTGTTGTTCCGAATAATTAAATACCAATATAAAAAATGGAGAGGACAAGCAGTAGGACGTTTTTCTATGGCAGATATTATTAATTTAATATTTAGTATACGTATAATATATTTTAAAATAGACAAATGTCTGGCAAAGCTGGCGGTTTTTACTATGTCTCTGTATGTTTACTTGAGCCTATTATACAACCATTAAATATGGGTGTTGTGTTCCGACATTACTGACCAGGTCCCAGTCTCCATGAAGAGAGCAGTGGCGCATTTGTAGCATCTTTGGTGTTGCAAATGTCCATAGGCGATGGTAACCGCTTTCCATCAAGTGGGCCGTCTGCCTGTCTGCTGAACTCCTGCAATAAAAAAAATATATTTGCACGCTTGCTGTCAAATAGAATCCTTTAACTATGATCATAGAGAATTTGAATCATGTGTAGTTATAATACTGTCAGAGGTTCTTCTTATAAAGATGACTCATACTTCTTTGATAATATTTCTGTGATAGTATATCAAGGCTCTAATTCGGATAGCAGATTCCTAAAACGAAACTTTTAGAATTTTTGTCTCCGTCTAATAGAGCACTACGCGAAAATATCTGAATAAATTGAAATGACATTGACACAGAGCTAGCATATTATAAACTTTTTTTATAAAAAGTATCCTATGTTACTTCTAATAACTCCAAGAATATGTGTACAAAGTTTCATGAAGATCGGTTGAGTAGTTTTCGCGTGAAAGCGTAACAAATAAACTTACATTCACATTTATAATATTAGTAGGGATATATCCCGGTCCGAACTTAGAATAAATACTATTTATACCGAGAAATGACGTCGTTACCATGGGATAAATTTAATATATAGCAAAAAAGATTCTGCCCATCTTTTGGTGCATCCCATCTTTTGGTGTTTCAACACACTAACATATTAATAAGTAGGTCATCGTCATGGCAACGACGAGAACGAATTTTCACTGTTACAACTAGTAAATAAATAAATGAAGTCTACTCAAGCGAAACCACGTTGAAGGCTCTAGTAGATCTCTATTTAGATTTAATGTTCATTAAAAGAAATCCTCACTAGAAACATTGAGTTTTATTCACTATTATATCCCCACTTAACCTTTCAATTTCCTTGATTATTATTAACGATTTGGTTATAAAAATAATAACGAGTGAATATACGGTTTTACTGTATGTAAGGTGCGCCTTTGTTTTACAGTGTTTTTAAATTATAACGTTATAGTTCAAAATAGAAAATGTCCATGAACGTGATGCGGTGAGTGAAGTTATTTTTGAACACGTTAAAAGGGCTCGATTAGGGCTGCGTGCATACATTCCGATGCTCCTATTTGTTATTCACAGAAATACACGTATAATGTAATCAAATGGCTGGTTTTATATCTCGGGCAACGCATCACCGTTACTATTCAGTCTCTTGGAAACGTCTCTAACTGATAGCGGTCTGGCACTGGATTTTCTAAATTAATTTGAATTTGTATATATCGAGGGCTTCATAACATATAAGCGTATACGCAAAATGCGATTTCGTTCTTGTTTACTAAAAACTATGCATGTTACAATTTAGAAAGTCTTACCAGTATGCAACTGTACCTGGGTGTGTAAAGGGGTATTCCAAATTTCAGTCATACAATCAACTAGTTTTATTCACAATTTTGTCCCTTGTGTAAAACTGCACTTTTATCTGTACGCCCATTTATTATATGAAGCCCTCGATATAGTTTAGTTTTTCATTTACATTTTTATTTCAGTGTCTTATTAGAAGACAATTTATTATAATTTTGATTCCCCCCCGCTAAGGTTCATTAGCTTATATTGTGAAAGTAGCGAATGATTTTCCGAGTTGATAGCGGGAGAAAGTGCTGTTTTGCCGTATAGTTTGACTATCAAAAACTGTACAAAACGAGGTATATATAGGTGGAAAATGATAACTATATGGAAAACTTTATGCGTCTATTAAATCTAAACAGTTTTAATTATAAAAAGCTAAAAGAACTCCTTCGACTCGTCTAAGCCTACCTTTTTACTAATGAATACTTGAACTTGGTCAAATATACAATTTGTGCTACGCCATACACCTATAGAAGAACAAAACTTTCTTCTTCTATTATTAAATAAAACTTCGCAATATTTGTGATCTATCTAGTGGATCGAATATTCAAGGATATTAAATTTTTAGAATAGTTCCAAACCTAAAAGCGCTGAGTAAGAGCTAGACTTAAATAATTCCCCAGTGTCAATTATGTTTCGAAGACTAATCGAGGTTGAACTTTTTGGCTTTTATTTTGAAATTACAGACGGAGGTTACAGTTATTAATATAATTTAGTTACGTTTATTTTATTGCAAATTATCTTTGTACAGCCCTAGAGTAGGTACTTGTATGTAGACTGCCCTCAAAATTATGCCAATTCTTTGCCAGCATGATATTGCTGTTATACGCGGAACCGGCTGCGGGAGCGGTATAGTTATAGGGCATTTATTTATTATTTTATATATAAAGTGAATTTTGGGTGGTTAAAAAAATAACCATGAAGGCTAAGGCAGGAGCGAAACGAAGCGGAGCTTTCGCCTTAGCCTTCTAACCTATATTTAAAAAAAGTTCGGATTTGTTCATAATAAATAAACGCGCCCTTTACCCCAGCTCCGGCTGCTTGTCCTATTTTTCTAGTGTGTGCAAGTTGTTCTCATGTTAGTGCATAAAGTATTTATAATAAAACATCAGCATCGTACTAGCTGTAAGGTAAGCTAATATTCACACTTTATAACTTTAATTATATTTTCAAATTATGACTTTTAACATTTGACAGGGCTAGCGGAAAAGCTAGGCCATTTATATCCATTAACGGCGAAGGACGGAATACTGTGGGGTTTAGTGGGTAAACCTACACGTGGCGTGACAATAGCATCTTTAGTTTTGTTTACCTAGCCACTGCGACCTGGCGAATATCACACACCGGCCGCGATTTTCCCACTTCACTGCGTGGCTGACGACAGTCAATCGGGTTTCCCCTTGTCAAAAACCATTCGCAGCAAATCGTTCCGTCAAACACGCACACTATAGCAATACGCATATACACCTGCAACCATGATAAAGCTCGGTTGCCTTCGTGGATTGCAACAACTTTAAATAATACGTGAACTTTATTATACAAACATAATATATATTGCCCTGATTTTAATGCTTTACGCACAACAAAATAACAGGAAATACTTTAAAAAAACCAAGTGTTCCGTTATCGATCGATATGCACGAATTATCTTTGGTAAGTGTAGATTGACGGCCTCTGTGGTTGAGCGGGCTAAGCCTCTGACAGCCTACCCAGAGATTCCGGGTTCGATACCCGGTATAGTAAATTTCGGAAAAGTATTTTCTCCGTTATTTATCCGTCGTATATTACCCGTAACACAAGCATAACTTGCTTAATTTGGGGATATACAATGTGTGTGTTTGTCTGCCGATTATTATATATATACAAAGTCGAGCGTCTGATTCTGCTTTGAAGAGGAAGTGCTGACCCAATACATTTATGGTCTCAGTTATCTTCGTGTCCCAGGTCTGATCCCCGGTGCCTTGACACTGGGGCCCTGACTTCTAGACAGAAGGAGAACATTAGATTGTTTTAGTGGGTATTCCGGTAAATAGATGATGAGCCCAACACTATCCCATTATTACGTCCCAGCATCAGAGGATTTTACCTCCAAAATAAGATTCGATTCTCGGCTGGTAAAATTTTGAAAAGAACTTTTTGTTATTTACTATGGTCTGGTGTTTGAAATCGACGTCAGGGTTGGCTTTTCTATATTACTTATAAGTGTATTTTGCCTTAATGTGTATGTTTGTCTGTCCATTTATTTATTTAATAAGTAGCTCGGGATTTCTACAACCACAAACAAATTCAAAAGATTTTATTCAAAATATTTCTAACACGTTTTAGTTGTTCATCATAAACTAAAAATCATTCGTGCACTGTTTCTAATCAGCTTATGTTAAACGGACGGACAACTATGTAAATATATGGAATGTTATTTACAGTTATCTTTCAACGGGGTTGCCAGGTCTTGTTCAATAAAACGTATTTACTGGAAATGTGAAACTACAAATCAACTGATATACTTTTTATCATCTTACAAAACGCCAAATCGCCTACTTTTTGTACGAACGTAACAAGTTATGACGTCATGGCTTTAACGGGTCTAGTAATTTTGTTCGAACAGTAATTAAAACTATTTCTATAATATTTTTAAAGTATGATGGTAACAGTATTTTAACGCCCGCTCTTGTAAATGAGTATTATTTTGAAATTTATTGTAACATGGTTCAGAAGGTTTTTGTCTTTGTAACCTTAAACAAACTGATATTTTGGGCCCCAAACCGAATTTCCTGTGCTGCACTATTATGTATTTTTAAATACCTAAGTGTTATGTTTGACTAACAGAGAGCGCTCTTCAGCGAAAAACCGCCCATTGTGCATAATTTTGTCTGTAAGTTTATTTTGTGGTCGTGTACAAAAAAGAGTTATTAGACATTACACGAGGAGTAATCAATTGAATTACATAATTATAAACAATAATATTTGAAAATAAAGACAGATTTTAACACCAAAAGTCATTGTTATGGATGATCATATTAAAGTATTAAAACCTTCAATATACAATGTTGACTAATACATTGCTATTTATATTAATTAAAGACAAATTTTTACTTGAAGTTTTAAGGGCAGGTTTTCAAATCGGACAACTACTCGTACATTAACAATCTGCCCGTAACACATCAATTTTGTTGCGATTCGTTTTGCCAGTTGTCCGTTGAAGTTTCACTTCTACTTTCTTTCAGTCTCAGCACACATTTCGGTTTTTCTCAGGTTTACTGCAAATTATGATTTGGTTAGGTTACGTATGTACATTTTAATTAATGCAATTTTTTTATTTAAACAAATTTTATTTTATCAAACAAAAAATCTGAATTCGATCCCGAACCAAAAACGCATCCATAGTCTACTCTAAACTTATGCCGCTCTGACACGCGGTCGTAAATGCCGTAAAAAAAGCCGTAAAAATGCTTTTTCGTGACAACAATTCTAAGACCCCCCCGTCTGTATAGAAGTTCTACTTTATGACCTTATTTTTCGAAAAATGATCTACTATGCAACTTTACACAAATTGGTTAAATGAATAAAGCCTAAGTAGAGGCAAGAAAAAGATGACGCGTAACTGAAAAAATGTGACGCGTAACCGAAAAATGTGACGGTAATTTTTTCCAACGTCGATAACGAAGTTTCACTTCAAATATCTGGCAACCCTTCACTCATAGTGTAAACTGTCATAGAACGCAGCCCTAGTGCTGTCGTGTGCATTCGTTTGTTGTAACTAACTTTAGGTAAGTCTTATTGTTCATATTTTAATTATTACTATATGCATAAAAAGCATTTGCAAAAGAGCAACATTAACTAGATGATTTTGTATGTCAAAAATTCAGGGAAGGAATAACAAATACTTTAGAGTACCTATATAAGCGAATGATTAAAATTGCAACTAAAATAGTCTTGCATTTGCAGCTATTGCTATTTGCAGTGTGTCATCGGGCTTAAATGCTATAAATAATAACTTGAAACAAAGGACAGTAGAAGAAAGAAATAATATCAATTTACTTAGGACAGATTACACCACATATATAAAACTTATGTTTGAAACTGGGAAATATTACAATGTAATAAAATTACTCCAAAATACAAATATTAGAGGATGCGTTCCTCCTGTAGCTCATAACACTCAAAACGCTCCTTAAGTCGTTCCACATAGCGGTCACGGTCGTTATAGTCGCCACGAAACCGTCACTAATGACGTCATTAGTCAATGTCTAAGTTATCCAAAAAACTGACTGCGCTACTTCGTTACCTCGCCATACTGATATGGAAACCAAGAACCACCCCTCTGGCCTTATAGACAAGTGCCATTAGGCTAAACAGGTAAACGAATAGAATAGAAAATAGATATATAAGTAGATAATACTTTATTGTTCACCAAATTATAAATGCACAAGACTTTAGTTACTTGGTATTATCGTTAAAAGCGATCTCTTCCACGTTACCGCTTTCAAAGAAAATTATTAAATTATGTGTACCTAATTATTATATTATTATGCATAATATAATTAGGAATATGCCTCAATAAACTGTTCTCCCTTTTACGCTGTACATAGCGATAGAATACAAAGAGTGCAGAAAAAATGTTAAATATTCTCTATTATAGATTCCATCTTGGCCGCGAAAACAGATCTTACATAAAAAGATTAGTGAAATTTAAAATTGACTCACTCAAATCACGACGTGAATGTAATGAACTACTTTGTTTATTTAAGCTCTTAAATGGCTCAATTGACCAGACATACTTTCCTTACTTTTACTTCTTTTCTTCTTACTTTACTTTCATGTCAATGTATGGTACATTATGTGCACATGTTTAGAGTTACAGCTTAGACCTGATAATTTATATATAATATGAAATTTGTAACTTTAGCTGTATCTTGTTTTGTGTGCCAAATAAATAAAATAAATTAATATAATAGTAAAATAATAAAATAAAAATGACATCAAATGTATGGGAATGTCATAATATAGATAAGCTAAGTATTAATTATGTCATTCCAATACATTCATTCTATTCGTCTAGCGCTAATGCCACTTGTTTACAGTCTGATCACCAGAAGAGAAGCTCATTGTAGAGCAGAGGCGTAGCTTGCCTTAGACGGGCCCTGTGTCAAAATGTGTTGAAGGGCCCAAAGGAAGGGGATATTTTTTTATAAAAGAAAAAATGCTCGAATTTAATTAAAGTAATTATATATTGATTATAAGTTATTACTTAATACTCCTAGGAGCTAACTTAATCAGACAATTCAAATCACTACACACATTAAAGCATCTATAGCTCAGATTTCAGTTTTTCCAGATTTTCTACCTTTAATACACAATAATAACAAGTCTAACAACCGTTCTTATTGGCCCAGCGGTTATTCTAAAATATGTTATTAATCTATAAAAGGTTGTGGATAACATTTTTGGAATTTTTGCTTACACACTATAGGCTGGGGGCCCCGTACCATGGATACGGCGGTAGCTACTTCCCTGTTGTAAAGACTCATGAATTCGGACCCCATAGATCAAGCGTTTAAAGTATCTTATGCAGCCATATATTGGTCATATTTACACCAACGTAGCATGGACTCAATGTGAACATTGCTTCCAATCACCGTCCAATGTCCAATACCGACGCGCATCGAGTCGGATTTTGAAATAATTTCAAAGTAAAGGGAGTGCGGGCTGAACATCACCTGATCACCTTGGACAGAACGCCGCACGCGCGCCGCACATTGGTCTGTCATTCGTCGCAAGATGCGGTTACTGTTAATCACGCACCACACCTTTACTTGCGTTGTTTTCTTGTACGATGCAAATTAACAATGTACTACCTAAACCATTTACGTACGCCGCGAGGCCGTATCAGTTATCGTTTGTAGTCGTTATCTCTGCGCCGTAATTGGCAGATGTCTAACGCGCTTGTCTATTTCCAATGTTTGGTTAAAAAGTTGGTGTTGAAGCCAATGTGTAGGGCAGTATGTTGGTTCATTATTGGCCATTTCAAATTGGAGCCAAGCTTTGACGCAAAGTTGAATGTAACTAATGTGCGGCTTTAAATATTAAACACTATTACAAAGGATGAAATTGCAATATAACAATAGTATAACTAATCGATATAGATAGAAAACATGGTAGTAGATACATTCCGATAGTTAGTTTTTGAGTGAGACTTATTTGAACTGGATTACGTGAAATGAAATCTTTGAAATTCCGTGTTATTTTATAGGCCTCCATGTTATCACCTGGAAGAAGACATAATTTAAATTGCATTTAGAAGAAACTTGCATTTTGTGCAGTCATATTTGGATAAAGCATTCTTTTGAAACATTAGGTCCGTGGGGTCCGTCGGCAAACAGTTTCTTAAAAGACATATGTAAGAAACTCTTTGAAACTACCCGTGATCAGAAGGCTGGCTCATATTTCGCACAACAAATAAGTATTGCCATACAGCGCGGCAATGCAGCCAGCCTTTTCGGCACACTCCCAGTGGGCAGTGATCTTCTACATAGTATATTTTAGTTTCGATGTCTTTATTATTTAAATAGTAAATGTAAACATTGAGAAAATGGGCAATAAAATATTTTATATCATGTAAATGTTGGCCTTCATGTATAAATCATTCTTTCAACACTTGCTAAATCTAAAACCAAGCTCAAATAACATGATTATTACATCTAATATTACGTGTAACGCAATTTGTAACCTTCATGCTACGTAAAAAATAATAAATATCTTCAAAATGTTACTTAACTCTTCTATGCACTTCATGTCTTTAACTCCAAAATGAAAAAACTATTCAAGTAAAATATTATAAATTATTGTATTACACAATAAAGAGAACTTAATTATTTAGTTATGTATTATTATATTTTAGTTTTCTTGAGTTTAAAGGATAGTCAGACGGCCCACTTGATGGAAAGCGGTTACTATCGCCTATGGACATTTGTAACACCAAAGGTGCTACAAACGCGCTGCTAATCTTTTAAGGGAGATTGAAACCAGGTCACTAATGCCGGAAGATAACTCAAGGTTGTTACGGCAGCATACTCTACAGAAGCCATTCAGACGAGCAAATACCTACCACCTGGCTGAGGGTTATTTGGTCGCCTCTTATGACAATCTGCCTGGTCGTACGAAATTGTATTCTTTCTCCGTTCCTGCACGAATGAGGTATATACCCGTATTGTATTCTACCTGACTGTAAGTGCAATACTACGCGTAGGTTACTTTATTCTGTGGGGAAGGTATCCAGAAGGCTGACTACATTAAGGTACCTTGCTGAATTGATACATTGAGGCGTTACTCTCTAACATCTTTCTTCGTTAGTTTTCGTGCGATCAGCTGGAAATAGTCTAAACAATTTTAGATAGAAGAAAGAAAAACAAAGACTTTCAGTCTACTCTACTTTTCCACTCTTATTTTCAAATAGAAAGATAAAGTTTTAAGTCTTGTCCTAAATTTCAAAATCAACTGTTCTTCTGTTCTCAAAATATAACATGCAGATAATAGGTACTTCTTTAAAACTACAATAATATAGTCTATAAAACACAAAATAAAATGGAACATACGATGGAAAATGCACACTTAAATAATAAAAAAACCAACAAAAAAAGTACGAAAACAAAAACGAACGACGAAAGACGTTAAGAGTAAGCCCTCTGATCCGTTATCTGAGGTAGGCACCAGCCCTCTCATCGTCCGAAGAGTAAATATACCTACATGTACGTCTATAATATTATAAAATTCTAATCATGCCCTGTCTGTACATTGAAGCTATTTAAAAATAAATGGAATAGACAAATGGAGAACACGATGCCTTTTTCAGATTTCTTGTCTGTTTATCTGTTTGTTCGGGATTTACGTAAAAGCTGCAACGCCAATTTCGATGCGGTTTTTCCTAATCAATACCAAATTTTTAAAGTAAAAATCTGCGCTACTTTTTATCCTGGGAATCCCGCGGGATTTTTTTCCGAGAATTATTTTAAATGGCCAGACCAAAAAAAAATCAAATCCCAATTCGATGTTTTCACTGATGAAAAGCAAATTTTATGTAATAAAATGTCTGATGTTTTTTTATCTCGGGAATCCCGGGAGAGATGTGTTGTTGTTTGGGAGAATAAAAATTTGCTTGTTCCGATACACTTTTCACTAAAACGATAGCTTACATTATTTTTTTAAACGCTGCAGTACTTTGTGTCCTGGGAATACCGCGGGAATTTCAACTCAAGCGTAAACGAAGTCGCGGATATATCCTAGTATCATATAAATAATAAATGAAAAATTAAAATTGTGTTATGTATTACTTTTAACTGAAGTATTGCAAAAACGTGCCAAAGATCTTGTTAGAGATATATATTCGTTATGAACTTTCTGGCTGGCAGCAAGAACGACATATGGCATAATGATGTGATTCCATCCGATGATAATCAAGAACCTCCAGTCCATCAGCATTAAGAACTTCTAAAAAATCGAAAACATTTATTAAAATTATAATTTACTAGCGCTCTCAGCAGAGGTCGCTTGCCCTTAAAAAATAAAAATCTAGAACCCTTTTCCAGCGCCTAGTATTTTGTTTAGATTGATGTAACCTACATTATTGAAGTTTTAGTAGGGATCCCTAATTTTATAGAGCCTATATTTATTAGATTGCCACATCTTCCGCACTCAGCGCCTACCACCTGTAGGGGCTGGGTGACTGACCTGTGGACCTTACGGAGGACTGTGATGAGTGTTGCCGACTTGGGAAGGCCTACGTCCAGCAGTAGTCTGTAATTGGCTGACGACGAAGAGTATAATGAGTAGATGCAGATGTTACTCCGTGAAATTAACCCTGGCGACAATTTGCACTCTTATGAATATACACGACACCAACTCGTTCATGGCTAGATTTCTACTTTGGTATACAAAAATGAATCGTAGAAATGTATCTGCGCGCATAACTAACGCGAACGACTTTACTGATTGTGATGGATTTTTGTGTATTTTTAAATAGATGGTTTAAATTCACAATTAGAACTGGTAGGTGGCGCTCAGATCGAGTCCTAGGTTTTATTTTTTCAGGGCAGCACAACGCCTGCTAGGAGCTCTAGTTTAAAATAAACAAGTACAAACCTTCTCTGATAACATTTGAACGGACGTCGTGACAAATGCGATGTAATTTATGAATGATAGAGACAATCTCAATAAAATCTGAAAGATAAAAAAGGAAATTAGTGAAATAAAACATTAATGTTGCTGTCCCTCACCAACAAATAATACGAGTATAAACGTTTAATGAGCTTATAAATATTAGCTTAGGTAAATACATGTTCTCTTATTACCTGTACACTAAAGCAAAAAGACATATACTTTCCACAGCATATCAGTTTCTTGTATATCCAGATCAACTCCTTTAACGCCCTTTTCAATGTGGAATGGTGCGATCTCAGTTTCATTATTTTCTCCAACTTATTTAAATGAACTCTAAAAAACTTGAGCAAAGTGGCTAGGATAATTCCATATATTGCAAACGAGATATTTTCTACGAAGTGACGATGTTCGACCCAAGTATCTAAAACTAATCTCCAGGCGAAAAGAACAATCGATGTGATAGAATTGGTTCTTTGATATTTTTCATATATTTTCCAAGCCACCGAACCTGTAATTCTCAAAACCCAAAAAGTGATATAGGTTACTTTGAAAGCAATGTTGATTCTCTTTAAAGTTCTTTCGTAATCATCATCGGTCTTAAAGTAACTATGTACGCTGCGTACGTCTTTAACAAATTTAATGAATGTTTTAGACGTTACAAGGCAATTGATAATTAACCAAGTATCAAAGATAATAGCAAAAGCATGGAAGCTTATGAAAAAAACACGCGTTGTCTCGCAATTATTCTTATCCATAAAGCATTTATAAATAATGGGTCCGTTAAAAAACAGACATGAAAATAATTCTATTATTAACTTCACAATTGCCATTATTTTCTCTTTCCTCGTAAACGTGAAATATATTCTGAATAGGAAAACCATGTTTTCTATTTTAATCGCTTCTTTTAGAGCTTTGATATAAACCATTTTTTACTTCTCTAATGTTATTTTAAAATGTTTATTTAAGATCGAAATGTTTTTGGTAAACATATACAATGTTCACAGTGTGATTCAATTTGTAATACGTCGAAGTAAGACAAGTCAACCAAACATAATGTTATTGTAGATTGATGTAAATTAAGTAAATGATATACAAGTAACATTGTAAGTAATTATTTTTAGGGTTCCAATACCGACATAAAATTATATAATTCACGCAAAGTTTATTACTATTAAACACGATATAAAATCGTATTCTACTGTTTGTACGATAGAGAGAATTCCGAGGAACTTTTTAAGCTATTGCATAGCTTTTATTGTGGGCTTTGAGCGCAGCGACCCAATCAAGAAATTCCGTAACGAAATAAAACCTAACATCCCCCACTTCGCCACCATGTAGCTCCTCCGAGCGTTCACTTAACGTGTATGTATATGGTACGACTGTACGAAGCCCGCACGGATCGAAATGAGCTGTTCCGAAATCGGACGAATACGTAAGGCAGCTGTTTGTGAGAAAGTATATAGGTGTATAGGTGTCTATCATATCTTTATAATGCCACACTCACCGCATGTGCGACCCGTAGTATACATGTAGGTATATATGTATTATACATAGGTGATTTGTTTTCTAATCGGTCACCATGATCAAAAAGTTTAACTTGAATTAATATCAAAGAAAAAAAATACTGCATAAATAAAAATAATAATAATTATAATTGCATAAGTTGATAATAATTGCAATAGCTGTACCGCGGCAGTCCCCGAGTGCTACGAGTTTTAGAGTTTTTTTTTATTTATGCCAACGCTATATTTTCTCCAACGAACTGCTAGCCATCGGCGATATGTGCACCCCAATTTTCTTAAGCTATGGTAGCTCAACGCAGCGGTTTCTAGAATGTTTATTCTGCGATCAATAACAACTTGGAGGGAACTTACCGTCGATGTTTTCCCCCTACGCTTTGACATGAAGTCATTTAAGAAGCACTTTATCAAACTCCTTGGAGTCGGCACGTTGGCAATGTCCCTGGTGTTGCAAATGTTTATATGCGGCAGTGACAACTATCCATCAAGTGAGTAGATCAGCCTCCACTCTGTCCTTCACCCGATGTTTGGGACTGCCAACCTAACGCCGACCTTCCGGTCGTCCCAGATATGCTTTCCTCAGGCTGCTATCCTCTCCCATCTGTTCTACGTGACCGAGCCAGCGGAGGCGGTGAGCTTTAATTACTCCTATTATGTAAGGCTTAGCCACGAGATTCCGAGATAGATGAGAGAGGGAATGATCCTTTACGGAGTCCTGTCCAGTTTCGATATACGGGTCCCCTGTAGGATATTGAATTTGAAGTTAGTAATCCTAAGTAACAGCTACGAATTTATTGATTTAAGCAGACGTAAGACGTAACTAGCTAAGTATAGAAATGATTAATGAAGGTGATTAATTAGAATTCCTATTAATATTATAAATGCGAAAGTAACTCTGTCTGTCTGTTCCGTTTTCACGTAAAAACTCCTGGACCGATTTGGCTGAAACTCGGTATATATATGTGTTTTCGATGCCGAGAATGAACATATAAACATAACCATGTTTAAAAGTTATATTTCAGTAGACTGTATTTTAGCTGGTGTAATGCGCGTACGTATATGAAATTAAAGCAGCACTTCGTTTGACGATAGTTTGTATTAATTGAATACCAAATAAAATTTCACATCAACAGTTCAATAGCATATAAGATACTTTTTATCCCGAAAAATGGGATCGTTTCCGGGATAAAAATATATTTGTCTTTCTGTTTGTTATGCTTTTACGGAAGATAACTAAGATAAATAAGAATTTTTTGGTCATTTTGGCTATTTTAACCTTTTTACTCATTTTGGCCAGGTTGGTCATTTTGGCGTTTTCGGTAATTTTGGGTATGTTGGTCATTTAGGCCTTTTTGGTTATTCTGACCATGTCGGTTACTGTGGCCTTTTTGGTCATTTTGGCCATGTCAGGCATTTGGGCCCTTTTGGTCAATTTGGCCTTTTTGGTAGTTTTTGCCTATTCCGTCATTTTGGCCATGTCGGTCACTGTGGCCTTTTGGTCATTTTGGCCTTTTTGGTCGTTTTTGCCTATTCCGTCATTTTGGCCATGTCGGCCATTGTGGCTTTCGTCATTTTGGCCATGTCGGTCATTTTGGTCACTTTGACCATTTTGACTATTTTGGTCAATTTGGCCTTTTTGGTCAAGTTTTGTAATTTATGTTGTTTACAGATAGACGGGGGGTGGTATAATTAGCGATATAAAATGAAGTGAATCTTCAGTGGGCAAATACATAAAAAAATAATATAATATAACCTGTAGCGATTGCTCTATAAACAAGTGACACGCACCACAGGTTAACACGCGGCGCAGCCGCGGGGTAAACTCTAAGTAAAGTAATAATAGTGCATAAAACTACATTAATATGTATGTAGTAATAATATATTTGTATCTATTATCATAACAGATTTTATTAAAAGACTTACAAATCTGTTGAATTCTCAGTTACATAATCACGGAGTGTGGGAATAACTATTTTTTATTTTATTCTTATAAGACAATAAAGCAATTTACCTTACTATGATTTTATCATTTGTTTTTACACTAGTTTTTTGTTCTAGTAACACTAATTTTACGTGTCAATTATTTTAAAAGATCTTATTTTTCAAGGCAGGACAATGTCGGTCGAGACCGCTTAATTTTATATGCCGTTTTAGTGATAACATATTTTTAATGTCTGCAACGCTTGGTTATGTTAAGTTATTTAATATTGTTACCTGCGAGTGGGGGTACGCTCTAGGACTTGAAGAAAACACCAGTTTTTAACTAAACGCTTTTTATTAACTTACACAGCCGTACGTGATACCTCTCCGCAAGGTCGTCCCTACACGCACGACTAACGACGCACTCACTGTCCCGATGATAAGTTGTCTCAGTCGCCGATATTACGTAGACCACTTCCTGTCACTGCAATGCTCTCTTCCGAATTTACCGCGTATAACTCTTGGAATATAATATAATATAATAATCTTTTGGCACCCATAATTTCGATTTTATCGTTATTCTTTTATTTACTATCTGTCCCTTTCTAACGTCTATCTATCTCTGTCTATTACTTCCTGAACTTTCTATTCGAGAACTTTCGTTTATCACCTATCCCTTTCTATCTATTCCATGTATCTGTCCTTGTCTTTTCTTTCCAGAATCGTCTACTTTTTCCTAAAAGTTCTTAAACCAACTAGGCGGTTCCACTATCTCTCGGCACAATATATCTGATCCCGATTTAATTATATGCCGAATCAAAGGCCACGGCAGTCAGCGCCGTTAAAGACACCTGTAAAATTCCCGCCAAAATACACACTTCCCCTCGTGACTGTATGCACTCGCTTGAGCTGTATACGCTAAGCAAAGTCACTGGATCGACCCAAGAATTCGTATTGTTTATACACATGAACGCTGACCAAGAAAAAAATCTTGCCTGCGCTACACATGACATGCTCTGCACTGATGCGGTGAGGGGAGAGGCAGAGTCGGTGATCTCGCGGACTCCCCCCAAGTTGGTGAAGAGGGCACCTTTCCACAGGAGTACTCTAAGTGATAGATAGATAACTAGGCGTCGGGGTATAATGTATAACAGTAATGGATCAATCATTGACCAGCAATTGCTTAACAAATTGCCCGTGTGAGACCATCTTTAGGTACATTTTTAGCTCTAGATGAGATAACGCGGCTGAACACTCACGCCGAAAAAGCCCCAGCATTATTGATTAATGAAAACCATGATAATAAAATGTTATTGTATTAATAATCTTTATCTGAACCGTTGGAAATCATCGTCATACGGTAATACGATACGGTTGTATGTACACATATCATCAGTTTTGTATATTGTTGTATTCGTGATGTGATTTTCGAAGTGTTAATTCGGTGTATCCAAATTAAGCTGGTAATGTGACATTAAAATTTGCCTATTAATTAAATTAAATTAATTCGAAGTTGCGGATTTGGAACAGGTTTCTGAGTGTTAAGAAAATGTTGCTAGAAATGGCTAATACAAAGTAAGTATACTGATGACGCGGGCGGGGAAGCGGGGATAAAGACAAGGAGAGGACTTACAGGATAAGGTACGCCGCACCAGGCACGCTACGAACGATGCGTCTTCGCAGCGGCAGGCACTTCTTCCTCTCGATCCTTTCTTCTTGTCTTGCGGTTCCTTCGACTTAGTGGACCAGCTGGAACGGTGCAGCGTGCACCTTCCAACGTGCGGGTTGTTGAAAGCGGGTGTAATAAGCGGTACAACGCACAAGACGCGGCGAGGTTTATGCGGGAGCAGCGATGCGTTCGGCGGTCGAACGTAGACTATGTCACATTGCATAGTGACAGATGCGGCGGAAGAAAAGAAACAAAAGAGGCGGCGACCAAATAGGTCGGCGTTAACATTGCCCCCGGCTTTAAAACTATCAGTTTTAAAAGAAAAGAACATAAGAACTAGTGGTGAAAGCGGGAGAGCGGTGAGAGCGGTAGAGAACGGCGGATGGTAGAGCGCAGGGGCAACAGAAATATTTACGGAGAAGCAAGCGGGAAAAGATGAACTACAGGTCGCTTGTGAACACCCGTAGCCGTTTTGGCTGAAGCTACTCTGACAACATCACTGCCAGGGTAGCAAGTGATGATAATGCCCAAGGGCTAGGGAAGCGGGAGTGTGTTATCGATCACAATAACTACAACTGTGCCGACTGAGATGGAATTGGCAAGAGTATTCTGCCTTCCTCTACTTTGTAAGAGATAAATACACTCGCGTGTGTCTTTTAGATAAAGATTGCTATTTGATAAAGAAGCGCGTAACGACAGAGTAAGTTAGGCTTCTCATCAACGACTTCATATGCGGGTAAATACTTTAGCGGTGTTGACATTAAAAATGCGCTAGAGTTAACGCGGTATGATCTGAAGGATCCTGAATCAATAGCGTTAGCAGACGAGAATTAATCATGTGCTCAATTTGAGTTAAGACTGAGAAATTCTTCGTATTTTAGTAAATGCGTACCAATCACTGTATGCAAATGCGTTTTGAATGCCTTTACGTATTTTTCGTAGTTTCCACCAAAGTGTGGGCTGCGCGAACTTCATGTTATGCGGTTAGAAGCGAGTTCATTTCCAAAACGAGGTTTTTTAACCTTTCAGAATTTAACATATCTGTAATAGCGTTTCTTGTCCCTTTGCAAATTGTCGGAATACGTTAGAACAACATCTTCGCGGCAAGACAAGATGCGTTTAAATGCAGATAAAATGTATGAATAATTATATTAATACGAAAATAAAGTCAAATGCGGTATGCGTAAATGAATGAGTTTATCTAATTTTATATTGTCGATGATAAGAGCAAAATAAGAATATTGCAAAAGAAAATGAAACAAAACCTTTGCGGAATTATTATCAGCGGCGTAGTAAGTAAATTCGAAAGCGGTAGCATTTTGATAAAACTTAGAATGTCAACGGCTGTACGTAAAAGTACAGACTAAGACAAAATGCGGTAAACAGTTTTGCGGGTTACGTTACCTGCGACATGGTAAAAATGATGAGCGGGATATAGCGATTGCATTTTACATAATACGCGTATTTAGAACAACATTAAAGAATATAAAAGACAAGTTCAACGAATATAGGATAACTATGAAGTTGGTAAAACGAACAAGATATTTATCATTTACAGCGGGAAAGGTATTTTTATTTTATGACAGCGTGTACATTCCACATTTAATTGCGAAATGAGTAATAATTTCGTTTAGGGGATAAGAAGCAACGGTTAGTAATTTGAAAAATATGATGTAAATAAGCGGAATGACGAGCAAAAGGCGAGTTTACAGGGTAGCGTTCTGTCAAATCTCGCTTTAAGTTTTTTGTAAACATGTCTTCACATTCGCGGGAGGTTAGACTAAATGCAGGTTTACATGAAACTATATTAGGTTGCGAATATTTTTGAAAAAATCGTTTGATTGGCGGTTCTAGTTCTACGGTAGAACATAAAGTCACAGTAGCGGTATTGCAATGACTAGTGGTTTGAGTATCACCGATTACGATATAACCAAATATGGTTTCAAAAGCAGTCGGTGTTCCTGATGGACCTTTAACGCGTTGGGATAGTAAAATTTCCGAAAATAGCGGAGCACCGATAAGAATGTCAATATCTCCTGGTTTGTCAAAATTTGCGTCAGCGAGCGGAATATTATTCAAATGCGGTAATGAGAAAGTATTTATTTGTACTGAAGGTAATTTATCAGTAATGCGGTCGATAATATAAGCGGATAGCGGTAAGTAATTATTTTGATCAAAGCGTGAGAGTAAAACTAACGAAGTTTCACCCTTAATTGGACTGGGCGCGGAACCTATGCCCTTAACAACAATGTTGGGTGTTTTATTACAATTTAAATTTAACTTATTACATAAAGACGCGGTAATAAAATTGTTTTGTGAACCTGGGTCACAAAGGGCGCGAGCGGAGTGTATACGACCGGTTATATTTTTGATGTATACTTGAATTGTGCCTAATAAACAAGTCGTGTTATTATTAGAGTTAGGGCGAAAATTGCACAAAGAAACATTTTGTAAAACTGCAGGCTGAGAAGCGCAGGCGGTAAAAGAATTAGTGGGCGGATCAGCAATGCGTGGTTGCAACGGTTGCGAATTGAAGTGGTTACTAGGTACTTGCGTATCTTCCGCGGTAGCCGAGCCGCTCAGTAGCGACTGATTAGCAGGCGGCTGAGCGGGTGCACTATTGTCGTGCACTGTTTGCTTACGGCACAGAAGCGTATGGTGTTTTAAACTGCAAATTCGACAGTTATGCGCGGAGTGACAATTAAAAATGTTGTGCGAAACACTTAAGCAATTGGAACAACCATTATTTTCCTTTATGAAATTGAATCTTTTTTCAATAGATAAACTGTGGAATGCGTTACATTTATATAGCTGCAAATGATGTGTTTGCTTACACAAAGGACAGCACTTAAAACTCGCGGAAGCGGTGAACGTATACGTCGGTTTAGTGTTTATAGTGCGCGTGACTCGATCACTACGGCGTGATGCAGACGACGGTTGAGCGGTGCGTTCTAGAATTTTGGACTGATCACGTAAAAAGGTAACCAAGTCTTCGTAGGTGGGAAGAGATTTCCCACGAATTGACATTTCAAAAGCGCGTGCGGTTTCAGAATCTAATTTCTTTAAAGCCAAGTGAAGTAAAATAAAATCAGATAAATTTTCAAGACGAAGCGATTTTAAACTGGAAACGGCGGTACAAAACTTTTCTAAAAACAAGTCTAAATTTGTTGACGAAGCGGTATTGAATGATTTAAACTCGATTAATTGATCGAAGTACACCGAAGCTAGATTGCGTTTATCATTATATTTAGTAACGAGCGTGTTCCAAATAAGTTGATAATTTTCACCATTCGGTGTAATTCCCGAACAGACAGAAAGCGCTTTTCCTGACAACTTTCCTATGAGATACTGAATGCGTTCATGATCCGTGAGATCAGGGTTCTCATGAATCGTGCGTTTAAATGACTCATAGAAGATGGGCCACTTCATAGGGTTGCCACAAAATCCTATTAATTCCAGTTCAGGCAAACGTATTGACCTTCTGGAAGTTCGCGGTAATGATTCCGATGTTAAAATGTTGCGGGTTTTATCAGTCATTAATTGCTGGGCTACATGTTTACTGCGGCAATATAAATCTTCGAATGATGCGAAACTTTGATAATTCACGACAGCGGTGGGATCTAACATCAATTGCGTCTCATTTACTGCGTCAATAATAGCGTTAAATTCTGAGCGTAAACCATCTAAAGAAGCGATATTGTAAAGGAACATTTCTTGCGAGTATTCATCTTTAAAGGCATCCAAAGAATAATTGTAAATAGTTTGCATACGAGCGAAAATGGCATCGCGTTTACCTAATAATTGTTTCAATTTAATCTCATTGCGGTCAACAGCGCTAAGTTCACCACAGTCACTCTTTGACATTATGATAAAATTTAATTTTGAAAGATTCGAAATTCAAATACTCTGCCAATAATATTGCGTAATAAATATTTGCGTGAAAGAGGTACGATTGTATAGCGTTGAAAACTATCAATCGAATTGAAATTTGAAAATAGAATACCAATCAAATGCGACGCGCAAGAAAAAACAAATGCGAAACGAATGAAAAAACAAATGCGGTTCACGCAAGATATAAGATGGACAAAAAATTGGAAAACAAATGAATATCTATGCATAAAATTGTGTGATATCACAAAATATGTGATTATGAAGTATGAAAGAATTGAGGAATGAATGCGGGAAAGAATAAGAGCGTGCGGCTATAAGGCCGGAACAATGAACGTGCGGCTCGAAGGCCAAAAACTATGATGACGCGGGCGGGGAAGCGGAGATAAAGACAAGGAGAGGACTTACAGGATAAGGTACGCCGCACCAGGCACGCTACGAACGATGCGTCTTCGCAGCGGCAGGCACTTCTTCCTCTCGATCCTTTCTTCTTGTCTTGCGGTTCCTTCGACTTAGTGGACCAGCTGGAACGGTGCAGCGTGCACCTTCCAACGTGCGGGTTGTTGAAAGCGGGTGTAATAAGCGGTACAACGCACAAGACGCGGCGAGGTTTATGCGGGAGCAGCGATGCGTTCGGCGGTCGAACGTAGACTATGTCACATTGCATAGTGACAGATGCGGCGGAAGAAAAGAAACAAAAGAGGCGGCGACCAAATAGGTCGGCGTTAACATATACACTGTTTTCCTTACAAGATCATTTTCAAATGTTTTATATTTACATAATTTTTTCCATGAATTACACTACTAAATATTGTTTCAATGTCTTAGGCAGCTTAATCTACATCTAATGTTAGATATCATAGTAGAAGATGTTTTAAATTAATCAACGCTGTTGACTAAAATTGTTTTACAAAAGAGCAGTAAGGTCAATTTACAACCTCGTCTCTCGGGAGTCTCTTAGGGAAAGCTTAAAAGAAATCGGTATTATAACGGTCACCTACCAATATATTTTTAACAATATAATTTATATTCGTAATAATTTGATTACCTACAAGCAGTGTATAGATGTTCACAATTTCAACACCAGGCATTGTAATAGACTGGTATTGCTTGCTACTTTTAGATTACGAAAAGTACTGTCCTCTTCCTTGGAGGTGGGTATACGTTTCTTCAATATAATTTCGAATGAAAACCTACTCACTAAATTAAAAGTCAAATTAAAAAGTATCTTAGATAGATACGAAAAGTTTACTTACATCGAAGCTCGCTCCAGCCTTTTATAAAATCATCTGTAAAACGTTTTAATTTCGCCAAACATGTAAGGTGTTTATGGAGATATGTTGCAGTATGAGCTTTTACATATTGTCATTATTGTAACAATATAATTCTTTTTTCTTCTCACTGTGTCATTGTCTTACTAAACATGCACTATTTGCTACAACTCCATTAATTCTTCTTCTCGTTCGAACACTATATATTTTACATTGTATTGTTATATTATAATGTTATGTGGTTAGTAATGATAACGTACTAGATATAGTCCCGAGCACGATTCTTGAACGGGCACTGTTGCCTATGAACAGTGAAATTTCCATTCTTCGAATTACAGCCCCGGATCTTCAATTTTTTCGAGGGGGACGGCAAATAAATTTCGATCCTTTTTCGAATTACAGCCCGGGCCAGCTCCGCCAAAACATCTCGATATTTTTCGAGGGGGGGCGGGGGCGGGGGCAAAACCTGAAAAATGCTGACTCCATTGCTCGCTTATATTTTTATCTTATTCATCATTTCAGCCATCAGTCACCCTCTGATGGATACGCGTGTGTCTGTGGTTTTTAAGTTAAGGTACTAGACATCTCAGTGGTCAAAGTTGCGTTAATTATGAGTTCTGTATTTATTTGTCTGCGAAGTTTGAATTTGCCGCCCTTGGCCCCCCCTATATCCGGTCCTGTCGGTTTATGAGGTTTTTCCCTTTCGAATAAAGAGAAAAAAAACGTAACATTGCCCATATGTCAGTAAATATCATTGGCTACAACCAATGCGCAAGGGTTTTTACAATGTTTTTTCTGCATCTTCAATAATAGCATAATTGCATTTGTATGTGCGTACATATCGGGCCACAAAAACTAGTTAAATATGCTGCATAAAATATTCTGTAATTATGATTCTAACTCATCTCATTATTGGAATGAAACGCGGATGCCTTATCTATGAGTAAAAAGGAGACGCATACACTTCCATATATTGTTGGTCCCAGATTGCAAAAAGGTGAGAGTGATTTTCGGATTTATTCAAGTGATAACTTTTGGCATTTTAATTCGAGTTCCACACTCTTAACATTATCATGCTTAGTTCTACCTTGGCTTAGCTAGATGCATTCCGGGTATTAATTATTAGCTACTTTGAAGTAAAAAATTAAGTTAGACACTTATAAGAATTCTGACGTACATATTTATTTACATTAGGGATAGATCGCATTAGGGATGGATTGCATATGAACCTTAAAACTTTTTAACTTTAATATTATCCAAATGAAGAACTACACAAATGATTCTTATCTAATTATGTAATTCATAAACAATATAATTATCTTATCTAGTACTTTATCTAAATATTGATTTAACCTAATCAAATTGTAGGAGGGAATATCATACGTGTCAAAACACATAATTATGTATTTAAAAACAGTTCAAATCGTCGTTTGTCGTGGTAAGTCGTTTATGGTTAGTTTTATTTTAAATTTAACACTCCTGCGCATAACTCAACTTTTACAACAATTCTATTACTTTAAGGTTTCTATACAGCTCTGGAACGCGCTTCCTTTTACAATCAGACAAGCAACATCGCTAGCGATATTTAAAACTATGATCAAGAAATACTACCCGTCGTTGGAATTTGATATTTAAATTCATTTATATATATTTAAACAATGCAAAATTCTCTCTCTCTTTCATAAAATCCAGAGCCCGGATTGTCTGGAGGATCGCTCTAAAGCGATAAGGCCGCCCATTATTCCCACTTTTACTCTTTAATGTAATTACTGTAAATTATTTATTTTATGTGTATGTGGTGAACAATAAAGTGTTGTTGTAGGGGAGTAATTACTGGATTTTGAAAATTCTCTCAGCAGTGGAAAACTACATTATTCCTGAGTGGCGTAGGGACATATTTGATTGTGATTAATAATAAGTATTTTCTTATGATGCCCAGCGAAGTGCGCACGGGTCAGCTAGTCACATTATAAAAGTCTATAATTTATTTCAATCATCGAAATAACATTATATTAATATTGTAAGCAAGAATTTCGCTCGACGTAATTTTTAATCTCTATTTGACTCTACATAAATCTTGAAATAATAACTATTATTCTAAAAGATAAATCTTACTAACCAACTAGGTTAAAACATGCAATAAAAATAAGTTACGTTGAAATCTGAAGTACAAATATAGTCTATAGATATTAGATATAATAAAATTATAGAGTCGAATTTCTGTACAATGAAAAAAATTACTAAAAACCGAGTCAGGGGATGTAAGAAGTGAAATAGAACTAATTTAGATTTTTTCAATTTTTTTGTTTCTCTGTCTGTCTGTTTGTACCGGCTAATCTCCGAAACGACTGGACCGATTTACATGAAATTTTCTATGGTGGTAGCTTATATCCCTGGTCAACATATAGGATACTTTTGATCCCATAAAATTAAAGAATTCCCGTGGGATAGTTAAAAAAGCTTTAATTAAACAGCTTCTTACAGACTTAAAGTAATTTCTCTGCAACGTAACATAATAGAAGCGAAGATTTTGACAGGGTGTGGTGTCGGTTTTAACTTACATATATAATATATGAAGCTGATAACATTTTTTCTTAGTTTGGTTGCTAGAACGCGCTAATCTCAGGAACTACTGGTCTGATTTGAGAAATTCTTTCAGTGTTAGATAACTCATGTATTGAGGACAGTTATAAGCTATATGCCATCACGCTAAGACCAATAGCAGCGGAGCTCCAATGAAGAATGTTTCAAAATCGTGGGGGAATTTTTAACTTACTTTTTTTAAATTATTCCACGCGAACGAAGTCGCAGGCAGAAGCTAGTTTACTATGTTTAACTAGATGTGCTAGCGAATCTTCGAGTCATTTCCATAACGACAACTTATTGGTATGTGAATTTGTATGGCGGCACCAAACGAAATAATTTATCGAGATAAAAATTATCCTAAATTTTGACTTTCAGGCGTTCAATGGTCTCGTGAAGGATTATTACCTCGGAAGTTTTGTTTATTCAATATTTAATAATATTATACATATATTAATAATAATTCTGATAGATATATATTTAGTACTTGTGTGATTGCGTTTCTATTTCTTCTTTCATCACGGCTTTGGGTATAAAATAATGAAACTTAGTATGTAGTAGTATGCCTATACTATCAATATAAGAGAATAACCTATGTATATAATGTATACAATTATAACTACGAATTATGGACCAATATAATACAGTGAATATAAGAAAACATTTTCCTTAGAATAGAATAGAATATTCTTTATTGCACACCAGAAAAACAATCACATAACTAGTACAATCGGCGGTCTTATCGCAGCGATTTCTTCCAGACAGCCCTCTGGAGATAATTTTACATTTCTGATAATGGTCCCTTCCCTAATCCCTTAGTATTGTCAAGTCTTGGTGAGTTTATTTAAGTATGGGATATTTTGGTCAAGTTTAGTGTTTAATAAGCTGTTATTTACTTTCAGGTATGCCCTGTTAGCGGCGTTAATCCAAGTCTCCGCTTATTCAATTCTCGCCGCTCCACAATATTCAAGGTAAACGTGATATGTCCTTATATCGGTAATAATGCCGTTAAGTAAGAATAGGCACACAATAATATTTACTTAAGTTTTTGCGACTTGTATACATAATAAAAATACGTTTTAACGACTTCCGTGATCACGACAGCTGAAAAGCAGCCGAAACATCGGAATAACCAAAATCAAACAAATTACCGCGCTTAGAATCGTTAAAACGTAGTTTTATGAAATAGGCACACAATCAACAATAGTCCAATAAAAATCTTAACTTTAGAGAATTTCTTCTTATCCGCGTGGAAAGTGAAAAAAAATTCCAGACTTCCAGACAAACTTAGACTCGGCACACTATCTACATACAAGTTCAGAACATTCAAATATTGATGACATATTTCAGCAAACCGCTAAGAATGCGTAAGTTTCCAGAGCACCTAAAGTTCGGAGTCGCAACTGCATCATACCAAATTGAAGGCGGATGGGACGCTGCAGGTACAATTAAGTTATCTTTATAGGATATTCTTATACTAATACATAAAGCTGAACAGTTTGTTTGTTCGTGTTTGCTTGAACGTACTAATCTAGCAACTACTGGTCTGATTTGAAAAATTCCTTCAGTGTTAGATAGCTTAATCGAGGAAGGTTATATATTGTCACGCTAAGACCAATAGGAGCGGAGCACCAATGAAGAATGTTTGATGAAGAATGAAATCGGGGTTTTTTTAACTTTTCCATTCGGACGAACTCGCGGGCAGAAGCTAGTAATACATAAATATAAAACAAGTATTATAATCATCATCATAATAATATTTAAGAGCTTATCTCTCATCGGTGAGGCCTTCTCCAATCCCTCTATTCTCGACCAGTTATTTTACTTCATTGTATGACAAGACACCTATCTTCTCCTTTATTTGGTCGACAAGTCTCCTAGGTCTTGCCTTCCCTTTTCTACCTTCCACTTTGCCTTCGATTGTCTCACAGAGAAGGGTATCATATGGTAAATGCTTAAACATTCATTATCTATTTTTATAATTGATCGCTGTACTTACTAGAAAGAAAGAAAATCATTTTATTACGACAAGTTACAGCATATACCTGCTAACTTCTTTATAAGTTATAGCTAACATATTTAAGTACTAACCTTACATAATTTTGTCCCAAAATGGGCATTGAGACTGTTGCTCCTTTTGGAACAAATGCTGGTATATTAAAACATTACATCATACAAAGGATAAAACTAGATTTCTAAACAATATACTTATATACTATGGTCAACAGCGCTTCATTGGTCTCCTTCTTCCAACAATCAGTCTCCTTGCAACAACTAGTAACGCATAAACGGTAACGTTCTACATAAAGATATTAATCACACACATATAAGTTACAAATTAAACTAATGAGACAAACTATACCATTTACTTAAATATACATTTATTACTAATGAGCCTCTACAAAGATCTATCAAAACTATTTATTGACTCTTCAGGCGATCAGAAGGCTGGTGCCTACCTCGGACAACGGATCGGTATGACAATCCAATAAAGAAACGCAGCTAGCCTTCTGGGCACCTTACCCATAGAAGACGATTACCTAGGCTCAGCATTCTACTTATAGTCTTGAGGGATTATAGGTAGTAGAATACAATATAACTTAGCTTTCTTTTACTGTATATGTTATAATGTCTTTATTACTTTCAGATAAATCTCCTAATATATGGGACGTGTTCGTCCGAAAACCAGGAACAATTAAAGACAACACCACAGGCGACGATGCGTGTTTGTCTTACTACTACCACAAACGTGATATAAAAATGATGAAATTTTTAGGCGTAGACTTCTACAGATTTTCAATATCATGGTCTAGAATATTACCCACTGGATTCACAAATAAAATAAGCGAAGCTGGTAAAGAATATTATAATAACCTGATCAATGATTTATTGAAGAATGGTATAGAACCTATAGCCACAATATATCACTGGGATTTGCCTCAAAGTTTGCAAGAATTGGGAGGTTGGGCCAGTCCGAATATAGTCGATTGGTTTGGTGAATATGCCAGAGTGCTATACCAGTTATTTGGTGATCGCGTTAAAACTTGGATAACGCTAAACGAGCCAAAGCAATTTGGCATTTATGGCTATGGGACTTCGAGATTTGCACCAGGTGTTGACGCAAAAGGTATAGGAGAATATCTTGCTGTTAAGAACCTTCTGTTAGCCCATGCAAGAGCTTGGCATATATATAATGATGAGTTCAGGCCGATTCAGAAAGGTAAGTTCGTTATTTAACATCGATATAATATATACTTATACTATAAGGGCTTTAGTAACTCAAGTTTATTACGCTTCCAAGAAAAAACCCCGGTACCGCCTTAGCTGAAATTTGGTACATACATAGCATCAATACCAAGGCCTTGCTCGTATCATATGATACTATTTACTTTGGGAAATTGGATAGCTTTTTCGCGGGACGGATCGAAGCTTTGAGTAATAAATAGAAATAAAACTTAAAAAACCCACAGACAAAGAAAGCTGGACAACCTTGTCCGTCCGGTGGAACGGATAATAAAAAAACAGGTAATTTACCCGTACAAAATCGCCATGTCCGACTTACTATGTATGTAAAACTGACGGACAAAAAGCGAGTGAAGTATTATCTGTGACGACTGACGTCATCTAGTAATTGGTGGAACTTTCTAAAATTTTAACAATTAAGATATAGGAATGGGCCATCAATAGTAAGATATAGCAACTGGCTATCAGTAAACACTGGATTTCAAAAAAGATAGTCATATATTATTGCGTGACGTGTGCTAAATTCTGGTTAGTGAGAATTTGAATGAAAATGTATAATAATATTGTTGGTATCGTAATAAAATTTAAATAATATTTTTGTGTGAAACATAAATTATAATTACGTTTTATTACTGAACCAAAAAAATTACAATCCACTCCTAATAGTCTTTTTTACCTTGTTGTTCGTTATAACATTTATAATTATTATTAAACTAGTAATATTTCGGTCCATCAGTTTTGATATTTTCTGAACGAAGTGAAAACTCAAGTGTTACATGTATTTCTTAAAAAATACAATTAGAAACTAAAAATAAACTAAGTTATATATATAAAATAGCACAAGCGATTCTAGACTGTATAAGATATCGCTGCCAGAAATAATACGAGCACGCCTAGAAAGCTGGATTCGCGCTATATGGCGAAGCTTAGTTGTTGGGCGGAATATGAGCCAGCCTTCTGAGCGCGGGTAGCATCAAAGAGTTTCTTGCAAAGTTCTTGAAGAAACTCTTTACCGATGGACTTCACAGATCTAATATTTCAACTCCAGCATAAGCATAAATGACATGTATTTCTTTAATTGTTACAAGAAGCTTAAATATGAATTTTGGTTCTCCTTGAGCGATTCTGCGTTGTCAGTATAATTTTACATCACCTGATTCACCCTCTTCAAGATTGTTATTTGAAACAAAAAGTAGCCTATGTCCTATTCCAAAATACAATCTTACTATAGCGAAATTTTATGACGACGTTGATCCGTTGTCTGAGGTAGGTACCAGAACTCTAAACAACTGAAGAGTCAATAAGATGTTTTGAGAGTTCTTAAATGGATGCTTATGGTCTCCACAGTAGGGGAATAAAGGCAATACGAAATAGACTTAATTTTTAACTTACGTGTACGACTTTTAAAAATATTCTCGAATGGAACTTAATTTGCATAAAAACATTTAAATTTGAACATATTTTTAGGTAAATGCGGTATAACTATAGCGACAGATTTTCGGGAAGGCGTGACAAATTCCCCAGAAGACGTGGAAGCTGGTGAAATAGCTATGGACTTCGAAGTAGGATTGTACAGTCATCCCATATTTTCCACTGAAGGTGGATATCCTCCACGTGTTATTCACAGAGTAGCGCAGAAGAGCAAAGAACAAGGGTACCACAAGAGCAGACTTCCAGAATTGAGTCCTGAGGAGATTAAATATATAAGAGGTATTTATAGTAGGTAGTTTTAAAATACATTATAAGCTCTTCAGTGTGGCGAACTCTTCGCGAAGAAGGCACGAAAAATTTGATGTTCTTGCGTTTGCGAGTGCATGCATGCTTTGTATCGGATTACAAAAAGGACAGTAATCAAAGTGCGAGATGAAATCCAACGAAGTTTTCAAATGTTTGTGAGATATTTTTGCGAGACTGTACAGCGCTTCTATGAACAAAAGCTTTAATATAACTTGTTCTTACTTTTAAAATATCTTCTGTTTACATACATACTATCACGCCTGTTACCGATGGGGGCAGGAAGAGGCAATGAATCTCCATTTGTTACGATCTTAGCACACATATATTTTCATCGATCTATTCATGTCTTTTATGATATCTAACCTTTATTCAAACTGTACACGATTTGGTTATAGTAAGTTTCCTAGGCAGACACCAACTTTCCCATTGACACGGCTGTCATAAGTATACATGTTATGTTAATCTTCTTTGTAACCTATTGTCTCTACATCCCTAAACCGCCTTAGAATTCTTTCTTCAACTATTATTAGTATTACATCTACTTTTAATCCCTGATATTGCCTTGTCACGCTATTCCGTATTATATTAATATCACTTAACGTCACATCTTCGGTTTAATTTATCATAATAAAGTATCACGATAAAACTAATTTTGTTAATAGCCAATAAGCCTAATGTTGTGATAATAGGGTTATCTACGCGATGAGCACTAGCCCTTGAGATTAGTACGTTGACCTTTTTTAGAATGTTCATTTGTATGAAAGTTTATCCTTAGTAAGCTCTGAAATTGCTCAACCGATTTATGTGTATATTACAAGCTTTTATTTAACTTGCAATGGATGTACCTAAGTATACATGTATGAAAGTTCGGGTGGAATCTTGCAATTTAAATTTGACTAACTTCCCGGTTTCTGATTGAGCTGAAATTTTGCACGCATATGTATATCGCTTGACAATGCAATAATATGTTACCGTGGAGCTGATCTGATGATGGAGTCGGAAGGTGGCTATAGGAACTCCTGTACTAAACAAGATAGACCAGTCATATTTGGGCTCATTTTACTTGTCTTGATTAGCACTTTGCTGCTACATGATATCTATGATCTCAAAAGCTTGTATTTAAAAACAAGTTATTTTAGTAATTATAGCATGGGACTGTCTCTTTATGCGTGCATGTTTGATTTGTTGTGTATATCTTACACTCTTACATACAAGAAAATATAATTTGCACACCTGCGAACGGTCAAAAAAGTCGCAAACAATAACAATAAGGATTAGTTCGACACTAATGACGGCCATCAAGTAGAAAAACAATAGCATGTTTTTCTTAATTACAAATTCTAAACACAAAGTAAACAAAAGAATCCCTAAATCCGGAAGGAAATAAACTGCGCTTTACGACAGGCAGCTGTGCGTTTATCTTTGATACAACAACAACAACTTCGCGGTGTACGAAGTTAAGTGTAATTTCCTTAATTTTTTTCAGGTACTAGTGATTTCTATGGTTTTAATCACTATTCTACCCGATTCTACACTACTGAAAACTATAAGAAAGGCACGTTTCCTATCCCGTCGTACGACGACGATATAGGAGCCGTCGGCACTTATCTAGACTACGAAAGAGGAGCTGTTCCTCATACTACCGTAAGTTTAATATTTTTCCGTTATTTTCCAATTCAATGATGTAGTAGGGATTGCATATTTGTTCGCGTGGTGGATCCAGTGATATAGGTTCGTTTTATCTTATATATATAAATATCTTGTGTCACGATGATGTTGCCAATAAACTCCAAAACTACTGAACCGATTTCAATCAAATTTGCACACCGTGTGCAGTTTGATCCAACTTAAAAGATAGGATACTTTTTATACCGTCGGAACCGGTAGGTGGCGCTGAGATCGGGTTCTAGAATCCTCCTAATCACCGGGACCGATTATGGTGATTTTGTATTTGTGTCATGAAACAAAGTCTTTTAGGAATTCAAAATGTATGGCGATACGAAGTTCGGCGGGTCAGCTAGTCCTACAATATACGGTCAGCGAGAATAGCAACCCTCGATCGACGACAGATGATTATTTTTACATCCATTATTTTGTTAAAAACTGTGGGTTGTCTTTTTTCTGTTTCTGTTACGAAATTAAATTATTCTTGTAATAAAAAAGCCTTTAGACAATTATATTAATAACGAGACTTCATCATATCAATGCATTAACAATATATTTGACTAGTGGTTTCGGCAGACGTTGTCTTGCCCTAAAAAACAAAATCTATAACCCGATTTCAGCGCCATCTACCGGGTCTAATTGTGAATCTAAACCACCCCGGGATTCTTTCAAACGCACCTGTTAAACCCCTCGGTGTTCTTTCCTGCGCCTTATGCCAGAGCTACGGGTAAGGGGAGGCTTGACCAATTCCGCGTGCCCTGACAGGCGAGAAATTACTTTTAATCCACCGGAATCTTCCTGGTCTTTGTGCGTTTTTTATCCCGTGAGCGCGCGCGCATCACGGCGCGCGTCCTCCATTAGCGTTAGTGGAGCACACACTCATGATCCCATTCCGCCCTAAAAACGTACTCTTACGTTTTTTTGAAGCGGCGGAAATACATTTCGCACACTACCGGGTCCTTTACTAGGGATTAGATCAAGAGTCCAGAGTCAAGTCGCCGGCTTGTGTGGAGACTTGAAAACTCAATACACCACTAAACCACCCTCCTCCCCTGTGCCCCGCGCTTATGGCAGAAAGAGCGTGAGACTTAGAACGTAGGTACGCCCACGCTGATCCTAGCGCATCAGTGCTTGAGAATGCCACGGGAAAGGCAAACTCACTTCGTCAACAGGGGTGAAGACTCCTGTGATCCCTAGATGCAGGGCAACGTACTCTTATGTCTTTCAACTCATTACTTTACATAATCATTATACTTGCGTCTTTAACATGAAACATAGGAGAACTTCGTACCCCGGTGGATGCTCCTGTCTAGATGTAGTATAAAATATAATTTTACACACTACACCGTAACACCGAGCAGACAATAAGAATAAACAGTCCATCATAAAATGATAACGATCTATGTAATAATTCAAAATGTTATATAATATGGACATTTGTTATTAAACCGTTATAATAGCTATGAAGTGAAATATAAGTGTCATAAATATTTCGACGGAAATTTAAAACACTGATACTTATGTATTTAACAACATTTATTTCAAAATAACTACATAATACCAACACAAGATTATAGGGTTCCATGTTGATATTCCGTCTTAATTATACAAGGTTTATAAGCTCGTAAAAATGAGTTTCATACTCACTGGTTATATATATTATATACACATAACTGGTTATATATATATATATATATACATGTACATATATATATATTTAACGAGTCTATATAAAACTCGTGCAGTTTATGAATAAAGGCGATTGTATATAATCTTACCGCCTAAAATAATGCTATAAGTAACGTACCAGTTTGAATATCCTTTGTAATAAATTTTGTTTTCCATCAATTCATTGAAAACAAACGTTGTCAATGGATGTACCTATTGCTCATCACTAATAGATGTTAGTCAAATAGTGTAGCGCTGTTACATCTATTGATGACTGTATATCATGGTTACATTTGATTAGAGGCTCACAACGACCGTGCTTGCCGGCGGTACAATCGTAAATACAAGTGGAACGGTTATTCGATCCACTTCTTGACATCGTCGGGTCACGTCATTAGTGACATTTTCGCCACGACTACAACGACCGCGATCGCCTTGTGGAACAGCTAATTTTGGGCGTTATGAGCTATTGTTGGAACGCGCTGCAAATCTTATAAAATCAATTCGTAACTCTGTGGATAATAAATGACAGCCAGACAGACGGATTTACTTCTTATTTTTATTATAGTTGTGGGCAACATCGCCGGTTGCGCCACAAGTGATATTCACCATAAGCTTATATTTTTGTTTAATTTTCATAGTGGTGTAATTATTTGTTGCCCTAAATAAATTAAACAAACGGCTTCAAGGATTATGATAATATGAACTCGTATACTTGTAGAATGTTGTGAAGGTAAAAATTATAACTTTATATTCGAAACCCAATCTTTATGTGTTACATTTACCTATCCGATTTTGTTTGTTTTATTTAATTTTTAGTCTTTCATGACCTTGACAATCACTACCGGAAACCGTCTATTAAAACTGCAAGACAAGTCTACACATTGAATATTAATCTACATAATTACTACGTTTTAACACTCTCTAAAGGTCAGTCATAATGAATGAAGTGACCAAAACGTATGAAGTGTTGTAGAAACAGATATATTAAGCATTATTTTAAGTATTTTTTTATGGCAAATTAGAAACCCTATGTGTCGTCATGCCGTATCAGCCGAAGTTGTCATAAATAAGCCTTTGTTGCTTAGTGGTTAGGACACGCGTCCTAAACTCGAAGAGGCGGTTTCGAAACGTAGCCGGAACGCTTGCACTTATAAGTCTTTCCAAGCATTTATTTTACTTTTGACAGCTCGATGACAGATCAGTTAGTAACGTCCTAATACGTTACTGACTCGATTGGTTATAAAAATCGTCTACATTTTCAAATAAATCTTAATCATAATTAAACTACGTTTTAACGGTTTTAAGCGCGGTCATTTATTTGATTTTGGTTTATCCGACGTTTCGGCCGCTTATCAGTGGCCGTGGTCACTTTTATTATGTATACAAGTCGCGAAAACTTAAGAAAATATTAAAATCTTAATCAATTTAACTTATCTATATATTTTTGCTAAAAATACTATATCGTATAATAAATATATTTTACATGTATTAAATAAGCCAAATAAACGTCATCATCATGATCGGCATAATTTTTAACGTGATAAACTAGACATATTCGGCTAGTCACTAACATTTACATTATTTAATTAATTTTGCCAGGTGGTAGGACATTTGCCAGTGTGGTAGGACATTTGCCCTTCTGGATAGCGACCACCCCTGGTCTAGAGTATGCCGCTATAACAACCTTGTGTTGTGTCTGTATTAGTGACCAGGTTCCAGTCTCTCTCAAGGGAGCAGCAGCGTATTTGTAGCACCGTTGGTGTTGCAAATGTCCATAGGCTATGGTAACCGCTTTCCATCAAGTGCGCCGTCTGCCTGTCTGCTGAACTCCAGCAATAAAAAAATGCCAGATGGAGCAAGGATATTTTGCAAAATTTCACTATGAAGAGACTTGACTACGGCATCCTAATAAGTGTTTTATTTCCAGGTTATACCAAAAGGAATAAGAAAAGCCTTAAAATGGGTAAAGGACACATGCAATGATCCGCAAATAATGATAACAGAAAATGGCTTCGGCACATTCAAGGGATTAAACGATTCGAGGAGAATCAATTATTATATGAAGTACTTGGACAATATACTCGATTCTATAGAGTTGGATAAGTGTAATGTCGTATCTTACACTGCTTGGAGTTTGATGGACAACTTCGAATGGGATAGTGGACTTACGTAAGAGCTCTTATTTATTTATTTCTGTTTTGTGTCGAGTTGAACGTTATCGTTTGAAAAATGTAGTAAAAGGTAAATTGCGTGTCACCAATAATTAGAGATGGGTAGCTATTTAAAAAGACAGCTAATTAGCAGTTGTTGACAAGACAACCGCGGCTAAATTATCAACCACTTCGGCGACTGCCTAACGGTTGTTGAATAAAACTGAAAACTGACTAAACTCATTCACCCTTTATTTTTAAATAAATCAGCTGGTTTTAGCTGGCTAACGAACAATGGCTGAGTGTTTCGGATTTTGGACTGTCACAAAATATCGGCATGATATGGTTCGTCAGTAGTCTTAAGCGTGTTTCAAATAATGAGCTGGTTCCGATGGAACCTCTGAAAACTTTTTATAGAGTACAAAATTTGGGAAACTTAATAAAATGGGGAAGACAGGAGCTCAAACTAGGTAAATCCTGTATGATGGTACTCCTGGCCCTTGCCTCTCCATTAAGCACTAAGTAAAAAGTATATTATGTTTATTTCCCTTACCGCAAGTATGTACATATCGACGGTTAAAAGGTAATAAGTGACATTTTGGTCGAAAATGAGTTATGAATGCCATCCTACTTAAAAATTTTCGCTCTTTCGAATGCGCTCACTCCCATGGCTCTACGATGACTTTCGTGTCGTTTATGCCCAAGCAAAAAACTGCGTTTTTGAAGTGTCATTTCATTTAACCGACCGAATTTTGGGCCTTTTTTACTCTAAAGGCGCTTGTACCTCTGTAAAAATGGCATCACTTTTGGGTTATAGTCGGTAATACATTTTTACTTTTTACTGCCGTAAAGGCTCCAGGCGTATACTACTGTTTACCATTAGTACCTTTTTTGAAAGCTGGAACTAATGCCTCTTTACCATTGTCGTCAAAGACATTAAGCTTCGGTTATACCCTACTACCATTTACAAGTTTAAGTTTACAAACATCCTACTGATTTTTTTGTTAAACACTGTTTCTTATGCTCCATTACCTTTTGGTATAATAATGAGAATTACCACTTATACTTTTTACCCTTTTATGTTATTCTGCAGTCATGTGACTTATTACCTCTTGATATAAGGATGTCAAATGTAGCTAAGTCTACTCTACCCTTCGTTTTTTTTCAATGTAGATGTAACTTATGCCGAATTACTCCATAAAGAAAATAAGATCAATTGATTTAAGCAACATTAAACCACATAAAACAACGTGGAATCAAATAAATAAAACTACCATTTAATGCTTTTTTTATTTTTTATTCTAGAGCTGTTTCCATTTTCACGATATGACAAGAAATGAAAAAGTTATCTCCATTTTTCTGAAATTTTAAACTTTAAACTGCTCTCCTGAACAATTTAGTTTTTGTCGCTTATACCCTATTACCTTTTAACCGTCGATATGGCAGTATTAAAATAAAGTTGTATTGTCGAGATTCGTGGTGAAATGAACCGCATCTCCAAAACCAATAACAAAAAATATTATTGAAGTGTATGAATCATGATTACTATTAATCTTATAATTGAAGTAGTAATGCTATTTCAATACACCTTGATTTACACAGCTCCGTTTTTAACACTTCTAAAACCTTTTTCCGTTATACAAATTTATTTTTCCTCAAAATAATTGGAGAACAAAAACGACCTTTTGTTTGGATTCCAGTGGTCATCTTGCGATTCCCGATTTCTTTTATGTTGGATTGGCTACAATTGGATTAGTAGGAAATTTAAAACGTAATATAAACTGGTTTAAGAAAACCCGACGGACCCACAAACATTACATGTCTGTTTTCTATAGATCTTTCAAATTATTCATATTTTATAAAAAAAATCGCAACATATCCCCAAATTTTAAAAAATTAGTTCCACTTCTCACCTGACAACATTAGTCAATTCGGTAACCTTGGAAATATCGAAATTAAATTTCATGTTTTTACTAAGAAATTATGACAAAAGTGTTAAGCTTTTCATTGAAATAACATTTTATCCTTATCATTTCCTCTTTTAAAATAGTTCCGACACATTTTAGTTGCGCAGGACGGCATAATTATTTTTTGTGAGAGCTTTAGCCAATAAAATAGTCAAAACGACACACGGCCGTTTTTGTGCAATTGATGCGTTACCTAGACGTTTATATGATCTAAGACACTGTAATATAATATAACTTCAATTTTGTTTCAGTTCAAAATTTGGCCTTTTTGAAACAGACTACGAAAGCAAAGAAAAAACTCGACGGGCTAGAGACTCTGCTTTCTGGTATCGACATCTCCTGGCTACGAGGTCTTTAGACCCCAATTATACTGTACAAAGAGATGATATCGCATTTTGATGTCAATTTCTCAGCTAATTATAAATAATTTATCTATCGTTTGACTTAAAAACTCGGAACATTAACTAAAGATAAGTCATTGTTATGGAGGGTAGAGTTAAGGAGGGTCTGGTTTAGTGGTTAGTTTGTCGACCTCTTTTTTCATTGGAGGAGGATCGAGTCCCATACGCACACGTGCAGGCGCCACTAGGTGCCGTATTCGGTCTCCCCTCATATCCGTGATCCGTGTGTGTGTCGCAAGAACAGAGAGTCCCTGTGTTAATTTTTTTAAAAGGAGTAGTGTTTCCAGATTGGGGACTTTTTCCCCAAAAGTTGTTTGGGTCAAATAATAGGGATGCAAACGTGTTATAATAAATTCTAGTGTTTTATACATAAAAAATAGGCGTAATTTTTTTTTTACTAACAAATCTGACTTCACACTAAAAACCAAAAAAATAATATTTAACCGACTTCTTGTTGGAAATCGAATCAATTCGATATTTGTGTTACCATGCAAACGAAGCCCTCTTTTAAAAATGGCTTCCTAGAAAACGGTTACATAAAAGTATATTAATTAAATCACTATTAATAAAAGTAATTCTTTCATTAATCCATAAAGGACTTTAAAACATAACACTTGTTTCTACAACATCTAGAAGTCTGTGCCAAGTAAAACATAAACGAAGAACAGCAAAATTTACAAAATATAGTCATTGTTATGAACCTGGTCTATTTCATTAGGCTCAATATGTTATAAGCTCTTGTTCAGATGTTATTGTCAGTTTAAAATTGGCAATATAATAAACCTCTGTACCCTTCATAGCTTTATGACAGAACAATATATTAGTTTTTGTTCAGAGATTATTGTCTCAAATTTAAAATTGACAATATCATAGACTAATGATAGGTCTATGTAGTGATGGACAGTATTGATGTTGTATACTTTTATTTATATTAAGAACATACTTGTTACTTAAAATTAATTAATTAATTGTCTTCTTAAGTGCTCTATTCAATAGGTCTGACAAAAATGGCATGGAATAAATTTGGTACATGTTTGAATGGTCGTAAATGTTATATACGAGTTTTGTTATTGCCATAGTGCCTACGGGATCTTGAAGTCTTGATTGCCATCGGTAATTAAAATGAAGCGGTGAAGTTTGACAGATTGTATCAGTCGATACAATGAACATAGTATATTTATTTAATAAAATAAAGAATATATTTTATATGTTTTTTTTTATTCTTAAATGTTTTTTACTTGGGGAAATCCGATTGAGGCCCATCAGCCGTGTGGGAATCGCGACTTGTGTGTGGGTGGCACTAGCACTGCAAGCAAGAAGTACTGTTTTTTTTTATTGCAGCAGTTGAGCAGACAGGCAGACGATCCACTTGATGGTAACTGGCAGGGGCGGATTTAGACATTTGCTTCTTGTAGGCTATTTAATTTTTGCCGCCAATAACGACCTGTATATATCGATACCTTAATTCATAATCCTATTAATTACATGTTTTGTCAATGTAATTTAACTTTATGATTAATTGTGCACTACCGTCTTAATTACAATTTTTTTCTTCTCGTAATTAGTAGATTGTGAAGCAGGGGATCGATGCATTGGTTTCTGCCATCAAAAGCGACTAGACATTCAAATTGTAGAAAATTTTATCTGATTGTTGAAACATTATATTATGTTGAATTGAATTGAATTTGGACTTCATAAGAACTTATTAAATCTTAGAATTTAAGTTAGATGTAATTTCTGTAAGACAATGAAAATATTGCCCTCAAATTTGCCGCCCTACGCTCCAGCCTATGGGTAAATCCGCCACTGACTGGTAAGCGGTTACCATCGTCTATGGTCATTTGCAACACCAAAGGTGCGACAAATGCGCTGCTCATTTGTCGCACCTTTGGTGTTGCAAATGAATCTCTTGAGACTGGAAACTGGTCAATTCCTTAACGCAGCTCAAGGTTGGGTGACTGCCATCCAGCTGAGCAAATACCACCGGGCACGGTCAGAGATACCCATTAAAACCCCTCGGTGTTTCTTTCTATGCCTTATCCCAGGGTTATGGGAAGGCCGAAACTCGACCAACTCCACGTATCCTGGTAGATGGGGGGCCCCTCAGGCCGCATCCACCGCCGGGGGAAAGCAATAGTGGGGAGGATAAATTTGACTGGCTCTGTGGTTGAGTGGCCTAAGTCTTTGCCAGCTTACCTCACGCAGAGGCTCCGGGTTTGATTCCTGGTATGGTAAATTACAAAGATTCAAATAAAACACATTTCATTAAAATGTTAATAAAAATTTTAATCAATTATTTAAAATATAATTGTTGCATATATCAGTCGTCCTTTATTTAGTTTATAACATTATAAATGAATTTAACAAAATATATTGTACGTTAAATTACTTTTAATTATTTATTCACGTAATATCTATTATCTAGTATAATAGATATTAGTGTGGCGCACATATAGACATTTAATCAAAGGTTTAAATAAAATAATCGTCGTTTAGCCATATAGTTTTAGCGATTATTTTATTTTAACAATTAGTTAAATGTCAGTGCACACCACGATTAGAGTCTAAGATAACTATGATGGAAGACTTATGAGACTATTAGCTACAATAATCCAACGCGTATATTTAAATTTTACACTGAGCTATAAATAAATATGCTTAGACGTAAACATTAAATATAATTAGTTCTAAAAGGTAGACAAACTGTTCGATGCTTTTACATAATCTCTTCGAACAATTTTTTTTATTTTAAATTATAAATATTAGGCTTATAAAAATTAAATTATTCGATCATAAGATTAGACTAAAGTTATGTACATACATACTGTCACGCCTGTTTCCCATTGGGGTAGGCAGGGACGATGGATCTCCACCTGCTACGATCCTGACAAACACTTTTCGCTTCATCAACTTTCATTAATCTTCTCATACATACACGCTTATTTAAAATACTTTTTATCTGACATTTCTTCAAAATATCTTCAATTTGATCATGGTGAGTACGTCTCGGTCTGCCGGCACCGACTCTACCAGTCACATTGCTGTCATATACTTGTTTTGTAATTCTGCTTTCATTCATTCTTGCTAAATGCCCAAACCACCTTATGTATGTATTTATTTAGAGTTATATATTCAGCGTAAAACATTTGTTTAAAACTCTGTTTTAGGTGTATACGGCTTGAAGGACCATAAAATATGATCGGGTCATAATACGATCGTATATAAAAAAATACTCAAAAATCGCTGTATTGGAGGATAGGGACAGTATGACAGTAATTATACTGCCAATTATTGAATTGGCACCCTATAACTAATGTAAATCAGGTTTAAGTCAGCAGCTTTGATCTATTCATAAACCCATATATTTACTTAATATTAATTAACATAACACTTATTCAAGGCACAATGAGAAAATATCACCAGTCTTAAAATTGATTAATAAAGGTAAGTTGTTTAACGAAGCGGGTTAAATTACCTTATACTCTTAGTATAAACATACAGGTGTAGTTTTCAAGTGAGCGTTCAGGGTCAATTCCTGATTTATAGGAAACTAGCTTCTGCCCGCGACTTCGTTCGCGTGGATTTTTTTAAATAAAAAGTATCCTATGTTACTTCTAATACCTCCAAGAATATGTGTACAAAGTTTCATGGTGATTGGTTTAGTAGTTTTCGCGTGAAAGCGCAACAAACAAACATACATTCACATTTATACTATTAGTAGGGATAGTGAAAAACACTCGAGTTTCGAAGGCGATTTCGACGGAAAACAATATGGTATCATTAAATTAGTGAAAAATCAATACCCTAGTCGGGGATCAAATCGACTGATTTTGAAAAAAAACTGTATATATGTGCATTTCACATGCAGTATAAGTGACTTCAGAGAATATATCGGCAAACATAATTATATCTCCTACGCTTTATAGATAAGAGTGAAGATGTTACGAAAAATGATCCAAGTGACCTAAGTTAATACAAACAATACAAAATCACTAAAATGGTTAGCTAATCGTTAGTGTCGCTTTTTCGTTTCATCGAGTTTAAAATGACAACGATTCTAAAGAAGTTTCACTTTAAAAAAAAACACTTGTATTATTATACCAACAGATAGAGTAACTTGTGAGTATCAATTTCTATGAAGAAGTGTCAAGCCATTTTTAATGTTGTGTTAAACCTTCCGTCGTGCGTCAGAGTTGACACACACAAGTTTCTTCTATAAACGGCTTCGTTAAACAAGCACCATACAAATGCCATACGAATCGAGCTTTCCTATCCAAAACTACATATACGTCAAACATTTGCCAGGCAATTCCATCGCATCGAGTTGTTTATACACCTCCAACATGGTCGGCCTCTCGTGTCTCGCGTATTTGGTGCAATGCACCGCGATTGAGGCGAAGTCTCGGCAGAGCTGCGGATTCGAGTTCGGAGTACCACGTATTACTGGGTCTTCTAATGTTGCTACAAAATAAACACCTCATTGTAGGGTTCTGTGGGTATTGTTACGAGTTTGTGGGAGATTTGTAAGCTGTCATTTTGAAAATGCCGTTGGAACCGTTGATTAGAATTACGTTGATTTCACGGTCTCTGTGGTTGCGGAGAGGCTCGGGTTTGATTGTTGGTATGGTAAATTTCGGAAACGAATTTTCTCCGTTATTTACTATGGTCTGGGTGTCTGGGATTGGCCCCAGAGTGGTCTGTTGTATATTACCCACAGCGTAAGCGTAGCTTGCTTGACTTGGGTATATACAATGTGTGTGTTTGTCTGCCGATTAATTATTAAATAAATAATAACATGAATAATATCAGCCCATAAATGTCTCACGTGTGTGTGTGTGTGTAATTAATAATTATTAATAAATAATTAAAAAGTCGTGGTAGCGTTATGGCTAGCGCACGCGCACCTAACTCGAAGGACGCGGGTTCGATCCTGACCGGAACGCATGCACTACTTAGGCAGTTTTTGACATTATGTACATATTGTTACAATTACCACGTGCTAACAACGGTGAAGGAAAACATCGTGATGCAACCTGCACATCGAGATAACCGATGTGTCAAACCTGCCAAGCCGCCTTGGACAAGCGTGGCAGGTATACTGTCTGTTCCCCTATAGGAGAAGGCCCGAGCCCAGCAGTGGGATATTTATAGGCAGTTATTATATATTAAGGTGTACTCTAAGTATTTATATGACCATATTATGTAGGTCTAATACAGTGAGAAAATTTAACATATATTCAAGCGTTTTTGTTAATTAAAACTATTTGAGTGTTAATGTCATGTCAAGGGTCCCCTCTCCTACAATAAGCTTGCTTTCCAAGATGCGTTTAAAATAAACTACTGATATATTTCTGTCAGGCGCTCTGATATTACACATGTGATTTTAATTTTTAAATAATTAGTGTTTGTGTGAGTGTGTTTTGATGTTTACTAAGCGATCCAAATTATAATATAAATGTCAATGACCTCTATCTGTCAAATCTCACTTGAAAAGTATGGTTTGCAAAAACTTATTTGCATATCGATAATAAATAATGTTACATCATATTTAAATAAAATGGTTAAATTAGTAGCAAAGTGTCTTAATATAATATTGAATTGTTTAAAGTTATTTAAAGAAACAATATGGCGCCAAGTCGATCCTATTCTCATTTGAATCGCATAGTAATATCTAATGGATAAATAGTTATTTCTGTATGTTTTTTTCCTTTTCTTGATACCGCCCTTATTCGGCCGAATTCGGCCGCTGTCACCACGAACGTGCTTATATTTTTTGTAGTAGAAGTAAACTCCGATCGTGCGTCGATCTGCAAGACGTACCTTTTTGTTGTCCTCACGAACTGTTTTTTGGACAGTGTGCGAGCGAGAGGCGAATAGAGGCGACGCCAGTTCTAATACCACTTTTTATTTTATTTTTTCAGATTATAGTTTGACCATTGACTTACCGAAATCAGCTCCCTCCCTATGCAATTCATGTATGTAGGCCGACAGGGATTGCACCGGCGACGGCCTTGTTTTGTCGGAAGCCAACAACGCCGTGGCCATTTCGAACATCACCACGCCATAACTGAACACGTCGACCGCGGGGGAGAGACATTTCGAGTGGAGATATTCCAACGGTAGGTATGGACGGGTACCATATACCCTGTAAAGAAAAAAACATAAAAAAACATGTGTGTGTGTGTGTGTGTGTGTGTGTAGTGTACACACGTAGGAAGGGAAACTTCTTTATGATCTTATTTTTTGAGAAATGATTTACTATATGCAAATTTACAGAAACTGGTTATAGACTAGTAAACAAGTGCCTTTTGGACCAACTTTTTTCAGCAGTCTCCGAAAATTATAAATGAGGTGTCATTCGATTCGGAATGGCATCTAGATGATTTTTGAAAAAAAATCAGTTCCGCTTGCAAAAATTGTAAAAGTTATTAACAATTAACTAAAAAAAGGGGGGTTTAGTTTTTTGCAAATATCTCAAAAAGTTATAAAGTTTTTTCAAATTTGAAAAATAGACATTTTCTAATTTTTCCAACGAGGTTCTATTCTAAAGCCTTTCAAGAATTGCTCCAAGAAAAGAAAAAATCTTAAATTTATAGTTAAACAATTATCACACTTGCAATGTTCATGTTCAAGCAAAAAAAAAGTATTAATTAACTATTGAATAACTAAATGAAAAATTGTTATAAAAAAAATTCCAGTAGATTTTTTCATTTTTTTATTTTCATATTTAGTATGTTTAAATAATATTTATTAATTAAAGGGCCGATGTGGGTGTGGCTTGCGTAAGCCAGAATACCCGTTTTCGGCCGTATTTTCATCCGTCTGGGAAAATTATAAATATTGATCTTACAGATTCGGGAGTCGAGACTTTTTTTAGGAAATTTTCTCCTCTTCTTGAATCTTTTTTCAAATTTGAAAAAACTTTATTACTTTTTGAGATATTTATAAAAAACTAACCCCTCCCCCCTTTTTTTAGTTAATTGTTAATAACTTTTACAAGTTTTGCAAGCGGAACTGATTTTTTTTTTAAATCATCTAGATGCCATTCCAAATCGAATGACACCTCATTTATAATTTTCGGAGACTGCTGAAAAAAGTTGGTCCAAATGGCACTTGTTTACTAGTCTATTAAACAAAGTTAAATTATGACATGTAGGATACTAAATAAATGATTTCTAAATCATCAAACTCGTTTATTAAAACACAATAAAGTAGAGAAATATTACAACGCTCGTCTCAAAAATGTGACGCGTAACCGAAAAATGTGACGGTAATTTTTTTCCAACGCCTATAAAGAAGTTTCACTTCAAATACTAAAAGGTCCCGGCAGACATTGGGCTGCCATGAAAAAATAGAAATCTAATACCCGACTCCAGCGCCACCTACCGGTACCAATTGCGAATCTAAACCATCCGGGGACGCACACAAACACAAACGAAAAATTTCATCAAAATCGGTAAAGTCGTTCTCAAGTTATGCGCTCATTCAACAGAAAATTACGGACTTCGTTTCAAAATGAACATTTGCGAATAATTTTATAAATGTTTAATATAATAAATCACGAATTTTGATCAAACTCATGTTTATATGATCTGTTTCCTCTGTCCCTCCTGGTTATAAATTGTTATTTTGAGCTCTTGGTAATTTAAAATTTTTCTCTGGTTCCTTAATAACCCTTTAGACATAACCACCACAGATTTGTTTGCCCGAACTGTCACACACATCTTATTGGAAAGCACCACTTTGTGATCAAATACAGATAAATGAAATGAATGTTGACTTGATGCTTTCTCCCTCTAACTACATATAATTTGTATTAGAATAAAAGAGACGATATAATTCTCTTGGTTTTGGCGCGGCAATTTTGATGGCAGCTGGCCATAGATGAATAATAGTAAATTTTAAAAATTTTAATTACCTTGAAACTTTCACATGGGTCCTGTCCTCGCCGTAAGGGCCTTTCCTGGCGAGTCCAAAGTCGCCAATTTTAGGCATCAGACACTGGTCGAGCAAAATATTCGCTGGTTTAATATCGCCGTGTATTAGGGGGGTGCCCTCCATTGTGTGCAGAAACTGGAGACCTCTGTAAAGGAAATTCGATAGTAACACTATACTAATATATAAATCTTGTGGTGGATGGTTGCTGGTTTGTGTAACGAAAATTAATTTTTGTAGCACATTTTATATTATCAAATAGTGTACATTATAAAATTAATTAAAAACACTAATGCTGCGCGTAAACATTCTCGGGCGTTCATAGTAAGTAGTAACCGCGGCAAGACTGCACCCGCGCGCTAACCGAAGCAGACTAGGCTTGTGTAGTACATAGAGATGGTCGTTTTTGTAAAAACGTTTTTGAGCAACGATGCCAGCAGACGATGCCGATATATTGAAAAACGGATGCCCGCAATATCCGATGCGAACTTCACCGAATGCGAGCGAGCGAGAGGCACCGTTGACCACGCCACGGAAAACGCAACGATGACAAACCGAAGACTCGACGTATCGCTCGCTCGCTATCTCTCGGGTGCTCTCGGTACGATCGGTGGTAGTTCAAGGCAAACAATCAACGTAATACAACACTAGGAGCGTGCGTAACTGTTAGAAAATTTTATAATAATATAGGTACTTACTTATTTTTTAAAGTATCTCATATATTTTTTAACAATCCCGCTGAGTGGTGGCTTCGTCATTCCAAAATACACTCGACGTTGGCAGAAATATACCGTTCGAGGTGCAGTATTATCATAACTTCTGTGCCATGCGAACAGATATTCTCCAAAGCCGGGTATATTTTGAATGAACGAAGAACTCGTCTTAACAAGTTCCAAATTAGAAAAATTGGTTTTTCTTAATGTAAACTCTAATTTTGTTAAAAATAAAGACTAATATTAATTAACTTATGTTTATTTTTAACTTCCACACTTTTAAAACAATATACCAGTAGAAGTCGTAATGTTGAATATCGTATCTAAATAATGGACATAACTACTAGACAACAGGCATCCAATGTCATACGCAGAGTTGCAGATACTTTAGCCGGCAACTAATTTTGGCAAATCGTATCGATGCCAGAAATAACGATGCCGGCATCGGATGCAGTTTACAATTAACGATGCGCATCGGATGACAAAATTTAACGAAAACGCACATCGCTAGTAGTACATGTACTTAAAGGAATAAATTCCCGACACTGAATTGAACGAACTATTCCTTCTCCGTTTTAGGACATCGTTCATTTAGTACTTCAATTTTCGTGATCGTATAGAACAGTCGTATTCTTTGTCACTGGTACTCTCTGGTGACTCTGACTGAACGAGCGGCAACGATATGGTATCAGTGCATGAAAGAGTGAGATGCATGATAATATTCATTTGCTAACTTTGATCTCTGACAACTCTGATTCATGAAGCTATTTTGAACCATTTTGGGCCATAAGGTGGTAAATCATAATTAGCTTTATGCGCATTACTTTAGAGTGCATTTTCATTTAACAATAAATTTGACACCGGACTTAAATGAACTAAAAGGTTAAAATATTTATTTAGTACATACGTACATAGGAAAATCAATGTATAATTTACTATTCAATTTATATTCATATAACAATATTTAATATTATTCTTATTCGTTCAGTGTATTAAACTGTACTAAAAGACCGAATTAGGACATCTAACAAATCGGAAGAGGGGCGCGGTAATCGCGACGCGGGCGGCCATTAACGTAAAGGCGGCTTTCCCTTAGATCTTGAACGCGCTAATCTACCCACAGCCAGGTAGGAATTTTTCCCAACTGGATGGCTACCACCCCTGGTCTAAAGTATGTCGCCATAACAACATTGATTTGTGTTCCAGTTTTAGTGACCAGGTTCCAGTCTCCCTTAAGAGAGCAGCAGCGCATTTGTGGCACCTGTGGAGTTGCAAATGTCCATAGGCGATGGTAACCGCTTTCCATCAAGTGGGCCGTCTGCCTACCTGCTGCACTCATGCAATAAAAAAAAGTAATTACCAAGAATGGAAAAAGATATAATTAATCCTGCAAAATGATATGGTTTATTTATTACATGTTAATTAAGATATAATATTGTATATGTATATAATTGTATATTATATTTATGACTATGTATATATGTATGTATTTGTATATTTATTTGTTAAATTAGTTTGCGTATTTATGTGTCCATTGCCTATTTCCTGCACCACCAACATCGCCTGATTCAAATTTGTTTTTGATTTAGGTTGCCTGAAAGAGATCGCATTGAGCAATAAGGCCGCCTATTGTATCGCCTAGAAAATATTGTAAATATGGTCTTTTTTGTAATTGTATATTTTGGTGTGCAATAAAGATATATATATATATATATATATATATATATATATATATATATATATATATATATATATATATATATATATATATCTCTCTCTCTCTCTCCCTTTATAAGATATTATTTTTCCTATGTGAAGAACATGGCAAATCGTTGTACGTACCTGGCTACACCATGCGCAACTCGATATCTTTGCGACCAGCTTAAAGGCGGGTGATTTGTTTTTCCCCTAAGCCTCTGCTCTAAAGTACCACCCGCCATTAATTGATACACAAGGCACATTTCAGAACCTGAAACAGGGTAGTTGACACATTAAAAGTTCACCCAATAAGGTATTTTTTTCTGTTACAAAACCTGCGAACAAACTACGAAAATGGTGCAAGGCTATGAAAAGAGATAAAATATCTTCAATAGTATTTCTCGAAACTACGCTAATAAATTACCACAAACACAGTCAATACACTAAAAGCACTATGCATTAAGATAGTTTAATTAACTCGTAAGATTTGACTAGAACAAATTAACTAAGAAACAAACTAGCAAACATTGCAAATTAAATCATAGTTTCTATCTCTACCTATACGCTTTGACATAAATTTAACATTTTCATTTGTCAATTTAGCCCTTGCACTTAAAAACCTATTATTATCTATCCTAAAAAAACCTGACTACAACGCAGAGCCTCCGGGTTCAATTCCTGGTGACTTTTTTATCGCACTTTACAAACTTTATTTGCGTCTGGGAATTGTTTATAACCGGCAAAATCGTCTGGCAATTTGCAGGTATTATTGAAATCACCTAATAAATACGTGATATAAAATTCAGATTGCCTAAAGAATATTTTTTGGGAAATAAAAAAAAATTGGAGTCGTCTGGCAATACTTAATAACCGACAAAAACGTCTTGGATTTTTTTTTAATTTCTAGAAATAATAAATTAGAAGAAAAAAAAATTAAGTTGCCTAATTTTTTTTTCTAAAATGTTATATGCTGCGCAATAACCGCTTCTAAATAATGACTTCCAGGACTAAATTCGCCAACTGATGAAATTGTAATTTATCGCAATTTCAGCTTGCTTAAAGAACCATCTCAAAATTCGTCATCAGCTCTTGGACTATATGGTCTGGGTGTTTGAAATCGGCCCTAGAGTGGTCCGTGGTATGCCACCCATAACACTTAGCTTAACTTGCTTAGCTTGGAAATATACAATGTCTGTGTTTCTCTGCCGGTTCATTTATGTATTTTATTTATAACTAGAGTTTACCCCGCGCCTGTGCCGCGGGTTAACCTCTAGTGCGTGTCTCTTGTTTATAGACCAAGCGCAGGTTATATTATATTACATTTTTATGTATTTGCCCACGGAAGATTCACTTCGTTTTATATCGCTAACTATACCATCCCCCGTCTATCTGTAAACAAAATAAATTACAAAACTTGACCAAAAAGGCAAAAAATGGTCTAAATGACCAAATGACCACAGTGACCGACATGGCTAAAATGACGGAATAGACAAAAACGACCAAAAAGGCCAAAATAATCAAAATGGTCAAAACGACCAGAGGTAAAAATGACCGACATTACCAAAATGACCGAAAAGGCCAAAATGACCGAAAAGGCCAAAATGACCAAATAGGCCAAAATAACCAAAAAGGCCATGTCCAAATAGGCCAAAATGACCGAAAAGGCCAAAGTGACCGACATGGCCAAAATGAGTAAAAAGGCTAAAATAACCAAACTGACCAAAAAGGCCAAAATTACCAAAATGAAAAGTATCCCTTGTCCATCCTCAGTATTTAATTTACATACGTACCGAATTTCAGCCAAATCGGCCCATTAGTTCTTCCGTAAAAGCATAACAAACAGAAAGACAAATAGATTTTTATCCCGGAAACTATCCCATTTTTCGGGATAAAAAGTATCATATGTTCATTATCGGCATCGAAAACATATATATACTGAATTTCAGCCAAATCGGTCCAGTAGTTTTTACGTGAAAACGGAACAGACAGACAGAGTTACTTTCGCATTTATAATATTAATAGGGATAATAGGGATACTTACCACCATAGCTATATCCATACAAAGGCAGGATATTATCGTGCCTATATTGATTGAGGCACATTTCCCTTAACAACTCTTTATTTTCACCATCGTTACCTTTTAGCCTTTTCACAGCCACCGGTAAATGTTTCCATACACCTGAAATATATAATTGTCATCTATATCTTCTTATATATATAAAAATCTTGTGTCACGATGTATGTTGCCAATAAACTCCAAAATCAATCAATCAAATTTGCACACCGTGTGCAATTTGATCCAACTTAAAAGATAGGATAGCTTACATCTCAATGGACCCTGTAGATGGCGCTGCAATCGGGTTCTAAATTTTCATTAGGGATTTTATTAGGTAAATAATATATTTAATTTATATTTTTAGCTCTGACATCAGATTTTTTTTACTTTATTCTTTTTTTTTGACATTCTTTAATCTCTGTATTTGATATAGGTATTGTTAATGAAACTACGTTTATAAAATTAGAATTACTATAGTTTTTTTTTAATTGACATGTAAGTACCAAATATTTGTATGACCATATTTGGTCAAATACAGTGAGACCAAATCGATATGTAAACCATCTTTTGTACTATTTATTACCTGTGTTTCAACAAATAAAAATTCATTTATTTCTTCAGGGCAGGACAACGTCTGCCGGGACAGCTAGTAAGAAAGTCGTGTTAGTTACATTATTTATAACTCAAGAACGGCTGTACCGATTTGGCTGAAAATTGGTGGAGTCGTAGTTTAGAACCAGGAGACGGACTTAGGATACTTTTTATCTCGTTGGAACTGGTAGGTGGCGCTGAGGTCCAGTTCTAGAATCCTCCTAATCAGCTGGACTTTTTTTTTGGTTTCCAAGGAAGTCGTTTATATAACAAGTTAAATAAATTATGTCGTATTTATGACTTAACCAAAAAAGAGACAAAACATTTAATTTGTAAATTCCTTAAGTCTCAAAACTACTTACAAACTGAGAATTTAATAACAGTTGCTGAATGACAATTAGTTTTACTAACACTCAAATTTTACAAACATTGATTTTCCCACACACACACTTGTAACCATTATTACACACTCACCCACACACGCACGCATGCACACATACTCACACTCTCACACAGACACACACACACATCTCTATTGTTTTATTTTATTTTTTTCTTTCATTGTAGTTATCTTTGGTGGCGGTTATTATAGACATACATACATACATAACTTCCCTCCAGGTCCCTTGCGGGGTAGGCACGAACAACAGAGCGCCACACAGGCCTATTCTTACACACCTCACTTGCTTCTTTGACATTCATAGCTCTTGTCATGCACGCTCGTCTGTTCTTAAGCCTCCTGACATCACCTTCTGCTAATACATGATCAATTTGATCATGGAAGGCGTGTCGTGGCCTTCCGCGACTTCTGCATCCATCCACTTTTGCATTGTATATCTGTTTAGTCATTCTTTCCACATGCCCGAACCACCGGAGCATTCCTTTCCTTACCTTCACCCCGACACTCTCTTTCAGACCAACTCTCTTTCTTACTTCGGTATTACGAACGCGGTCCACGAGCGTCACTCCGCAGATTTTGCGCAGTGCTCGCATCTCGACCGCGTTTACTCTACTTTCATGCTCTCTATTCCATACCCAACTCTCGCTTCCATACGTGAGCGTTGGTACCAGAACCGCGTTGTGTATGGTAATGGTTATAGAACTAGTGCTTAATGGGAGGTGAGGACCAGGAGTACCATTATACAGGGTTTTACCTAGTTTGGGCTCCTGTCCTTCCCATTTAATTAAGTTTGTCAAAAATTTGTACTCTATAATTTTGTTTTCTTTTTATGGGAAGTAAATAAATAAATTATTATTATTATTTTGGTGATTTTGTTTTTGTGTGTTTGAATGGGTTCTGATTGTGGATTTAAACTATCCGAGGACCCTTGGGTGGTTTAAATCCACAATTGGAACCGGTGGGTGGCGCTGTCGATCGGGTCCTAGATTTTTATTTTTTCAGAGCAGGACCACGTCTGCCGGGGCCGCTAGTCTAATATAAACGCGAGTATGTTTGTAGGTTTTTTCAGCTTGAGCAAGAATCGTGGAAGTACAATATGCAAGTATATCTTATCTATATCATGTACGTCACTTGTATCAATTAGTAATTTAGTAGCACCTAGTATACATGTGTTAGACTATTGCACTAGTGTAATGAGTATCCTTTAGTGACAGAATAATAAAAGAGGGTAATTTTGATCGATTGGGCCTCGTTCCACGAGGCAGCAGTCCTACTCCGACCTCGGTCGGGTGCAGCCTCACTCTAGCTTTGCTCCGCTTGACATCAAAGTAATGCTCTAGGGCAGCTAATCATTGCTCGAAAAGTAAGAATCAATTAAATCGGCTATTACATTCAGCGTTGTTATTATCCTAGCATTAAATCAGAGAGTTACTAAGTCTGTCTTATCTATGTCACCTTTAAAAACCTGTCCGAATCCACCTCGTCCAAGTAAATTAGCGTCACTCCAATTGTCAGTAGCGATTTTCAATTCTTCATAACTCATCTTAGGTATTGCCAGTACATTTTTCATTATTTCATCGTTACCTACATTGACACCGCCACTTGTATATGAATCCTGAAAATGAATTGTCTACGTAACACATGTTGAGGCACTATTAATAGCCGGTTCCTATCTTACAGTAACCAGGGCCGGATTTAAATTTGTGCCGCCCTGGGGCACTGAAGAAAATGCCGCCCCAAGACTTAAATTTTAATTTAATAGTTTTGATATCTAATTTTTTAAGAATTAGAATAACTAATTGATTGCAGGAAATTTATTATGTATTATATATAATACATAATAAATAAATATATATTATTCATATATATTATATTTATAATTATATATTATTGGATAATTCTCCAATTTTAGAAAAAATCATTAATCAATGAAAAAATTTCTGTATCAAAAAGACATACATAATTTGAAAATATTTTTAATTCTTCAAAAAAACTACATAAATTTATCAATTCCAGAAAATAAAAATATCAAATTTAATTTTTTCAAACCTTTGTGGAAATAAATAAATTAAACTTGAATAGTTTTTACTTAAATTTCGTATATTATTATATACAAAATTTTAATTTGATACATAATACTTAAATTATATTTCTTGAAAGATAAAATGTTTATTTAAAAGAATTAGTTAATTATATATTGTATAGAATTTTTTTTCTCACTTTCCAAAATTTGCCGCCCTGGGCACTAGCCCCGACTGCCCCTAGTGTAAATCCACCACTGACAGTAACCGTTCCTGTGTCCTTACTACTGGTAAAGGACAAAGTTGCATTACAAGTATGTCAGATTTCTACCAATGGCAAAGCAAGTGGATTTATAATAATTAAGCAGGGTAGAGGTAAGGAGAGCTATCTCTTATAGAAGAATACTAGAAGTGTCCAGTTGTAATCTGTGAATAACAGTTTAAAAACCGTCCAGAATGGCGCTGATGTAGACAAAGAGTATAGTATGGTTGTAGTATGGCGGGTAGATGTATGGAGGACCATCTAGTATGGGGGATCAGTTAAAAAAGTGTCCACGTGTAAACAGCAAATTATGGTTCGAAAACTCGTCAAAATAGCGCTAGTGTAGGAAAAGGAAATGATGTGAATTTAGCAGTTATAAACGAAGTGAAGTGTGCTGGGTTGAAAAATTTAAAAATTATAATTTGGATTATATTATTATTTATTTTTTATTATTATTTTACTTTTATTATATATATATAATATTATTAATATTAGTAGTAGTAGTAGTATATAATTAATATTATTATATTACATTATATAAATAAATCATGTATTAGCAGGTGATGTTAGGAGCCTTAAGAACAGACGAGCGTGCATGACAAGAACTATGAATGTCAAAGAAGCAAGTGAGGTGTGTAAGAATAAGCCTAAATGGCGCTCTGTTGTTCGTGCCTACCCCGCAAGGGACCTGGCGTGAAGTTATGTATGTATATGTATAATTTGGAAAAGTATTGAGACTTTCTCGTATTGAGATGTATGTACATACATTTTTGACTGATTGAATTTTTGAAACCAATTTCACTAATTAAGATAACTGACTAAATTATGTGAAAAATCCACCACGAGGAGACATGCAATAGTTACATTTTCGTAAAACGCAATGGTGACAAAGAGGAAGTCTTTCTTTCCTTCTTTAATCTAGTATCCTACTCTAATTATTTGTGGCGCTATTTTTAAATATTTTCCACTTGCTATTATGGCGCCATCTTAATTTGCTGCCCTTCAGTAGACACTTTTTAATATACTGAGATGGATCTCCTTAACTCTACCCTCCACAGAATGTAGCTCTTGTAGACGAATTGAAGTATGCCGAGATACAAAAACTTAAATAAGGAGCTATAAGTGCGGCCAAATCTTATGCGTGTCAAAGTATTAGAGAAGGAATCTTCCGTTAAATTATAAAAAAATAGTCGTTGCTTTAATACTTACATCTGTACTTGATTGAAAGCTTGGAGTGTTGCCATTTCGTCCGTGACTCGATGTCGGCACAACACCCTATTAGATGAAACAATTAAACAATTAATTGTAATGTATTCAATTATTCATTTACTTCTAGGAAGCGCTTGATGAGTGATACATTGCATTTATTTTTACAACAATTATGCGTGTTCAAGGAACCTTCGGACCTTTAAATAAGTTGTTGCTTGTTTGTTCTTATTCCCTATTCTTATCACCTTGCATGAATAATGTTTTGGATGATGTTTATATTATTATAGTACTTATGAAAATATTTTGGAAGAAGTTATTTACGGGGCTAACAGGAGTAAGTTGGCCGAAATCGTCACGTAAGGAAAACGCGTTATGCCCCTTTCAGACGACCATTACAATTTTTTTATTATGCAATTTCGAACTTAAATGCAAAGAAATAAGATCCAAAATAAAATAATATCTATCAATATAACAAACAGTGTTTTGAAATTGTTTTATTAGTAAGCATAGGTTCCACGAGAAGGCCTAGTCATTTATATTTGCAAAAATTTAGCATATTTTTATATAATAGCCAGAAGCTATTATCAAGGAGATTAAAGCGCTCGCTTTCGCAGATTCTTATTATTAACATGACAAAAGTTGAATCTTATGCAATGTCTTGCAAATACCAGTATGTTTATATAATACTCGACACCTATCGATTTCACTAAGTGATTCACGAGCAGCGGCCACATTGAGACCCCCCAGATGTTTTGTGTCTTAAAATATATGATACAAACATAATTTTAGAATTAACCAGAGTTACTTAAAAAAAATATATAGGTCAGGGATTCCCAAAGTGTGCCCGCGGCGCCCTAGTGCGCTGTAGAGAGTAAAGAGGCGCTTGTTTACCGTTCTCCGGAAAGGCATTCGCGGTTACAAAATGTGTGAAGATCGTGAAGCTCACACGTCACACTGACTAAGTTGCATTATATTTCTTAAATAATACATGTTTTCTTGTACAAAAATATAAAAACTCAGCTTCATATTGTGGATGTTTTAATTTTTGTGCAATGTACTTAGTATCATTGTACCCTATTTCAACTAGCTAGGGCGAAGAGATAAAGTATTAAATTTGTAAGTGCGCCGCGCACTGAAAAAGTTTCGGAACCCCTCTGTTGTAAGTAATATCATTCTCAGCATATTACCTACTACTTACTGCAGACCCGCAACTTATTTTAATGGTTTTAGTTCTAAACTAAGTAAAGAATGCGCATAACTTTAACAGTTCTGCTGCCACATGCTGATAGTACAGGAATATTTTTCCGACGTGTAGATGTAAGTATGTAACCTGCCAATTTACAATAGACGAGTGTGGCCGGTATTGGGTATACTACTGTCCTTATACCAATACGTCATCTCAGGTTAATCAAAATTTTGAAGGTTAGATATTATTGAGTACTTAAATAGTTCTATGTGATAAGAGCCTCTAATAACCGGCCCGCGGGCCAAACACGAGACGAAAATGTTATCAATCTGACCCGCGAGAGATAATGGCTGGTTATTGCTGTGATGTAGAGTAAACGCGGTCGAGATGCGAGCACTGCGTAAAATCTGCAGAGTGATGCTCGCGGACCAAGTTTGTAATACCGAAGTAAGAAAGAGAGTTGGTCTGAAAGAGAGTGTCGGGGTGAAGGTAAGGAAAGGAATGCTCCGGTGGTTCGGGCATGTGGAAAGAATGAATGATGGAAGAATGACTAAACAGATATACAATGCAAAAGTGGATGGATGCAGTAGTCGCGGAAGGCCACGTCACACCTTCCATGATCAAATTGATCGCGTACTAGCAGAAGGTGATCTCAGGAGCCTTAAGAACACACGAGCGTGCATGACAAGAGCTATGACTGTCAAAGAAGCAAGTGAGGTGTGTGAGAATAAGCCTAAATGGCTCTGTTGTTCGTGCCTACCCCGCAAGGGACCTGGCTTGAAGTTATGTATGTATGTATGTATTTCTGTGACAAGGGTTTTCTATTGCAAAAGTATCGCCTATAGACATTTGCAACACCAGAGGCGAAGCCGACGCGTTTTCAGCCTTTAGGAGAAATGGACTAGGAGAGGTGGGATAAAGGGAGCAGACAGGGGATGGGATTGGATAGTTTCACGCCGATATTCTATAAGAGCGTGATATCATATCTATCGAGCTGGCCTTAAGAGTTGTAAGCAAGTAATGATTCCAGCATGGCTAACACGTTAGTTAATTAAAAAAGCACTGAATTATAATAACTCTGTTTTAATTACTCACTGAGTAAAGCTTTGTGACAAGTATAATAACGCAGAAAATTCTTCATAATAGTAATAACTAACAAATAATTTAATTTAATTTCACTACACTCGTATTAAATACCGTGATGCCATAAATCGGTGTGCTAGGAAGAGACACGTACGGTGCGTCACTTATCGATAAGCATTCGATTCGGAAGAATACGGTGTTCCGCACTAAATTTGTTGTGTTGTGTGCACCGTCGCATAATAATGAAGTGGTGTGTAATTTATTAATTATTCCTCTAGGGTAATTTATTAATTAGTGCTAGCCTTTACCGCCATTTTAACGTAAGCCACATTTGGACCTACGTATATTTAATAAAACTACGTTTTAACGGTTTTAAGCGCGGTAATTTATTTGATTTTGGTTTATCCGACGTTTCGGCCGCTTTTCAGTTGTCTAACGTGTATTGTCAAAGTTTTTATTCAGCCTACCGCCAACTTGTTCATTTTAATTATTTAGTTTTAATTTTGTTTATGGATATTATTTACTCTATGGGAGCCTAATCTAATTTACCACCGCTTCACAACATGTTGTGGCTTGAAGAGAAGAAGCGGCGCAAGAAACTCTTCAGCAAACATGCCTAGTTCTAAAAATTTTCATCAAATAAATTACCGCGCTTAAAACCGTTAAAACGTAGTTTTATTATGTGTACAAGTCGCGAAAACTTAAGAAAATACTACGTATATTTTTTATTGCAAAAGTTTCAGTTTTAGTTAGAACAGACCCTACTAAATGAAAAACTGAAATTCTTAAAACAGAATAATAGTATAAAATACCTTTTCCAACAAAATACTTCCGTCCGAATGTTGCTTACGATAAAATGGCGGTAAAGGCTCGAAATAGTAATTATTGTATGTTTCGTTAAATAAATTAATAAAAATAAACGAATTTGTAAATAAATAAACTTCAATAAATAATTTTAAATACCTGATTTTCGAGGAGCATAACAGGTAATGGTATTGAATTGCGACTGCTATCTGCCTTTTGTGTTATCTGATTATTGATCTTATCTGGAATATACAAAAAATAACAGAGGTCAAGTTTAACAGCTGTGATTTACAAACAGACAATACAATATTACTATATTATATAATATATATAATTTTTTTCATGCTCTCATAATTTACGCCCTTCTACAAAACTTAAATTGAACACTCCTGCGCATAATTCAACTTTTTATAACAATTCTTTTACTGTTAAAGCTATACAGCTCTGGAACGCGCTTCCTGTTACAATCAGACAAGCAAAATCGCTAGCGATATTTAAAAATTCTATCTGTCGTTGGAATATGATATTTACATTCATTTATATATTTTGTAGATATGTATTTGTATGGTATGTATATTAAGTATATATCTATGTAATATATAACATTTCTTCAAATATATATATCATTTATGTATTTATTATTAAAATGTAAGTAGTTCGTACTATATGTAACGTATACCACCATCGCCATTGTCATCTCAATTCATTCCTAGGGTTGTCTGGAAGAGATCGCTTTTTAGCGATAAGACCGCCCTTTGTACAAAACTAGATATAATTTTAGTCTTTAAGTTCATGTTTGTATTGGTGTACAGTAAAGTGTTACCTATCTTTTATAAGAATCCAGGTTTTGTCATTTGGCTACAGAATTCCAAAAGTTTCATAAATATATAGTCTGAATATGTCTTTTAGGTAGTCCTAGTCGTGAATATGCCGAAATCGAAGAGCTGTTGGACGAGCCCAATATAATAGGCGAGAGCGAGGTATGTCGCTTGCGCTGGCTCGGCCACCAACATAGAATGGGGGAGGATCGCGCGATGGAGAGCCTATCTGGGCGGACCAAAGGGAACGACATATCGCTGGAGTGACGTACCAGGTACCAGGATTGTTTGGATTCATCATTGGACTTGATAGGTAGCGCTGCAATTGGGTTCTAAATTTTATTATTTTAAAGTTGGACAATGGGTGATGAGACGGCCAGTAATGTTATAATATTTTAGGTATAAATATTTTCTGAATTCCTAAGACTGTTTCATGACACAAAAACAAAATCACAAAATCCGTCTATGAGATTAGGAGGATTCTAGAACCCGATCTCAGCGCCACCTACCAGTACTAATCGCGAATCTAAACCATCCAGGAACCCACTCAAACACAAAAACCAAACCACCAATATGGGTACATGTGATTAGGAGGATTCTATAACCCGATCTCAGCGCCACCTGCCGGTACTAATCACGAATCTAAACCATCCAGGAACTCACTCAAACACACTGAAACCAAACCACCAAAATGGGTCCAGGTGATTAGGAGGATCCTAGAACCCGATCTCAGCGCCACCTACCGATTCCAATTGTGATTCTAAACCATCCTGGGAACACACTCAAACACACACACACAAAATTTCATCTAAATCGGTAAAGTTATTCTCAAGTTAAACATACATTTCTATGATTCACTTTTATATAACTATATATAGATAGTAGGGCAAATAAAGAAACTAAAAAAAATTAACTTACCATTACATAAACTCTTATTGTTCCCTGACTTTGATGTTTCTAATTTATTCAACAGTCCAAGGAATTTGCTTCTGACAGCTGAAGATAGACATCTCATAGCTGGCACATATTTCATACGATACAAAAGCATGAATAGCTCTTCCACGTTGTGATTTTGTTGGCCCCATTTTAAAAAGAGCTGGCTTGTTGGTGATATACCGAGTCTTTTAGCTGTCTGTTTAATTTCCTGTAACAAACTTTATACTCTAATTTGATTTTATCATCAAAAAACTTTATCCTCATAAAAGTTGTTCAACATTTTTACTTTTACTGCACTATTTGGGATAGATGAAGGGATGTTTATGTAGTGTCTGAGGAAAACTGTCTTCTTTATTTTATTGCATTGATAATTAACTATACTATAATCACTGAGCGGTTGAAATTCGACCTAAATTAATTTAAATAACAAGTGTAAACATTATTAAGGTTCTGTTGTCAAAGACTATACTTTTATAATCACAGATTTCGCCAAGGCTATGAAGGATATGAAATAAACAACATTAAAGCTTCTTAATCAAAGGTCAACTAGTATAGTTTGTAGGGGATGTCTTAAAAAATATAAATATGAAGAGATTAATTAATGTAGATGAAGCAAACAATGTAAAGATCATAGCAAGTAGAAATCAATTGTCTCTGCCTAAACCTACAGGAATCTGGCGTGATAATGTGATTGTACAAAGTTTTAATCACATTAATTTCGGCATTTATTTTAAAATCATAGACACTTGTAATCTTCTTTACTGGTGTATACAGGCCATAAATATGTGGGATATTGGGTTTAATACTTGGGTTTAATGATCCCCAATTAGAGGAAAGGATGGTAAACCCATCACCCCTTTATATTGTGTACTATTATCCCCGCAAATTGCTAATGTGGTAGAATCTTGTCAAATTAACATTCAAGTGACGTCATCCGCAACTCGATATGTACGCGTACTCGCCAGCCAGTGATGCTAACAGTACTGAGTGTTCGGCTATGGTTACGTCACCAAAATGGCGGCCAGGCGCAATAGCGATTTGCGGGGATTATAGGTTTTACACATTCATAAAAACACCGTGCAGGTATCCTTAGTTCACTGTCCATCACTATTAGAATAGAATATAATGTATTGCATAACATTAGGATGCAGTTCAAGAAGTATAAGTACACAAAATTGAAGGAGGTCTTATCAATAAAAGCAATTTTTTCCAGATAACCTTTGGATGGATTAGAATAGTCTGTGAAACATGTGGGTTTGCAATATAACTAGGATATAGAAGTCATGGCAGCATAATGGCTAGCATAGGCATCAACTCAAAGGGTGTGGATTAGATCGTGGCCGGAACACATGCACCACTTAGGCAGTTTTCTGACCTAAAGTGCATATTGTTACATACATATATAACGTGTATGTATATGCATAAGCCTGAATGGCGCTCTGTTGTTTGTACAACAGAGCGCCATTCGGCTTATTCTTACACACCTCACTTGCTTCTTTGAGATTCATAAGCCTTGTCATGCACACTCGTCTATTCTTCTTCTGCATATTGTTACAATTACCACAGATTAACAATGGTGAAGGAAAACTTGTGATGCAACCTGCACATTGAGATAACCAACATGTTAAACCTGTCAAATTGCCTTGGACAAGCATGGCAGTTATACTGTCCATTCCCCCAATAATAGGAGGCCCGAGCCCAGCAGTGGGACATTTATGGGCTGTTATTTTATTATATAATAGAAATATCAGACAATATATGTATGTAAATGTATTAAGACATATATATGTATTTTCTAAATGGGAAGTCAAATAATTAGCAAACAAAGATCTAAGAGTCACAATATAACCATTAGAACCCAAGATTCACACTCACATCATTGAAATGTGTAGATGACAACATTTTTATACCAAAACAATATTTCTATGTATCAAAATCCTCATATTAGTTTCTATACTAACATAGTTTTTCATGTTATTATTGCTAAGCGACCTTGAGTTATAAAGTTGTGTCACATAACATGTAATTATTTGGGCCACCAACAAAAAAATGGTATTACCAAATTGGACTAGTGATGAGATAAACAAGTTAAAACCCACAAAAAAAATATGAATATGAACTTAGGATTTTACTAGAGCTCTCATTAACCTGGAATCCATTTCCCATGGCACATGTTTATTTATTGTATATTTTAATGCATCACTATCACTATCACTCACTCACTCACTATAAAAACAAAATTAAAAGTGTAATGAAAATAGTATAATCAATGGTTTTAAGCTTTGAGCCATTTTATATTGTTAAACTTCAGATGAAAATTCATTTACTAGATTACATACATTTCCATAGGGGTATACAGAGACAACTTTTCCAGAATATAAATTATATAAGAAATTTTATTTACCAATCTTTCAACTTGGTTTATCTTTGAATTAATACCTATAGACACTATCCCAAAATTCACTATCAAATTATTAAATTATATATTCACTATAGTAATTTTTGGAACTATCTTATTTCTTACAAAACTTGTATTGCTTGTGTTATAGCCAATCTAGCAAAGATTAGCTATAACTATTTTCAAAGTCAGATTGCTTTGAATGCTTTAGATCACTCTAATTAATAAGACTGTTAATTGTATCAATATTGTACAAGTGTTGTTGTACACATGAACAAAAATACATGTTTATTTTGTATTTGTTTATTTTAGTGCGCAATAATGTTATCTGTAGCATATAAATTATACCAAAAGCTGCAAACATCCAAACAGTCAATTTCACATTTATTAAGTATGTATTAGTATGGAATATACGTAAATATATACAAATCACTAGAAATCGGTAACTATTATTACCTAATCAAGTATATCTTGCTTCTGTAGAGCTAGGTGTCAACAAAAACAGTTACTAATACAGGCTTAGTCATTTAAATAAAATGAATGTTCTTCTCTCCTTTTTATTTGTATCCGTTTTAAAGAAGTTATGTAAGAATCAAGTTTTAAAACACAAAGCAAGCTATCAACATAAAAAGTTGTAAGAAAATTGTTCAAACTTTAGGTGTTTACAAGCAAAAACAAGGAAAATAAACAAAGTCCACTACGACGTAAAACTTAATATCTTTTACCCTGGGGCATTATAGAAAATAAGAATTTTAGAAACCTAATTAAACTACTTGTAAAATACAAAACCCACGTAATTTCCCAGAATAAAATGATAGCACCCATCAGTTAGGAAAAACCCGACGTCGAAAATAAAGTAGATTTCTGCTTACGATTACATCCATGGCCGAGTATTGCATGTGATTGCCAGCTAACTCTTCCCAGTAATCATAGCTATCGAGTAATCTACATAATTCATTATGTATATCAAACGGCAACTCGTAAATATACATTTTTATAAACAATAAGTAATTACTATTTTATAAAACACAATCTTCCTCCTAAGCTCGACAGCAACTGACATAATTTGACATAACATGAAATAAAATATTTTTTTAAATTTTGATTAGACATTATCTGACATTAACAAATTGGTGTTTTAATTTATTGATGGTTTAATAATATAGGCCTTTAGATAAAAAATAAAATGTTTTCAATTTTTAACATTAAATTATCTTTGGTGGTTAAAGCAGCAAAGCTGACTGTGCTGCTATGCTGCAGCACTGGCTTAGATTAGAAGAGTTCACGAAGCTAAAGAGTCCAGTCTAGACCCATACCAGTGACTATACTATTTCCCATAGACTAGCAATAAGTTAAATACTTTATTCGCAGGGGGGCTTTGTGACGAAGTCATCGAAAACTGTTAGGACTAATCAAACGTGATTATATTAATTGCAGTACATTATTATTGCAGTTTTCTTGGTGCCTAATATGTCCCTAATGCCCCTACACGACTCGGCATTGCAGTTCGCCTGACAGTTCACCGCGTAATGCAGGAACTGTGAATGTCATGAACAGAGCAGGATATCTCTCAAAACCTGCGCGAGGTCTGCAAGCTTCGTCCACCGCCTGTGTGCAGGCCGGTTAGTGATTTGGCGGCCTACGTGGCAGACTGCTTGGTTTTAAGCAGCAACGTCAGACTGCATCAGTGTAATCAATAGAGAATAGGTGATGAAAAAATTTGAAAGGTGACTGGTCTATTATGGCTATTAAGAATAGACGGATAAGCCATTACACCATAAGGATAAGCCTTTATATATATTGCTTAAGATTTAAATAAACCCAACCACAAGTTAATATAGTTTTTTAATGAAAATGATGGTGGCCCTAAGGTCTCTCAAATTAAAGAAAATAGTTAACATGGAAATTACTATAGAAAAGTACTATTCAAAAGAATATCTGGTTTAATTTGAAATTTATGCAGTAAATAAATAAATACTTGGTATTTATTTTAGGATCTAAAAATATTAACTTTTTGCTTTTTAGTTGACTCGGATCTAGATTAATTTTGCTACAAAATGTTTACCATACACATTTAAATTACGCATATGGTACCCCTAATAAGGTAAGCTACCTTGCTGGAATGCAGAAACGATATATAGATTAAAGAGAATAACACTGACTTGAGTGAGAAGCGAAACAATTCTGAGGCCGGACTGCAATGCAGATCCGTATGTGAGCTACGTCCTGCAAGCGCCGGCCACTCTGCAGGCTGCAATGCGATCCGTGTGTGGGGTACAGAAAGATATACATACAGACGAACACCCGGTTGAACACGTTGGGAAGTCACAATTGAATTAGAGGTGATCAATTCCGGCCACCCATAGCTCTAGGGCTCAAACCCGAATGCCATAAATATGTGTCCATTACCGTAGGTATAAATAGGTATAACATGAGTAAATAATGAAGTAAAGTATAAGAAACTTTCGAATTCATAGGGATCATATTTTATGCATTTTTATAAACCATTTGCATGCGTTCGTATAATCAGTTTTATTGTAGTCCGTCCAGTAGTCTCCATTTTACTATTTATGCTTTCCACATTTGAAAAATAAAATAAACATGTTCTGCCTAAAATAACTTCTAACAAGAGAACAAAAACAGGAAGCCCTTTTGTAGAAAAAGATTTATTTTTGGATATGGAAAGTGTGGGACGTGGATGTATTACATACAAAATACAAACTATTTGGTGGGTGGATGCGTAGGAGCGCGCGAGTCCTACTTTCATAAACCTTATTGATTCAGTTTGTGATTCTAAATAAATTATTTGATAGAACTTACAAGATTACTTGAATTTAAATTACGAGTGAGTTCTTCAATTTAATTTTCGTCTGTGTTTCTTAATTTTGACTGTATTATGTTTATTGAAGTACTTTTTCCAATGTATATTCTTTTTATTAACTTGCCAAATGTTTGATTTTTTTTGTATTATGACATTGACATATTTGGAAAACATTTGCGAATCGAATACATTTTATCAAAATATTAGATTAATTTCCCTCTGTAGACTTTGATGATTATTTTTATGTACTTTATTGGAAATTATTTGTTAATAACAGAGATAAGTGGAATTATATACTGGAATGCCGATAGGTAGGAAGCGGTGGAATTTGCATGGTAAGTAAACAATATTATTTATATTTTACTTTCGTCGAATAACTTTAAATAAGTAGGAATTTTAAAGTCTAAATATAAGAGTGAACTTGAGGAAATATTTTTTTATTTTCGTACCTTTGTACATTGCACATTTCTTTTGACTTTGCTCATTAAAAAATTCAAGGTTTTCGTTGAATTAATTAAGAACCTATTCTAGAAAGTACCCCAGTAATAGAAGGCCGATATTAATTAATTCACTAGTCTAAATGTCTATAAATTAAAAGAAAAAATCTCTTAATTGGTTAGCAGATGCATACTTTTGCTCACATATATATTTCTTCTTTATGTTACAATTCAGAGAATCTTATGAATCATTAGTTATGAATGTATGTTTTTAGAAAACTTGGAGCAGCCTGTGTCCTATTAATAACGAATATACAAAACACTATCCAAAACTGAAGTTGGTAAAGCTATAGCTATCCAGTGCACAAATTTTAAGTAACCGGGCAACTACAACCCCTATGCTCCATAGATCTCCACTTTTTTTAATAAACATATCCTCACTAATTGTTGAATAATATTGCACTTACAAGGTAGAACGATTCTTTTGAAGTCAAAAAGAAAGCCAGTATTTAGTTTTTATTATTTATTGTCAAAAATGAAGAAAAAACACATTCACATACACTACAAGAGTAACCATGAAACTACTCAAAAAAGTGGCCAATAAAGATAAAATTATAAATCTTGTGTATAAAATAAGTAGTAAAAAATTACCAGTCGGTTCTGGCACTTGTCAGCCACTGCTATCATATAAGTTATGTTTACCAAAAATAAATAGTTGAAGAACTCCAGACCCTAGGATTGCAGAAAGATATCTGAGTAGCAGCCCCAAAGCTTTAGGTAAGATGTTATTGTGGAAAAAGTGTTAGGCTTATTGCCCTACATCAAAACTAAGTAAACAAATGTTATATGTGAGCATGGCTCTCAATGATAGTGTGAGAAATTCAGGAAAGAAGTTGAACAATACCTGCTGTTCCTTGCAAATGTAAAAATGTATTTTTATACTTGGCTTGCAAAATTTTAAATCTTTGTCACAACAAAACTATCCCAAATGCAGGCATATATTTCTGAACTCTTTTTGTGTATAAAAGGAAAATAGAAGAGTTGTCAACAGATATGCTCATTATCCAGTTAGGTGGTGGATTAATTGAAACATGTGTTGATGATTATCAATCTGATTAGATTAATGCCAAATTTTGTTAAACATAAGTTCTTAATTCTCTAAATAATGAGTGCACTGATGGACAGACGCAGACATACCTATATGGGCAACATAGTGGTTGTGTCAAAAGTAATATGTACTATAACCTAGTTTAATGTTTAATTTCCTTGGTGATGTAATGTATAAATTACAAAAAAAACCTACTAAAAGTGTTGCCATTGATTGTACATGGTGAGAAAAATTTGAAAAAATCCATTACAAACCAGCATAAAAAATGCAGTCCTCAGTACGGTAAACTGTAATAAGCAACACAGAATTTAATAGTATACTTTTGGGATAACTATTTGCTTCAGATGGACCTCAAGGCTCCTTGCGACGTTTGCGCAACCAACTCGCTGAAGATGGTTGTGCTGAATCACAGGTAGTGCTCGCCAAACAACTATTGGAAGAGAAGTGTGGTAAGTTTTATATATCTGGTTCACAATAATTTCTTTAATGCAAAGGCACACCTAGAGAGGTGTATTACTTACTTACTACTAATTACTTATGAACATTTCAATTAATTTTGAAGTATAGAATGACCAGTATTGAGTGGAGGAGCTCCTCTACCTCAAAGGAAGATCCTGAGGCTATTGGTATTCTTCGCAGGCCTAGACCTCAATTATTCCCAGGACAAAAAGTGCTGTTTTCATCCCTATGATGAAGCAACTCCAAGTATAATTGCAGAATATGAGAAAGGAAAAATATATTGTGTTATATTGCATGCAAGACTGTTTATTGACACAGGTGTAGAAATGTAAGAAACGAACTCAAAATATGAATTCAGATGTATACTAAAATTTATGACCGATATATGACAAGACAATAGAGGAAATCCCTGAGGTCTGTAGCCAAGTGACAATTTATCTAGGGTTGGGTTGTGTAATACAAGTATGTAACTGAAGGATATTTTTTATCTTTTATAATTGTGATGCATCACTAAATTAAAATTTAAAAATTGTAATGATATTAATATATTGTATATATTGTACTCATTTACGGCCGCTTGCAGGCTGCATTATTAGCCATGTGTTGCGGATTATAAGTACAAGCTAATTTTAGGAAATTATGTTGATGGTGCCGGGCGGGCACATTTGCATTTGCGCTGTATAAAAGATTACCTGATTCAGAGAGGGGTCAGTTGAGCTACAACTACGATACAGGCGTGACGTGTGTACATTCGGGAATCTAATAGTGACGGCCTTTGCGTGTTTGATTGAATTACGACCTCTGCATTTGTTGCGTTCGGTTATATTTGTACCTGTGTTATACGTGTTTGTATAGTTCTAATAAACTCAATAATACATCTAGCGGCATTTTAATTCAAGTCTTGCGAATTCGTGACTATATTACAATAGTTTCGTGCATCAAGTATAATGCTCTTTATCAAAATCCCAGTAATGGTTCAAGAGCTTACGGTGAACAATAGACCAGGATAGATCAAATAATAATCTGAGGTCGGGAAGTGGAAGGGGGGGGGGGGAGTGAGTTTGAAGGGTGGAGAACGGTTTATCTCGATATCCGGCAAAACTACAAATACTATGGAAAAAATTAAATGGCAAAGTTATAGGTAATAAAAAGATCTACAACTTTGTATTAACACTTTTTTCACGTAACCTCAAAATTTGTGTTAAAAATTCAAATAACCAAAGATCTTGGTTTTTTGTATTATTATCTTTTACAAAAATAATTTTATTTTCACTTAAATTTAATATCCCAAACACACTGTAATTTATTTGATTTAAAATATTTATATTTTCACCTTATTTTGACTTAATATCAAAAAACCACCCTAATTTACAACCGAAAATTTTCGCGTCAAAATATCAGTTTTTTTTAGTCTCATCGGGCTTTTTGTTCGTTAAAATCTCTTCTTTCAGATGGTGTAAAAATATACATTAATATGGTAAATGTTCTCAGAAAATGCAAAGAAATAATAGGTAGCGGCCCAAACCCTTCTAGCACCTTCCCTACCTCTCTATGAAATATGTTTTGGTGGGCTAAATTTATTGCTATTTTATGATAACTTATATACCTGATTGATCTAAGCATAAAGTTTAGGCCACCAAAAGGTTTTTTTATTGCTAGAGTTCAGCAGACAGGTGATGGCCGATGGAAAGCGGTTACCACCGGCTATGGACATTTGTAACGCCGAAGTTACTATTAATGTGCTGCCGCTCTCTAAAGGCAGACTAGAACCTAGCCACTAATGCCGGAACATAACTCTAGGTCCTTATGGCGGCATACTCTACACTCTGGTACTAGCCATCCAGACGTGTAAATACACTTACTAACTTGACTGTGGGGATGTTTAGTCGCCTCTCACAACAGGCCGCCCGGCTGCAGGAAATTGTATTCGTTCTCCGATCCTGTACAGATAAACATAGCGTTAAAAATAATGCCATTCGCGTATTTGAAGTTTTCGGCGATTTTTGAAAAATTAAAAAATTTGGAGAGACCTCTTAAACATTTTTTTGAGCTGTACTTTGGAACCAACATTTTTCACTCGAGACTCAAAAAGTAGTCTGTTTTTTTGCGCTACCCTAATATATATGTTATAGTCAAAGGTCGATATGCAGTCTCTTCTCGGAATTACTGGATTATCCTAGGTTTGACCAAGGCGTTTCGACAAAACCCGAAATAAATTTCAATTTCTGCCTCTGACTAATTTTATTTTGTTTTAAAACCTAGAAATATCTAGCCTTTTAGTCAAACGTCGAACGTGAAATAATCTGTTTCGATCTTGGCCTAGTCGATCCAAAAAGCGACTTGTTGTATGTTTAATGACTGTCGCCTGTGGCGACAAGACCGCCCGTTGTACTTTAACTTGATGTGCAATAAAGTTATTCATTCATTCATATTCATTAATAAGTTAGTCTCTCCTAGGTTAGGCAAAAAGTTCTTACCCACAGGCAGGCAAACAGTCATTTATTTGGTTGGATTTTGAGTAAGACTTTATGCCAGACCAGAGGTTTGACTAACTATAACATATACGAGTACTATATATACATGAGTTATTTGACAATGTTTCACGTTAAGAATAATGTCGCGTCTGAAATGACGCATTAGACCCTTGGGTACATGTGTGCGACACAGTCACTAGCGTTCTGACAGATGCATTAGTAGCATAACAGAAACACAATATCTCGGTACCGTATAGCGAGTAGGGCGTATTACTCGAAGATTTTCGTCTTCGTGAATGGAATGGTCGACGCGACCATTGTGCATGTTCACAAGAGTTCAACTTCAGCTAAAACGTCTACGGATCCCTAAAAGCGTCTATATATTGCACAGTTTTCTGTCGCCGAGCACGGTCATAAAGTATGGCACGAACTATAAATGGCTTGCGTTTGTGTGAGATTTGTCACATGTATTTTTAAATGTTTCAACAGAATTAGAAGCAGACAAAATATCAAACTTCAAACAGGCGTTGGAATGGCTTATATGTGCGACGGAACAAGCACACCCTGAAGCCAGAAGGATGTTGAGAAGGTAAAAGTATAACTTTTTAGTTTGCTTGATTGGTATTGTTTGTTAAATAAATTATAATATTTTTACATATTAAAGAACAGGCGTTCCATCAGGTGGGGGTATCTGCCTGTCTGCTGAACTCATGCAATAAATGATAATAATTTTTAATATTATATCTGTGTATCATTGTAGACCACGGACCGTTAAAATGACCCGCAATTTTGGAGGGCTTGCGTGGAAGGCTAACACTTAGAGGCCCCTTGACAAATTTAATGTAAAAGTGGCGTGACATTGAGTAGTGATTATCCCTGCCTGCACCATACAAGAATGGACACAAGCCCCGGCCAGTGTAGGACTAAAGGTATCGGGCTATTGAGGCGTGCTGCTAGTGGTACTAGGGGTCTGGGACTATGGCGTCTGTCCGTCGCAATGTTCGGGGAACATGGACAAAATGGGCAGACGGTGGTTTGCCACTCCTAGAATGGACCCTAAAAATGCCGTACTAGATTGGGGAGGGGTAAAATAGATATCAGTGGCTAAGGGGTATGGAGAGATGGGCTGCAAGTTCACCGAAGCTACTTCTGACATTAGGCCATTTATCAGCTTGAGTCTTAGCTCATTATTATTATCTATATATTAATAAATGACTTAAAAACACAGCAAAAACTTTGTACCCCTTATCATTCTTATTTTCTACAATAGTCCACACTGACCGGGGCTTGTTCTTGGGTGGATTTTATATGATGTAGGTAGAGATAATCGCCGGCCAGTGTCGTGCCACATTTACAGTACATAAGTATGTCAAGAGGCCTCTACGTATTGCCCTGCCCATGGCCCCACGCAAGCCCTCTAAAAGTCCCGGCCCTTTCATGGCCCCTGGTCTAGAGAGACACACGAGTTTTTGGCGGGAACTGAAAGGAGATGTTGTGCTGTGCAGTTTTATTTTCTAAAAATGTGTAAAATTACTCTAAAATGAACAATAGTTGTAGGATATTGACAGTTATTGAGTAGTGGTTATGTGTTTTGTGAGAAATGTGAACTGTATAGTCAAATGTCGCTTTTTGAGTTGTCACAAGTACTCCGTTGAATGGCACTAGCTGATTACTTACAGTTAAGCTGTGCTACACATAGAGTTAAGAAAATGAAGAAGCTATATTGTAAACTAAGATCTGGCTTAAAGGCCTAGTTGCCAAGCCATAAATGGATAAAAAAAGAGAGAGACATGTATAATTTAAATTACTTTTCAAACAACTATAATGAATAAGCTGTTTGACTCCTTTTTCTTGTACCATACTTATACTCGTGACGTCATAATTTGGTACGCTCATACAAAATATATGAGGCCACGGCGTTCTGCACTACGCTCCCCTATTTTAACTGTCGAGCTTGAGCTGCGATATGTTATGGTTATTGGCAGTGGAAAAATATTTATAGCGTTAAAAATAACGTCGTTAACGAATACCTACATTAGTTAGTACACTGATTTTTCTTGGGCTTTATAACAAATGGGAGTATACCTAGTCAAGTCTTGGCTCGGGCCAAAAGGGTTTTTAAAAAATACAAATATACGTGTGACCGAATTGCAGGTCTCTAATTTAATGATTAATAAAACCTTAAGACAAAAACTTAAAACTAATAAATGCTGACATGCGTCTGCGGGCCTTCCGCTGGAGAAAGCTTACTCAGCATGTCGCCCGCAGGTGCATGTTTACTAATCTAATATGGAAGGACGGGAAGAGATCATAACTCCTCCCTCCCCAAGATCGAAATTCTCGGGATGCTGTTCATTTTCAATAACAGGCCGGGAATTTCGACAACACATAGAAATAATTTTATTTCGTAACTTATATGCTAAAAATACACAGATACACATTACAACTAAGGTTAATATAAAATACAATATAGGAGTAGAATTAAAGTTAGATTCACTTGAAGCACCATTCACCATTTCACTGTTTTTTAACACATAGGACATATATTTAATTTCATCTAATTTGATATTGCGCATGTTAAGTGGATTTGTAACAGGTGGGGTAGTGTCTATTCTTGCATTTAGCTGGGGTAATTCAATAACTGGAATCGGGTCTGCCAGTTCTCTTTCTGTGATGATCCGGTGATACTGGAGTCTAATTCCACAGATTTCCAAATCGCAGGGTTCATCGAGGGTCACCAAATAAGTTCCAAAGATCAGTTGTTTTCTAATGTCTGTCCCGCAGTATATTGTTAATTTAGTTTTGACTCTTGTATATAAGATCCAATTGTCAGTAGCTATCGGTTGAACGCGTACCTCTTCAATGTGAATTTGGTGTTGTATACAGTTAGTGGGGTCGTCTTCAAACCTCATGAGCTGTTCGACACAGGTTGGCTCAGGGAACGGCACGCGGTTCTCCTGCTGGCATAGGTAGTGTTCTCCTGGTGCGATGAGTTGACATGAGCTTACGAGCGGAAGGTATTTCATTCCTTTTGCCAAGAGGTAAGGATATTGGGGGAAAATGGAATAGGTTTTATTTTCTGTTTCGCGAAATATTGGTAAAGAGTAAAGTTTATAATAATTGTAAGTATTGTTATCAGTGAGTGGTATCTCCATTATGAACGTTATCTGGTTTTTCTTAATATAAGACTTAACATTAACAATTTCTTCTAAATTCACTAAATAATCTTCGGTTGCGGGGTATACTAAATTTTGAGTCTCAGATATTAGTTTTAAATGATGTAGCAATTCTGTAGTATTGATAATAGACTGGTGTAATATAGATATCTTACTAAATGCAAGCGCTGTCTCGATTTCACCTAATGTAATAAATATCGTTAGGAAGTTACTAACAAACAGATTAAAAAGGCTAATAACATATGTAGAATATACCCAACGATTCTTTTGAGAGGCAAGTTCTTTAAAAGCGGTTTCCACAATATGTAATCGTGCCTCCAGTGTAGCAGAATTCTGATTGAGAACATCGGTGCTATTGATTATACTATCTAATATCTGTGAAATTAGTGTTAACTTATTTGTAACAATAACTTGATTATGTTCCAGTTTCGAAGTGAGTTTATCATACTTTAATGCATCTTCTTGATCTAAATTACCCGTTATTATCTTAATTATAGAGCCTAAGGGATTAAGTATACCTCTCCTAAAGCGTTCCTTCGGAACGAGTTGTCTGTACTTTTGTATTGTCATGTCGCGTAAGTAATCTACGTGTAATTTCAAAGTTAGGTAGTCGCTAGAATATGATTCGTTAATATTTGTTAACTTGTTTAATTCGTTATATTTTTGTATAATAAAATTTAAATCATTGTAGATACGGTCTAAATTCAACACCTTAACAATAGTCCAGTGGTCAGTCTGTATATACGCCTGACCTTCCTTAACCGGGAGCACGCCTGGGTTGCCTTCAAGTGATCTCAGATGAAGGCCCAGCGCCGGCATCATAATCATCGGAATGCACCACCTGTGGAGGGCGTTTAATATTTTTAACAGGCACCTTAGTTATCCTTTCTCCTATCTGTACTGGCACTACATTCTTTTCTACTTCACCCATGACTTTAGCTTTCGTATAACGGGGTTTGTCTTTGCCTTTTCTTTTGTTAACTACTTTAGCAAAAATAGTTTTTCCTTTTGGGAATTCTATTTCGCCTTCGCCGCCTTTTCTTTGCCTAATTTTTTCCTTTTCTTTCGTTATTTTATCAGTTAAATAGTTATATAAGAATTTAGTGCGCTTGGCATGGTCTTTAACTAATTTCTGTACATATTGCCTTTCAAAATCTATACCAAATGGATTACCCGATTCAGTGTGTCCAAAGGCTACTTCAAATGGGGTTAGTCCTGTTAATGAATGAATAGAATGATTATATGCCATTATAGAGTATGTCATAATTGATGCTGCATCAGTACACTTTTCTTCATATTTGGCACATCTATAAATTTCAATAATAGTAGAATGGAAACGTTCAATAAGACCCATGGAGTTAGGATTATTAGGTGTACCAATGTGAAGATCTACTTTATGTAAGCATAAGAACTCTTTCAATAACTCATTATTGAATTCCGTTCCTGGGTCTGAACTTATCTTTTTAGGAATGCCATAAAAAGAGAAATATTTCATAAGGGCTCTAACTACTTCATGAGTCGATCTATTAGAAATAGGGAAGGCTTGACCTAGTTTACTAAAAGCATCTATAATGGTCAGAAAATATTGTCCTTCAATTTGGAAAAGATCTATAAATAATTCCTGGAACGGGGCATCTTGCGTATGTGTTAGCTGTAAGACGGGATTAATTGGTTTTCGGTCATATTTCATTTTTAAACAGATTTCGCAGGCGTTGATAACTGCTGATATGGTTTCTAACATATTATGCCAAAAATAAGATCTACGTATACTGGACATTGTCTCTTTAATACCTCTATGACATGAAATCCCTTTATGGTGTTTTAAAACTATTGCCTTTTGTTCACCCTCGTCTTCTACATAAATTACCCGTTCCGTGCATTCGAATATTTGTACCATATCCTTTTTGAACAAATTTATAATAATGTGATTAAATTGTTTCCGATGTTCTGGGTCTTCGAAATATATAAAATATTTAATTTTTGGTCTTATATATTCTTTAATAAATTTTGTTACTAGTTCAGGGTTGTTGATAGGCATAAACACTTCTAACACTTTCTGTTTCTTAGGGGATATATCTCGAACTTGTATGTCATTTTTGAGCCAGGTGTATATTAAGATTTGATTGGGCTTTGTATCAACAGCCTCTCGTAATATCGGGATTCCTTGAGACTCCATATTTATGGCGGAGTGTACGGTGTCAGACTGGCTGGTTTCTGAAGGTTCTCTGATTGGGTATTCAGATACCTTTTCGGAGTCAGAAATTGATATCGTGGCACTGGTGTCTGATATGGTTATGGTTGAAGAATCATCGTGGTCGGGATTTGATTCAGCTGCTAGTCGTTTTATGTTTTCGACCACTTCTTTTAGATCTTCCTGAAGTTTCTGTTCCTTATCTACATTGACCTTCATCGAATCTACTTCTTCAGAATCAGAGAGAGCATTTACTTTTATTCTGGATAGAGCATCAGCGTTTGTATTTTGTTTTCCCTTCTTATATATAATATCGTAGTCGTAATCTAGCATTCGCAGTCGCCAGCGGGTAAGTCTGCTACTCGGATCTTTATGGGAATTGAGCCAAGTTAAAGGCATATGGTCTGTGTAAATGAAGAACTTCCGGCCATAAAGATATGGGCGAAAATGTTTCATTGCCCAAACCATAGACAAGCATTCGCGTTCGATGGTACTATAACGAGATTCCGTATCACTTAGTGTGCGGCTGGCATATGCTACAGGTTTATCACTGCCAATTGGGCCCTGAGATAACACTGCTCCGATAGCGACTTCCGATGCATCGGTGGTGAGAATGAATGGCCTGTCGAAGTCAGGATATTGTAATAATGGGGCGTTAGTTAGTAGTTCTTTACATCTATTGAACGCATCTATATAATTTTGGTCAGGAATTATTTTATTACGCTTTTTAAGGCAATTGGTCAATGGTTTAGTAATTTGGGCAAAATCTTTTATAAATTTTCTATAATATCCAACAAGCCCTAGGAAGCTCTTAATTTCTGTTGTAGTAGTTGGTAAAGGGAATTCTAAAACAGCTTTAATTTTGTCATCATTTGGTTTCAGTCCCTCACTCGTTATTGTATGACCTAAATATAAAACTTCTTTTCTCAAAAATTCCGATTTGTCTAATTGTACTTTAAAATTAGTTTCTCTCAGTCTGTCGAAGATTAGCCTTAATTTTTGTAAATGTTCATCTAAGCTGATTGAAAATATAATCACGTCATCTAGGTAGACCATACAGTGTATTCCTTGTAAACCTCTTAGGACGCTATCCATGGCTCGTTGAAAGGTCGCGGGGGCGGTTTTAAGCCCAAAAGGCATACGCAAAAATTCAAAGTGGCCATTTTGTGTGCTGAAGGCAGTTTTTTCTCTATCTTTCTCTTCTACTTCAATCTGATGAAATCCACTTGCTAGATCAAGTGTACTAAAATAAGAACTTTTACCTAGTTTGTCAAATAAGTCGGTAATGTTGGGTAAAGGATATCGGTCGTCAACAGTTATGTCATTAAGTCGTCTAAAATCTACTACCATTCGCCATTTCATTTCGCCTGAGGCATCGCTCTTTTTCGGTACAAGATGCACGGGTGCGTTCCAGGGAGAGTGAGATTCTTGGACTACATTATCTTTTAATAATTTTTCAACTTGTTTATTGATTTCCTCTGCTTGCGCAGGAGCTTGTCTATATGGTCTAATAAATATAGGGTCTTCATTTTTAGTACGAATTTTGTGTTTAACTTGATTAGTAAAGCTCAAGGGAATTTGGTCACAGTAGAATATGTCTCTGTATTCAGAACACAGTTTTAGAATCTTTTCTCTTTCCTCACTGTTAGTATGATCCAGTCTTAACCTTTTTAGGTTTTCTTTCAATAAATCGTCTGTCTCTATATTGTTATCAAGTTGAATATGATTTAAATTACAGTCAGAATGGATAAATTCAGTCACAGCAAAAGGACTTGTAATTGTTAAAGTGAGATGTTTCTCCAAATTATTCTGAATTACGGTTAATGCGTAGCCATTGACACAATTTACTAATGCACTAGGCATTCGTAAACCGGGTGTAAATTCTTTATAATCTAGAATAGCTACACCTGAATATTGATTAGTTGGGATTTTAATACGTTTTTCACAACGCGGTGGTATTTCAATGATGTAATTTAAATTGTTAATAATTGGTATACTTGTAGTGCTTGTTTTAAGGACTTCGTTTTTGAGGTCAATAATAGCATTTAATTGTTTAAGAAGATCATTTCCGATCAAGCCTTCATATCGCTCGTCGACATCATAAATATAAAATTTGTGGTAATCGATACAGTTAAAAATAGGCATTAAGGGGATTTCAATAACTTCATTATGTTGGCTGGATGCATGTGTACTGACGACTTGGAATGGTTCTTTTATTATATATTGAAAATAAAATTCATAAGCCTTACGAGGGCTAATAAAAGACCTCGTGCTTCCCGTATCTATCATAAATTTTGCATCTATTTCTGGAATATAAATGTAAGGTAGTTTGAGATTAGGATCACAGTTTAATTCTAAGATTTCTCGTCCTCGAGGGAGGCTGGTATATGAAAATTTTCGTCTTTAGTACCAGGGATGTCATTATTATCAGAATTGTCAACATGGTCTTCGTAAGCATCCGTCCATTGGACGTCATAATAAGGGTATGGGTAGACATCATTATAATTATAAGCATAGTTCTGGTTATAGTTATAGTCATAATTATAGTCATCAGAAAGTTGTGTAAATTCGTTGCCGAGCGTCAGTTCGTTTAACCTGAAACCTTGATTTTGTGGCCTTAAGGGTGCTGTCCTCATAGAGACGTCAGTGGAATTATTAGGTTTTTGTATGTTACTATTGCCAAATTGTTGTGGAGTCATAATGGGAGCCTGAGGGTGTTTGTAACCTATTTGCGGTGGTTTATACCCAAACTGTGGGTTAAAACCTAATTGAGGACGGTATCCAAATTGTGGTGGGCGATAGCCGAATTGAGGGGGCTGGTTACCAAAATTAATTGGAGGGTTACGATATGTCAACTGTGGTCTGTAACCGAACGCCTGTTGCTGTATTGGCAGAATGGGCTTGAAATTCTGGACATTTGGTGGAATGCCAAAGTTAAACTTTTGTGGGAGTAAGGGTCGGAACCCAACTTGTTGGTTGAATGGTTGAAGGTTATTATTGAATTTAAAGCTAGGGCCCTGTGAGGCCGCCGGTTTATTGTTACTATGATTACGGTTTCGCCTAGCATACTGCTCCTGGAAGTTGACTTCTTCCATTACGATGCTAAGGGCGTATTCTAAAGTTGAGGGTTCTTTAAGCCTAACTATGCGCACCAAATCTTCGGGCAGGTTATACATAAAGACGTTTAAGGCCGTATTGTTATAAATAGCTATTTTAGCCTTTTTAATATCGGTATCATATCTTAAGTTTACTTTTGAAATTAACAACGACCGTATGTTTTGCACTCTATTACAAAAATCTAAATAACTTTCCCCCGATTTAATTTTACACGATTCCAATTCTATTTTAATGCATTCTTCGCTACGCGGATCGCCAAAGTGTTGTTCTAATAATTCTTTCAGATTATGCCAAGTGACAATATCATCGCGTTCTGAAAGCAACGCTGCTGCATTGTCCACAAGTCGACTTGTAATGGCGTGCAATACATAAATATCCTGTTCTTCGTGGCCTCTATAACGACTTATAATATATTCGCATTTTCTTAAGAAAAGGTTTAAATGACGCGTGTCCCCTCCAAATTCAGGAATAAGACGTAGCATCTCACTTGGTATAGGTTTTATTGTTGGACTGGGTAATGGAGTTTCACGTGCCTCCATTTTAACAAACTTATGAACTGTATAGAGGCGACGAAAAATAACTAAATATAATTAAATTTAAGAATTATTATTATTTAATTAGAAAATAAGTTTATTTATTTGCAGCTAATAATTAATTAATAAAATTACTACAATTTATATTTTAGTGTTCGGCCAAAGTTTAACCTATACACCTATTTTAACCACTTATTTTTTAACCAGAAACGTTATAATGAGATATGTCTGATCCCAAGAATAACAAAATATTTTAACCCTCAAAAGGTAGGAAGTAGAGATGGCAAGGAAGGCAAAAAGGTTTTACTCACCAACCGCCCGTGACTCCCATCCTTGGTGGCCCGTTCAAGAAGGACTTATTTATTTGGTTCGTGGATCGCTCGAAGCTTTTTCACACCGCACTCACGTACTTGGGCGGATTCCGACGCCCTAACGATGTACGAAAGACGGGCAGCCTTCACGAACGATCCTACCGGCTGCGCCAGTCAAGTCTTGGCTCGGGCCAAAAGGGTTTTTAAAAAATACAAATATACGTGTGACCGAATTGCAGGTCTCTAATTTAATGATTAATAAAACCTTAAGACAAAAACTTAAAACTAATAAATGCTGACATGCGTCTGCGGGCCTTCCGCTGGAGAAAGCTTACTCAGCATGTCGCCCGCAGGTGCATGTTTACTAATCTAATATGGAAGGACGGGAAGAGATCATAACTACCTACACAAAAATGCATTATTTTTATTGTTTCCTAAAATATATGCATGTTACAATTTAGAAAGTCTTACCAGTATGCAAGTGTACCTTAAGAGAAGAGTATTCCAAATTTCACCCTTATACAATAGTTTTGATAAAAAAATTGTTTTATTTTCAATTTTGTCCCTTGTGTAAAACTGCACTTTTGTCTGTACACCCATTTGTTATGAAGCCTTCGATATACACATTGTACATACGTTATCTATCTCTCGTTTGTAAAAACTAACTAATCGCACTAGTATCATAAATAATCATCAGTATCCATCATTCATTCCGTTGTTTTATTTTTCCAATATACCCACATAATTTAGCGCATAATGCAACAATGCGATTGTTTTGAATAGTATACATACCGACACGGCGGTAATTGTTCGTAAACAATCATGCCATTTCACGTTAGAGCGTCAATATCGTGAGGTTGTCAGTCTTTTTGTGAAGTGAAACATTCCTTTTCACAAATGAAGGGAAATATCAGCGATTTTACGCTTTGGAAGGACAAATGGGACAAAGTATGTGACGAGTTGCAGCGGTCGATGTAAGCTTGTAACTAGTAAAAACATTCCTTCCATAAACTAGCTACACAGTCGCGAAAAACGTGTATATCACAAAGTTTACGCACAGAAATTTGAAATAAGTGCTTCACTTCATTTGACGCTTTTGTTCCCGTAGGCTCCGTCTACTCTTCTAAGGCAAGAATATAGTTTTATACAGATGTTATGATATTGTAAATGCCTAGTATATTTTATGCTATATTCGTAGTAATGGTATGCAAAATATATTTGCAGGATTTTTTTTTTAATCTTCTGTGCCTAAACTTATATAGTTACTAGCTGCGCCCCGCGTGGTGATTGAAAATCTTAATAATACCAAAATAAAGATATTTTCTAAAATAAAAGTAACCTAGGTTACTACTTATTACATCAGCTACCTGCCAATAAGTCTTCTTAGCGGAGGCGGAGGCGACGGGTTTCACCTCCGCGGAAGCGGAGGTTAACGGAGGCGGAGGCGGAAGTGAAATTGGATGTAGAGAAAATAGTAGTTTATGGTTTATACATTACATCGCGTCGGTAAAACTTTATGTACGTCTAACGCGTCTAAGTAATTCGACAGATTGATTCCTGTAGCGTATCATTCATTTGACAAATGACGTTTGCAAGACCCCCGCCCCACCCCAACCGCGTTTCCGCCGCGCACGCGTTGATTTTTGTTCACTTACTGCGCGCGGCCGGGCGGCTAATTCGTCGCGAGCGTCGCTGCTTGCGTATGATTCGTAAACAAAACTCCGTTTTGACTCATAAATTACACGGATGCGGAGGCGGAGGTACGATTTCTTGTGGAACTTCCGCAGTAACGGAGGCGGAAGCGAAGTTCCGTTACAACCCTAATATATTAATATGCATGTAGTCAAAAGTGGTTATTTCAATATAACAAACAGACACTCCAATTTTATTTATATGTATAGATAATATACACGTGGTTTACCTCTGTGTAGTTAATAGTAATGAATCCACAAGAAACCATTCCACATTTAATTCGATTGACTACTGAGTTCTCATAACGCACTTACGGTGCGATCGGTATGCTATTCGAGGATCGGCAACCTTTAACCGGCTTCACTTTGAGAGTCCAAGACTCCGTCTTTCTATTGATGGTCATAGACTGTAATATTCTCAGTGCGCGCACGGCCTATGACAAATTGTCTATATTGTGTATGCTTTATTAAATATCCCTTTAAACAGATGTATAAGAAGTGGCGTGATCGACGAGGACAGCGCGGCGATAGTCCGAGCCAAGTCGTGTCTGGCGGCGAGTCGGCAGGAGACCGTCGCCAGGAAAGCTGCCAGGGATCTCTTTGCCAGGTAAAGGGGCATGACAAGTATTAACATAAATTAGAACTTTGTGCCTATGTCTTTAACTACAGTAAAACCTGTTTAAGTCGAACGTGACGGCAGACGCCAAAAAATTCGACTTTACAGCGCGTTCCATTACTAGCTCACAACGCCCAAATAGCTCCGTTAGCCGTTCCACAAGGCGACCGCGGTCGTTTTGGTCGTGGCGAAATCGTCACTAATGACGTCATAATTTTCGCTTAAGCTGCGCTCACAACGACCCATGTCAAAATCGCGGGAAAAATGGTGTGCTATTGTGCTAGTGGTGCTAATGGAATTAGCCATAGAGTTTTCGACTTATAGAGGATTTCCACTTAAGCGAATTTCGCAAGGAAACATTCGACTTGTAGAGGTTAAGATTTACCTAAATCGAGTTGTAAAGGTTGTAAAATCAAATATTGCTATGTTTGAGATAAAGAGATCCAATTTATTTCTTCGAGTTGTAGAGGGGAAATAAGTACTTAATTTTCTTATAGGGAGTATCTAATTATTTCGACTTAAAAAGGGTTCAGATTTCGAGCAACGTAGGTTTTGGTATTGAAGGGAAGGGAGCACAAGTTTTTCGAGTTTGGGAGATTTTCGACTTATCGAGGTTCAACTGCGCAAGTATATCAAGACACGTGTCCAAATTCGACCGCTGATACTGTGTGGTAATTGTGTACAGATTCAAAATCTCTCAATTGTATATAGACGGTATTCACTACATTTTATTTTCATGTTGGCAGACGCGATAGTTATACTGTGTTCGGTTTGCTTTATTACATGTAAAAAACTAAAGTAATATTTTATATAAAATATTATCTAAAATTTCCAAACAGTAATGTATTAAATTCTTTTCATTCATAACCCTTTAATTAAAATAGTTTATCCAATGACTTCAATCCGCTGTCGGTTGTGGCAATTCGCTAAGTTTCTTGTACTGTAAAATTGTGGGAGGGATGGCGAGATGTTCTAAAAATGCTTGTTGAATGTGAAGAGTCTGTATAAAATATCTTTAAACCGTAAGGTCTCTGATTATAAATGTAGTGACCAGCCGCTGTTCTTTTTATACCATAAACCCTTCTGGGTTGTTGCAAGTATTACATGGGTCCGTAAAAATATCGGAGCATATATCGCGGACTTCAAGCCAGAGGGGCGTATAAGCCAACTTTTCAGGAGATACAAAAATTTTAATAAGTTTTTTTTTCAATGTATCTCTATAACTGAAAATTTGCAAAAGTACTTCCTTGATTACGTGAAATGCTCTTTTGTTTAATTAACCTACTATTAAGAAACAAACAGGGGTGGTGTATTGATAAAAATATAAATGATAGACGAAATAAAAAATAAAAAAAAAATTTATACGCCCCTCTGGCTTGAAGCCCGCGATGTATAAAATGGTTCATCTACATTCGCCGAATTTACGATGGCTTAAAGTAGCTGTAGCCTGTAATTTCCATCACTACTGCCGATCCTAAATAAGAAACAACCCTGATAATAAGTACAACAGTCGATGTTTTGGCTTTACCAGTTTATCTAATGGCGAGCAATACATAACAACGGCGCAACTTGAGCGGCGTATCCGTGAGATATGCAACACGACGCTCAGGAAAGAGCCGGAAGACAGTGACTCGCCCGACGACGATTCACCAGGTAATGTTTTCCTTATGCTGGAGGCTGGAGTTTTGCAGACAGGCCGACGGGCCCACCTGATGGAAAGTGGTTACTGTCTGTGTTGCTGACCTTAAAGGATAGATAGACGAAAAGACGAATTAAAAAAAATGCACAAGACAGTAGTTAAATACCAGGTAAACAAAAGGCGGCCTCATCGCTAAAAGCGATTTCTTCCACGCAACCTGATGCATTGAAAGGAACTAAAACTTGGCTTTCGATGCCGGACAACTCAAGGTTGTTAAGGGGGCGTACTCTTTGACATTTTGAAAACAAGACAGGTAATATATTGTTACAACTCAGGTCCCGACAAACACAAATTCCACCTGCATATCTGAAACAAAGCACACTTATTACCCATCGGCATTTGAACTAATAACATTGAAATTATTTTATGGTCTTTTTCTTTTGTTTACTTATTAGCATACGGTCTTTTGTTGTATTATAATAATTACCCAGGTGTTACGGATTTAAAGTACAAGTTGATTCTAGGAAATTCGCTCCACGCTGCGCCCGGCAGCGTGGACATATTGCATTTGTGCAGTATAAAGCAATGGCACGATTGATGGAGGAGTGAGTCGAGCGAGAACTACGAGCGAAGCGAGACGTGTGTAATGCAATCGGGAATCTAAAATGTGACGGACTTTGCTCGTTTTATTGAATTACGACCTTCTGCATTACGTTTGGACTTGTTATGTTCGGTTATAATTGTATCTGTATTAAACGTGTTTGTATAGTACTAATAAACTCTATAGTAATTCTAACGGCATTTTAATTGCCTCACGACTCGTAACAATGTATAGCGTTTCATATGTGGTATATTTTCTATTAAATGCTTTTTAGGGTTCTTTAGTTGCAAAAATCGGTAATGTAACCGACGTTAACCGATGAGCACTTATTGGAATTTTTATTATTTTTCGCGTTTTCAATGGGCACATATGTTTTTGATGTTATTTTAGAAGAAGCACAAGTGATTGGTGGAGAGAATGCTTTGGAACCGTCACTACCTCAAGCTGGAGACTCAGCACAAAATAATGGGACAATAAGAACACACCATACTCAAGAAGAAGGTATGGTTATCATACAACAACCTGAATAAAATAGAAATTTGTCATTGCTTGTATGGATGGAGTTTGCGTTAGTTTTAACTTGTAGAATGAATGAATGGATTAAGCTAAAGGAACTGGGTAAATGTCGCCTGATGATTTAATGTTTCTTAAAATATTTATTTTGTATGGAAGTTGTAAATTAAAATATATCGACTGTCTCATGATTTTTTTGACTAACTGCTTTTTTTTACTGATTTCACACATAAAAAAATCTACCTCATATAATAAAAAAATGTTTATATAGAGTTCTCATATTTTTTTTAGCTACTGTAAAATTTTGGCTAATTGAGAAGAGAGGTCTTGATAGTTGAACGTCGATGTGTACGTTTTCTACTGCAGGAATATGTCTATAGTAGAATTATTTTGTCCGTGTAGTTTGGGTCATAAATCAAGCTCGGCCTCAGCCCGGCTAAGGCGGTGAGCGTGTTGCGCAGGCGCAACGCCATTATCGATAGAAACTCATTCTTATCAAAGAAAGATTATTAATCTTATAAAAATCATTATTGTCTTTTTGGCTGTTAATTTTAAACTTAGATATAAGTATTTATATTTATTTTTAATATAACTTGTTACATTCTAAACTTTTGTACTTATAGTTTTTTATTAACATAGATACCTAATTTATAATTTATTATAAGTCATTATTATTCTTATTTTAACAAATACGTTGTTGTATCTATTATTTTTTTCATTTTTATAATTAACCCACAAAATGACAAAACTAAATAAACTATCGATAACGCTTATTGACAAAAATAATGCGTGTCACTATGCCCGCCCATAAGGCCCGTGAATGGAAGAGAGAGCGAAATACTCGCTTTATTTTATGACCCAAACTGCATGGACAAAATAATTCTGCTATAGTTTGCTTATTGTAGCAATAGGGAGGGAATAATATACATAATGCAATAGCTAAGACAGAAAATCACATTCTTAAGGTCCAGAAGAAATAATAATAGACTTTGGTTTTTCAGATTATCAAGACGAAGTCAGTAAAAATGAGGAAATCCGTAACCTAACTGTCGATAACTTAGTTTCAGCCGCTGTAGACTATTGCCAGGGCGAATTACCCCTAGTCAGTTATGAGTTGACCCTAACAGACCCTAGTCTTAAGGCTCTAGATCATATACCCTTATTACAAAGGGCATTCCTTCATCCAATAGTTTTCATACAAGTCCTGTACCTAAAATTACTCTATTATTTCGGTTCTTTTGCATTCGATTTATCTAATACAGAGCTAGCTCTCTTTTTGATAGCATCTCTGACAGTTACCTCTGTTAATTTATACCATATAGTACCTTTAGGTCTTTACTATTCTAGTTTTGTCTCGATGGTCATATGCACTTTCAAAATGTTACACGCGAAACGACAATTCATCGATTTTAGAAAATGGTCCGGTCTCTTTTTGCGATACAGCGATGGGAATCTCCAGCCGGATGAATCCGAAAATTTGTTTGTTCGGAATAATTTGGGACCTTTTATCCAGTTTTTCCTATCGCTGTTTGTGAATTTGTTTCTTTACTCGTTTATAGCGACTCAGTGGGTTCCGTATTCGGAATTTTGCGTTCTATCATTCTTCCTGATGTTTTCGACTTTGTTCAGTTTCGGCACTAATGGAGATTCTCATGCGGATATGTTGGCTCTTCTATCGTTTTCTATAAATCTAATAGCGAAGTATCCGTATGAGACAGATACTGTAGTGAATCAAGGCTGGCGTTTCCTGGATTTGCGTATATCCAGTTATCCCTCTTATGTGTTGGGGAATAGTGTTGAATTTTGTTTGAATGCTCGTGTTTTCTTCTCTCTATTGATTCCGTTGATTCTGATTATAATGTCCAGACGTAGGAATTGGCAGGGTTTCTTCAAATACACCCTACCGCATTGTGTTACATTGAGTTGGTTGCAAATATTTATAATATGTTCGCATGGGTGTACAACTTATGGTTTGATACGTGGGACTTTGGCACTTGTCTGTTCCTTCCTTTTCTTGCCCTTAATAGGTTTGGCGACTGTTTCCTTGCCTGTTGTTGCTTTGTTGCAGTATATTAACCTACCGAGGGTATTCTATACGATTTTGTTGCTTACATGTTTCGTGGTTAGTATGGGTGTTACTTGTTTACTGGCAAAATCTGAGGTTACGAAGAAGTTTGTAACGCCGTTTCAGGTGAGTTATTTATTAAATTTTAATGTGTAATATTTTTAGTTTTCTATTACAAAAATAATGTTAAAAAGGAACCCCCATCACTCTGGTGGTTGTCTGCTGTGTGTCACATTTAATGCCTTGTCCATTATTGTTTAGTGAGGCATCAAATGAATTGACTGTTATTACGCAATACAAATAATTTTTTTTTGGCTTTTAGAGTTAACTAGCGGTTCTGGCAGACTGGTTGCCTTCTCCGGAAAGATAAAAAAAATCTAGTTCCCGATCCCAGCGCCGCCTATCGGTTTCAATTGTGGATTTAAACCATCCGAGGAACCACTCAAGCTTAAAAAAAAAAACAAATCACCAAAATCGGTGTAGGTGATTAGGATGATTGTAGAACCCGATCTTAGCGCCACCTATCGGTTTCAATTGTGGATTTAAACCATCCAGGGACCCATTTAGACTAAAAAAAAACCAAATCACCAAAGTTGGTCTAGGTGATTAGGAGGATTCTAGAACCCTATCTCAGCGCCACCTTCCGGTTCTAATGGGATAAAAATCCTATGTCCGTCTCGTGGTTCTAAGCTACCTCCCCACCAATTTTCAGCCAAATCGGTGCAGCCGTTCTTTAGTTATAAATAGTGTAACTAACACGACTTTCTTTTGTGATTTTCAAAATAACAAGCACGAAATTGTAGGTACCTGCTTCTGATTAGTAATACATATACACGTGTATCATAAATGAGTGTAAATAGTGAACATTTTGTTATGTTTTTTTTTCTATTTTTACAGATCGCAATCGGCCTAATCACGTTAATATACTTCGGAAATCAATTTATAATTGGCGTTCAAGATGAAGGTCTACCAAATGCGATAGTGGAATTGATCGGTAAAGAAAAATCGAGCATTAAAAACCTTCTCAAGAACGAATTTATAACCGACTACGAGGATAACACTTACCATATAAATTGGGAGGAATATTACAACCAATGCAATAACCCATCTTGGTCGGACTATAATATTGCGTCAACGCAAATCAAGTGTTCGGTATGTTTTATTTTATTTAATTTGTTGGGGTTTAAAGCTGTAGTCTTGCAAACTAAAGTTTAACAAACGAAAGTTTTACAAAGTAAAGTTTTACAAACGAAAGTTTTACAAACGAAAGTTTTACAAACGAAAGTTTTACAAACAAAAGTTTTACAAACTAAAGTTTTATAAAGTACTTACTGAATCCAATCAGGTGGGCCGACTGCCCGTTTGCCTGATTCAGGTGTAAATAAATTCTAGTTGTACATTATTTGATTTAAGTTCTATAACATGGATTTTCCCTAAAGACCACTTTAAAAATTTAACGATAACTGTAGAAAATAATAATGGTTGACGAAAAATTATAAGCGTAGCGGCAAAAAACACTAAAATGATCACGATACGACTTAATGAGTAATGACAGTGACATTTAAATAGTAGCACAGATTACTATGATTATATATAGATAAAACTTACTTTTATTATTTTTGTTTTCTGGCCAAAGAAAGCAATTTAAACTTGTCCCTTATGACGTCATCGGAGAAATAATTTTAAAATCGAATTTCAAAAAACTAACGCTTACAATAAAAAAATATTCAAATTAGTATCTTAAAATGCCCTATTTTACGTAATAAAAATATAAAATCAGAGGGTAATTTTTTGTGAACAATCCCCATTACGAGAATCTAATAGTGAGGGACTTTGAGCGTTTGATTGAATTACGACCTTCTGCATTACGTTTGGATTTGTTGCGTTCGGTTATAATTTTACTTGTGTTACACGTGTTTGTATAGTTCTAATAAACTCAATAATAATGCTAACAGCATTTCATTTCGAGTCCCGCTAAACTCGTAACAATATGTTTTTCAGGTACTAGATGGCGCTAACGTCAATTGGGAAGGTTATATACGCGATGTTAACTTGATACAAGTGGATAATCTGTGGAGCGATTTCGCGAACTGGTTGCCTTGGTTCATGAAGGAATACTTCAAGTGTTATTACGGCGAGGAATACTCGACCTTGTGCCGAATGGCCGATGGTCCGGATTTGCTTAAGGAGTGCGAGTTTGTTAGGAAAGTCGCCAGACAGAGCGGCAAGGTCTGCCACCTGGATAACTTGAACAGGTGAGTGTTTATTATGTTGATATTGTTACATACTTAGGTGGTAGGGTATTTGCCGGATAGAATGGCTACCACCCCTGGTCTAAAGTATGCCGCCATAACAACCTTTGGTTGTGTTCCGGCTATAGTGACCAGTCTCCCTTAAGAGAGCAGTAGCGCACTTGTAGCACCTTTGGTGGTGCAAATGTCCATAGGCGATGGTAACCGCTTTCCATCAAGTGGGCCGTCTGCTTGTCTGCTCAACTACTGCAATAAAAAAATACCGACAAAGAAATACGCACACCTACCCGTCTTGACACGCCGTGTATGGCTTTCTTTGACTTAGGCATTCTTTTGTTTACTTTGTGTTTAGAATTTTGAATCCATAAAAACATGCTTTTGTTATTGAACTTGTTTTATTTCCGTCGAAGTTAGCCAGGTGTGCGAGATTAACTCGGCGAAAGCGAGTTCAGTCAGTCAGCGAGTCAGTTCTATTATACAGTTGAGTATACAACAATGCCCGAACGGAGGGGTGGGGTAGTCAAGCGACGATTACGATACTGGCAAGACGTGTGTAGTACTTTCGATTAGCGATATGGTGACGGAATTTGCGCTTGTTGAATTGCATGAAATCGTACAGTGTGAACTGGTTACATCCAGTTTTATTTGTACCTGCTTAATACGTGTTCTGCTGAACTCCTCCAATAAAAAAAAAATTGTTCGCGCTAATTCTCTAAATACCATCTATTGTCATCGCCAATCCAGTGTCTGTCTTTATGACTAAATAGTCTAGTCGAAGACACCATTAACTGTTTTATTACTGAAAGTCCGTTTCAAGATCTTAAAAGCTATGTGTTTCGGGTTAAGTTTACAAGTCTGAGAATTCTAATGAATAATGTGCATTTTCTGGGTGCTTGAGTCCAAGGTCATGTCTATTATGCGAATATATAAGGTCTGGTAAGACAGAGTTAGTTGAGTTTCAACTGCGAAAGAGACATTACTTTCGTGGCGAGAATGTCACAACCTTTCGTGATTTTATGTTATTACTTGTGCCATACGGTTTGGACTTGTTGTATTTGAAACAACTTTGAGTTGCATGTATTTCTAATAAATTTTATTATAATTCCAATGGTATTTTAAATTCAAATCTCACAAATTTGTAACCAAAGGAATGGCAATTGCCTATTAAAGAGCTTGACTCGAAACATGATTCTGCGATACAGTTGGCGCCACTAGTCTATTTTGGTTTCTATAGAATATCTTAGCTATAATTATGTATCATTCTTATTATTTAGGACATATTTTTGGAATCAAATTCTTTACACGACTTACAGTAGAGTGAATTGGTAGAAATTATCACGTAAGGAAAAAGCGTAATGCTTCTTTCTTTTCTTCTTCTCTCTAAAAGGATTAATTTTTTTATATAATTTCGAACTTTAATACAAAAAAATAATATTTAAAATAATATTAATAAAGGTAAAATACAATGTTTTGCAATTAACAAGCCTTGTAACCTGCCTTCGGGCGGTCTAGTTCGTGACGGGGGTCACCCGAGCCTCACATTATTTTTTTAAACTACCACCATAAATCGAAAGTCCTTAATTACCTCCTTTTCGATTTTGACAATTATGTGTAGTTAAAGTTAAACCCAAAGCTTCCCCATTCCGAGTGAGCTCGGTCGGCAAAGGCTTAAACCCTCTCGATAACAACAAAAATCTAGAAATAAGAAGATAAGGCAAAAAAGTAAAACACAGAAGTAAAATAAAATGACCTTTACTGTAAAAATTTGAAATAAGTAATAAAGAGAATTTAAAAAAAGATAATAAAAAACATGTAAAGATAAAAGAAATACAAACGAACAGAAGTCGTAATATTAATGTCATATTTATTGTTTCAGATACACATATGAAATCAAATTAGTGATGGAGGCAAGTGGTGGTTTACTAAAACGCCATGCGGAAATCTCAGTAATATTCGATCATAATTTTACCAATTTCACTCGATTGCTTCGTTCCGATGATCGAATCAATTTCAAAGGGATATTGTCAAATGAAAATCGACCTTATAATATTGGTGCTAAGGACCTAACTGTGAAAGGTTATGAGATAAGCTGTTTGGAATGCAAACGTGCAAATGGCGGCGTTACGTCAAAAGCGCCATCTACGTCGAAGTTTTCTGAACTATTTAGGACAATTGTGAATGATTGTATTGTGTCTACGAAATATATTTTGAATTTCTTGTTGAATCCGGTAATTGTTTTTAAATAAATGTCGTTGTTTATCTTGGGTTTTATTTATGCTACCAGGCTATTTAAAACAGAGCTTTTTAGCGATAAAGCCATCACGATGTATATAGTTCTTTTGTTTGTCTATCCTTTATAATAATGTAACAATTATCATTCGTAGTCTTTGCTTTGATATAAAAAAAAATATGGGACGAAAATTGGATGTAATTATGCAAAAAGGATCCAAGCCACAAAATGTTGCTTTTGAATTATTAAAGTTTTAGCTGTATTTCCGCATTGATGCAGTTAAACTTATTTGTATAAAAATGATGCATTTACGCCTATATTTTCCTAAGAACCCATAGACACGAGCAAGTACATCAATGCGGAAATATAGCAAAAAATTTAATCTTTAATAATTCAAAAGAGACATTTTGTGGGTTGGATCCTTTTTGCGTAACTTCGTCCAACTTTGCTTAAATTCAAGTGTTTTAAAAATTCTTTTCAGGAAAGACGTATTTTTATTGCACGAGTTTAGTAGACCGGGAAACGGACATGATGGAAAGCGGTTATCGTCGTCTATGCACATTTGCAACACCAAAGGTTTAACAAATGCGCTGCTCTCTTTGGAGACAAGAACGTAGCCATTAATGCCGGAATACAATTCAATGTTGTTATGGTGCCGAAACGTGGATTATAAAAGAAAGTGAGAGAAAGAAGTTATAGGCTAGAAATGTGGTGTTGAAGACGAATGCTTCGCATAGCATTATTTTGACGGCCTCTGTGGTTGAGCGGGGTAAACCTTTGACGGCCTACCTCACTGCAACTCAGAGGTTCCGGGTTCGATTCCCGGTATAGTAAATTTCGGAAACGTATTTTCTCCGTTATTTACCATGGTCTGGGTGTCTGGGATCGGCCCCAGAGTGGTCCGTTGTATATTACCCATAACAAGCGTAACTTGCTTAATTTGGGGATATGCAGTTTGTGTGTTTGTCGGCCGATTATTATTATTATTATAGCCTGGACGCAGTTCCGAACCAACGTCTCAATCCTCGAACTCGACATAAAGTCTCTCTTCCATCGTTCAAGGTCATATCGCTTTCTTTGGATATATGACACGACGAGAGGACACGTCGGTGGAGCGACTCGTAGTCCAGGGAAAATGGAGGAAACCCAACAACCGACCAAGTCAAAATCGCACTAACTGATTTTGTTAGGTTCCCAAACTTATTTTGTATACCGCCCACTTTGAGAATAAATTATTTTTTAGCGCCTCCAATTTTTTTCACCTACTTAAAAAACGTTATAACGTCAAATTAAATTAATTGATTATTGAAAGCTACATTAGCGGAGATTAAACATTCATTCTAAATGAGACTTACATAGCCCGCAAGAGTTAATTTGAGACCTAAGCGCAGTAGGTAGTACACAAAGGCGCTGAGGTCTCAAGTTAAGTATTATGGGGGTACACCTGCCAATGCCCATTTTTTTCTGCGTCACTTACCGCCCCTTTTTAGGCCTGCAGCGCCCACAAGGGGGCGTTATCGCCCACTTTGGGAACCACTGCTCTAAATGGTCCACTCCATGAATGCACGAGGCAAGCTACAGTCTGAGAGGAATGGCGACGAATTGTGAAGCTTGCCACCACCCCTGTCATGAGGACCACGACCACTCTGCCAAGAGTGTGACGACGGAGAAGAATGGCGGTACACCCTAGACCAGCGGTTCCCAAAGTGGGCGATAACGCCCCCTTGTGGGCGCTGCAGGCCCAAAAGGGGGCGATAAGACCCAGAAAGAAAGAGCATTGGCAGGTGTAGCCCATAAGAGTTAACTTAAGACCTCAGCGCCGTTGTGTATGTACTACCTACTGCGCTTAGGTCTCAAGTTAACTTTTTCGGGCTATAGTAAAAGTTTCGTTTAGAATGAATGTTTAATCTCCGCTAATGTAGCTCTCAATAATCAATTCAATTAATTTGACGTTATAGTGTTTTTTAAGTATATGAAAAAAATGGGGGCGCTGAAAAATAATTTATTCTCAATGTAGGCGGTATACAAAATAAGTTTGGGAACCCCTGCTCTAGACCAAGAAAGGCATAGAATAAGCTGGAGACAAACAGTCAAGAAAAAAAGCATCGTGTTCTCCGTCGTTTACCTATATAGTTTATTCCAGTTGTATTTTCTAAATAGCCTCATGGATGGCATGTTTAGAATTTTGTAATATTCTACATACTAACTTTAATCTTGTTTTGTTTTCGTTGTATTTATTCTAAAATAAAACGATACAAAGTGATGACATCTATAGACATTTGTAACACCAGAGGGGTTACGATCTTCTACGACGTTTGGGTTTGTTGTGTTCGGTTACATTTTTACGGGTTTGTATAGTTCTAATAAACTCTATAATAATTCTAACGGAATTTTAATTCGAGACCTGATTTAAACCTAGTTTCTTCGTATTAAAAGAACAGATTTGATAAACAACATGATTTTGAAAGGCTTTCACGTGCTGACATGAATGGTTCTAAGCAAAAGTTTAATGAAATAACTGTCAAAACTCGTAGATAACAAGCCGCTATCGTCAAATTACTGTATCTATACCTACTAATAAAAGTCTAATTACACTTATTCGTATGTTTCCATCTAACTTTTTTATTGAAAGACAGTTTAATTACATTCAACAGCAATAAAGGTTGATAAGACTACGTTTTACCGGTTTTGAGCGCGATAATTTATTTCGGTCTTTGTCGGTTTTGGCGTTTTTTTGTAGGCATTCTTGGTGTTTCAAAAAGTCAGGAGCCGAAATATTGATGTTCGAAGTCGAAGTAGAACCTCCACGTTTTGTACCATAGTTTTTGATAAGTTGTTGTTTTTATTTTTTGTCTATTATATTTAAATTTGAGATTCCAAATATATAGATGTAAAATAAAAGACGTATTTTTTTATTCTCTTATAAATTATATCAAATTATTCATATTTAAAGCTTATAAACATATTGCCGATCCCGTTTTTTAACATGGCGACCGTGACAGGACAATAACAATTGTTTTTTAATTGTCAATACAGACATGACATGATGATAAATCCTTATGACTTTTAAATATTTTTTGGCATAAGTCAAGATTGGTATAGTGCGGTTTTATTGTATAAAAATGTGTAATATTACTTTATTTTAAAATTAATAATAATTGTTTAGATGTGATAGTTAAAATGTTAAATAAATATTAATAGATGTTGAGTAATGATTATGGTTGTGTGAGAAATATGAATTATATAGTCAAATGTGGCCTTTTGAGTTGTTACAAGAACTGTGTTCATTGGGTTCATTTGCTATAGTGAAAATTCTATAATTTGGCTGAGCTATACTGAAGACTATGAACAACGAGGGTGCATGAACAAAGTTCCTTTGGCTATCATTGTGGCGAATACTTACCCTATCAGAAATAGGTATTTGGAAAATTCTTGTATATAGTCTATAGAAAATATCTATCTTTGCACAATTTTATTTATTTACTAGCTGACCCGTGCCCACTTCGCTGTGCATAAAAAAAAACTTATTATTTAGCACAATTACATATACACTATTTCACTAAGGAGTAATATAGCTTTCCACCGGTGAAAGAATTTCGAAATCGGTTTAGTAGATCCATAGATCAACGTCACAAACTCACAAACTTCGATAGATTTATGATGGAATACTTACAACAAATACACATGAACACACATTTTGAATTGATAACAATCAATTATGGTTTTCACGAATAATATCTTGAATAAGTAACACGCAGATATATCGGCAGCACACTATAAAACCAGTCATAAAAATGTTATGGCTTAGACCGCTTGGCTCCCGAATTACTGATCCCAAACGTGTCAATATTATACTACTTTCTTATATTATTCAAATAGTTGCTTGCTCGCAATAAGAATGCATTTTGCCTATACATGGTAGATGTAAAAGGTGTATTTATTAGCACATTGATACCCACAGACTGGGCCGGAATATTAAAGGTTGATTTTACTTTGTAGATCTGAGCAATCAATATCAGAAGAAATAACTTTAAAAAGAAATATACATTCAGCTATATCCCATCGATCTTTAACTGTTACAGATGAAACTTAAAAGAAAGAAAGAATATATTTATTTCCAATTTCGACATATATAATACAAACAGATTAGAAAATATATTACATCCTAAAATCAATTTTATTACTCAAATACTGCAAGTTTAGAAATAAGGTTGGAACTTAGTATTTTGCTGTCCCGAAATATGGCCCGACACAGCACTGATTTTCAGTGCCCACCTCCAAAATCACATAATAAATATGTCATAAGTTCATAAGACTTCCAGTATGTGTAACATTAAGCTGAACTTTATATGACATGGATAAAGTGTAACATACGAGAACTAACTGTCTTGGCAGACGTCGTCCTGCACGAAAAAATAGGGGTTGATCGCAGAGTGTTGAAAGTTTAGGGTTGTATGTATTTTTTAATGCTGTATTATAAAAAAATAATCTAAAAATTGAAAAAAATAATTAGGGATTAACATTTAGGGGGATGAAAAATAAATGTTGTCCGATTCTCAGACCTACCCAATATGCACACAAAACTTCATGAGAAACGGTCAAGCCGTATTGGGAGGAGTTTAACTACAAACACCGCGACACGAGAATTTTATATATTAAACTAGCTGTCCCGGCAGACGTTGTCCTGCCCTGAAGAAATAAAATTTAGAACCCGATTGCAGTGCCATCTACAGGGTCCATTAAGATGTAAGCTATCCTATCTCTCAAGTTGGATCAAACTGCACATGGTATGCAAATTTGATTAAAATCGCTTAAGTAGTTTAGAAGTCCATCGCGGACAAACAACGTGTCACGTAATTTACATATATTAAGATTATGCATACATTAATATACCTATACCCAGTGCCGTAAATAGGGCGGTAGCACCGGTGCCCAGACACAGAGCGTAGACTTCGGGGGGGCGCAATAATGGCCAGACCAGGTAGGATTATTATTTTTTCGGTTTGCTCCTGATAAGTTCCCGCTGCGCCCCTAGTGCTTGATTCCAATACATATGCCAGTATCATCAAAAACGTCTGTTGAATTAGACAAAACATCGCGCTCATTTTTTTCGCAGCGCACGAGTGTATTTCTTTTATAGTTCTTTAAAAAAAATATTTTTCTTCCAAAATATTAGGTAATGGGTCCACTAACACCAAGGTCCTTGTGTGTTATTTTATCACTCTGAATGAAATAAAGTCAGTTTATACATAGCATTGCTCTAGCTAATGTACATATAATATCAAAAAAAATGGACGTAGTTATAGAAACTCGTATAGGGCGCATAAAAGGCTATTCACAGCACTACCTATACCCTAACAAAACAATGGAATAATAACAAAAATACCTATCCTAAAAAGCACAATAGTTAAAATGAACATATTTAAACTTGAATTAATGAATGATAACTCTTTATTGTTCACCATACCTTAAACCTAGACAATATAATATGAATACATCCATTAGAACAATGGGCAGCCTTATCGCTTATGGCGAAGACCTGGAAGAGATTGAATTAAAACTAATTCAATAGTAATTAAATATAATTAAAGAAAAAAGACTACTATACATTAATTAAATAGATTATCACTATATTACAACTTCTTACATTGGTTTAAATAATTATAATTCGCTACTAACAAACCTTTTTTGTACATTGCTTAGGCGGACAATGTATTTGTGATATCGAGGGTTTATAGGAAGTATCTACTTATTCCTTAAATGAACTGTTATTATTTTAAGACCGATGAAAAGTTTTCGCAATGTTGTTTTCTAGCGTGTTGTTTTCAGCTATTAAAACGATTATATTCAGCAACTTGCAATTACGTCAAGTTTTATAGAACGATTTTTAAGCTTTTTCTTCTAAACATTATAAGGGATGTAGGTCTGAACGCGACACCCAATCAGTACACTCTTACAATTAATTACAATAGAATAATAATCATAGCAAGATACTTTACAAAACAAGCGTTCTATCTTCTAAATTAATTCCCAAGGTTACAAAGCAGACCTAGATAAATACATATTACCGCGCTTGTTTCTCGTAGCGGCTGGCATAGATGATGGATATCTACTTTCTACGATCTTGACATACATCTTTTGCTTCATCTACTCTCATTAATCTCTTCATGCATGCACGTTTATTATAGGTTCTTTTTACCTGACCATTCTTTAAGACATAAGACGATAAGTACGTCGCAGTCTATCGGTAACAACTCTACCATACACACTGTTGTCATACACTTGTTTTATTAGTCTCTTTTCAACCATCCTCTCTACATGTACAAACTATCTTAACATTCCTTTCTGAACTCTTGTTATTGTATTGTCTTTGAATCCACAACGTCCCTCATCTCTCATATTAACTGCATTTATCCTATATTCTGCGTCTTCTGTCATACTCAACTTTCATTACCATAGGTTTGTGTTGGTACCAGCCCCCCTTGATGATTGTGACAGCCAGTCGTGCCTTTACAGACACTTTCCGGTTGTTCGGAAAAGAGTTAAGGGCATCATTCACCTTATTTATTACCTGCTATTAGTCTCCTTTCATTACCAGCTTCATGCTTTCCGTCCCTGGTAAACATGCATTCTAGGTAAACACACTCCATGATTTGCTCTAGCTTTTGGTTTTCTCTCTGTACGTTACAAATTTTCATCCTTTCATCTTTTGAATATTCAGGTAAAAAGTATTTCAAACACATGTGCATGTATAAAGAGATAAAAATAGGCAAACTGAAAGATGTGTGTTAAAATCGAGGCCTCCATGAAGATCCATTGGCTCTATCTAACCCTAAAGCAAACAGGCGTAATATATACGTATTTAATATACCTACTATTATCTTACATGGAAGAAAATTTTCAACTTTTATTACCAGGTATTTAAAAAGAGGGATTAGAAGTTATTTGTTTGGGTCCCTTGTGATTTGATGTAGGCTGGTACTGAAAATCACCGCTGTGTCAGTTGTGTTGTGTCATAATGCTGGCTACCAGCCTTACTGCCGCGAATGTTATGTACATTTATATTTTAAAATAGTATATTTTATAAAATTATAATGGCTTTATGAGTACGAAATTCTGTTAATTTAGTTTATTATTTAGTTTTATGTGAATTCATTCGCGACAATAAATATTTTTCTTCCATTCTTTGTATGGCAGTAATTCCTGATCTCTAATTTTATATATTTTACATTAATATAATATTAAAATGTGTGGGAGATTATTATGTGTATGTATTAGTCGAAAAAACTTAAAAAATACCCTCTATTCAATAGTTTCTAAGAAAACGAATCGACAAACGTTATTTTATAATGGTTTTTGTCAACATAGCCATGGATACCTAATAAAATTAGATTTACGTTCAGAAATTCAGTCTATTTAAAGTTTAGTATTAAAATTCCCATTTTAATTACCGTCGGCGCTTATTAAATTAAAAATAAGAATTGGTTTATCTCATCACGTTGGAACGAGGCGCAGTTGAGGTTAAACTGGGTTGCCTAGTTAGTTTTAATCTGTAATTGAAACGAGTTGGTAATTAATTCCAACTAGCACCCAGCGAGGGCTTGTTTAGAGATGGGGTGGTGGCGTTATTTCAGGCTGAGGCTTTTTTTGATGACGCAGGGAGATAGACCGACTGCGGAGTGAATTTAAAACTCCGCAGCAGACATGAACGAGCACTTTGGTACAGGAGTTTCCGACTACCTCGCTAAACCAAAGCCTGTCCTCCTTTAACACGCATGAATTGAAATGACATGGGATCTAGTATATGAAGTTCCTACACCATGTCGCCTATTCTGCCACCTTGGCCCACCTAGGATTAGCTGAGTGGTTTACACCTACTTACAGAGGTTAGGGCCTACAGAGGTTTAGCCTGGCTATATTCTAGGTTAAGGCTTGTAGCAACGCCAAAGTCCTTGAGAATTTTTTGGAGAATAGCAGAGATTCCATATGGGCGGCCGTTTTTCAAATGTCAAATTTGCAGATTTTTTAAATTAGATTGTGAATAAAATAAAGTAGTAATTTAAAAATAATAGAACCAAATGATTTCTCTCTTTTATCTTTTTTATGCTCGACTTCAGTCTAGAGTATAGACGCAAGGTGGCGGGGCTGACTGTCTTCTATCGGATACACATTTCGGGGAGTGTTCCTTAGAATTGCACGAGCTGATTCCTCCATCCCATCTTTTTACCATCGGACAACCAGACGTACCGGTTTGCGCCAGCGTTACATGGTGGAAACACCACCAGTCAAAACCAAGCGTTTCGCTTCATATTTTCTGGTGCGCACTGCCGAAGAGTGGAAAGTGGCGAATACAATCTTGAGGCTTCAAGCCACGAGTGAATAGGTATCTTCTAAAGCATGCTCCATCCTAGACCGCGTCATCACTCAACATCAGGTGAGACAGTGCTCAAACGCAAATCTATACTTCCATGTTTAAAAAAAAATTAAGATGTAGATATTTTTATGTCCTATTTGATAAAAATTGAAGGAGTAAAATGGCTACACCTCAATAATTTGGAGGTGCTTTGGTGAATTTGGCGAAAAATTACCAAAAAACTACGTTACGTCTTATATCGCCAAGATTTGTGATAATTTTTTTGGTAAATTATTTATTAGTAATTACCAAATTGTTTCGTTTGTACCCCATTTCCAACCTTTTGTAGCAATAGGAGCCTTAAGACACCTTGAAATGTTATGAGCGGGAGCAAATAACCAAGCTCCCATTCCACCAGAGCCAGCCTTGGCAACGGTCGTGCAGGCGACGGCAAGAAAACCGGATCCGCACTTACAAGTCGAAGAGGAGGGACGCGAACCCAACCGAGTTCTTAATCTCACCTCGAGGTGATGGGCAGGGTAACTGGAGAGACCCAGCTTTTCGGCTAACAAATGGAGAAGGGAGGCCAGAAGGGACTTTCGAGGATTGGCGTTTTAGTGGATATTCTAAACCAAGGCATGCCAATAGCATTCCTGCGGGGATAGTAGTAGCATCCCAACGAGGCGACTCCTACACACCGGCCACGATTTATTCGTTTATCTGTTTGTTCAAAAAGTAGATTCAGCAAACTGCAGTACCTGTGGTGATTTGGAAGATATCCAACATTTGCTGATGAATTGTGTCAGAAGCAAAAAGGAAAGACAGGCATTGATGAGAGACTTCAATCTAAATCCTATGGATGTTGGTGTCACACAAACAATTCTGTCTGAGCCCACATCAAAATTATCTCAACGGCTAGGTGGTTTAATTGGAGTTCTTCATCAGTGACGGCCTTTGTTTTTATAATGTTATGTATTTAGAGTAAGTTAGATTAGGTTACGATGGGGTACCCCCAGGGGGTGCCGCCCTGGACTTCCCCCCCGTCCAGGTAGCGGTACAAGGGGATGCGTCCCCGGGGCCCCGAGCGGCCACTGTCACCTTCACTCCGTGACAGTGGTGTCCCACCTTTCCACCTCCAAATCCTAATGCCTTCCCCTCCTTCCCAAACCTCCTCCCCAAACACCCATCCCTTCCGTTGCGACCGCCAGCGTCGAGATTTTCTCCGCTGGCCGTCGAGGACGGCGGTGGTGATGTCCACCCCACCACCGCCCGCCTGACCGGTGACCTACCCTCCCCCGCTCCGTCCGCCGACGCTGCTGTGTGCGCGAGGCGGCGGGGAAAAGGGGAGGAAGTAGAGGGGGGAGGGGTGTTGGCGCAGGAGCAATCCTTCGCAGCCTCCCCCTCCCCCTATCGCGAAGCCCCCCCCCCCGTCGCTGACGCTGCTGAGAGCGCGAGGTGGCGGAGGGGGAGAAAGGAGAGGGAGGGGTGATGGTGCAGGAGCAATCCTTCGCAGCCTCACCCTCCCCCCTATCGCGAGGCACCCCCCGCCGCTGACGCTGCTGAGTGCACGAGGCGGCGACGGGGGGGGGCGGGGTGGAAGGAGAGGGGGGAGGGGGGTTGGCGCAGGAGCAATCCTTCGCAGCCTTCCCCTCCCCCCATCGCGAAGGCCCCCCCGCCGCTGACGCTGCTGAGAGCGCGAGGCGGCGGGGGGAGGAGGAAGGAGAGGGAGGGGTGATGGCGCAGGAGCAATCCTTCGCAGCCTCCCCCTCCCGGCGGCAGCGGGCGTCGAGGTCTGGGGGATCCATATAGACCTCCGCCCGCACTAATGCTGGGGTCGCGGGTTAAGCTCGCGCACATACCGTGACCCCGGCGCTAGAAGGCTCCCATGGGGTTTTAGTGGGTATACCGGCAGCCGGTCGTATTGAACCGGCGTCGGGGAGCCCCACACACCGGCCGCGCATGATCCCCCGCGCGGCTGACGGTGCGGTAACGCATTTCCCCATGTTAAAAAAAAAAAAAAAAAAGGTTACGATGGGGTTGACGTACCCGTGTGGATAACCCCCCCCCCAAAAAAAAAAACACAATAAAAAAAATCTGTTTGTTAATCTCGCTAAAACTCAAAAACTTGATTATTTCTTGTGTTCACTCTAATATAAGGGTAGTTTAAAGAAAAACGTAACGTTTTTGACTTAAGGAATAAACTCTAAAAATATATTAAGGACATGACATCGATACCATAACGAGCGTCGCAACAATCTTAACTTCCCTAGATTGAAATTAAATGTCGAGTAGTAACTCAGAGTGCTCTAACTTGGAGACAACATGGCACTCAACTCGATTGTAAAGGCCTTTAGAATAGGTGAATAGGGACACCGAAATCTGATAATTTCCTTATACAGTTGATAAATTCAATAAGTACCTCTTCTTATGATTTGGTTATGAATGTGATCATGTAAGTAATAGATAATAATGTTGTAAAAATGTAAACAGTAGTAATTAATAAGAAAAAATTGGGAGGTGTACACATAATATTGTAACAATTAATTTACGTCGTATAGTATATATTATTATAACTTTTAGTTACTTCAAAAATTAACTTAAAAAGTATAATACTAGATACTATTTATATATGTTTTTATATTAATTGTAGAGTATTATATTTAATAAACGTAGCACGCTTATTGACGTGGTGGTCGGTGGCTGGGAGTGCGGGGAGCTAGTCGCGAGCCGTCCACTCCGGGGCAGTCGTTGTGCAACCACTGAGTGAATTAACGTGTTACAAGCCACGTAATTGGTGTTTCATTTACACATACACAAACCGAACCTTTACATTAATATTATAAATAGGAAAGATTTGTATGTTTCTAACGAATAAACTCAAAAACTGAACCGATTTCAAAAACTCTTTCACGGTCAGAATGCTAAATTATCCCAGATTGGTATAGGGTATATTTATTACTAGAAAAAACTAGAGATTCCTAGTTTATGAGTGGGTCCAAGGATGGTTTAGATTCACAATTAGACCCGGTAGGTGGCGCTGGAATCGGGTTCTAGATTTTTATTTTTTCAGGGCATGACAACGTCTGCCGGAACCGCTAGTCCATAATAAATATATTATAAAATTACAGAAGGTATATAGTAAACGCTAACTATCCTAGCTAATATTTTAATGCGAACATCAGTTTGTTTGTTTGTTACGTTTTCACGCCTCAATTAATCAACTGATTATCATAAAATTTTACGTCCACGTCATCAGGGATACAGAAAAGGACATAAATAATATACTATCCAGAAAAAGTCTGTTCCCAAGAGATAGATAATACAATCAAATAGATGGCGCTGCGCTGTTTTTTGGACAATACACTATTGTTGAGCCGTTCTATGAAGCCTCATTTGAAGTTTCATATAAATAATGACGAACTAACTTTGTAACAGTATCAAAAGAATTTATATTAAATTAACACACACTGATAAGCTTATTTCTTTAGAAACGTAACACACGGCAACGTTATGTTTGTCTATACTTTTTTTTTCTTTAATATTAGCGAAGTCACTGAGAGATTTATGTATAATCGAAAAGTTTTAACATAAATCGTGATAAGTTATGTATATTTTTTACATTTTAAGGACAAAAAGACAATGAAACGTATTTTTTTAAAATAATACATAGTATTGTGTTGGAGCTCCACTTTTCACGTAGGAGCGCCACTTATTGTCAGGGTGACTAATATTATCAGAAGAAAACTATAGTGTACGAAAGAAACACGTTTATTCTGTTGGTGGTTTAACATTCACAATAGTTCACACGAACAAAATAATGGAAAAGAAAGAACTGGTACAGTCAAGTTAAATACATGCACGAAAGGGCTGTAAGCCTCCTTTGGAAGATCTCGCGAAACACGTGGGAAAAGGGCACGGAAATATATTTATACACGCGACCCTCCACTACGTGGGCTATACGCGGACTGTAGGAGAGACGACCTCCGCGGCTTGCGTCGGAGTGCCTCTTCTCCTTTGCAACTCGTGTTCCACGTACCTATTAGGCACGGGTTACTATAATAGTTTTATTTTGAACGATTCGGTATTGTGTGTCATCCTATATCAATTACAATTTTTTATTTGTTTCCTAATCGATAGTTTACGTTGTTTACTAAAATATTATATATGTCAAATGTGGCTTGGAGTTCTTGGCGGGAACTGAAGGAAACGTTGTGCTAGTTTTATATTCCAAAAATGTATAAAATTACTCTAAAATTAACTAATTAAGTAGTTGTAGGATATTGATAGTTTTTGAGTAGTGATTATGTGTTTTTGTGAGAAATGTGAACTGTATAGTCATATGGTCACCAAGGGTGCTACAGATGCGCTGCTCTCTTAAGGGAGACTGGAAACTGGTCACTAATGCCGAAATACAACGCAAGGTTGTCATGGCGACATGCTTTAGACCAGGGGTGGTAGCCATCCAGTCGGGCAAATGCCCTACCACCTGGCTGTGGGTTGTTTTGTCGCCTCTTACGACAGGCCGCCCGGCCCCTGGAAATTGTATCCTTCCTCCGTTCCTGCACAGATGCCCCTTGCCTGCCTTTGTGACGAATTCTACTTCTACTACCTACTACTAAAATGTGGCTCTATAGAACGATCGAACAAAAATACGCTTTTACTAATTACGGTAGTAATTTATCGACAATCTTTCAGCAACTCCAACCCTAGTGTACTACAAAGCTGCAAGTGCTTCTAGTCAAATTGTTTATACACTTAACGTCATAAACATTGCGACCTCCATCTCACTCCGAACTGTTGATTTGATTATAGAATAGATTACGTATAGTCCAAGATCCCAGTCACCCCAGACTTACGTGAATTTAGGAATGATGATTTTTTAGGAATTTATATTTAAATATTATATATATTCACGCGTCAGAGTGTGCATCTCAAGCCGGATTTATATTTGTCTGGCGTGTTGTGACGTGTCGCATCAGGGAGGTATCGGTTTCATATATTTAACACGCTGAGATTTATACTATTCTGTTGCAATCTGACGTGATGCCATCTGTCATGTCGCGACAGATCAAATCCCAGTCTGCGTCAGAGCAGCGGGGTGCGGGGCGGGTGTGTCGCCGCAGACAAGTGTGAACGCGTCAGTTCTGGATTGTATCCCGTCAGAATTGCTCGTGCGCCACTGTTATTAACCACGCCGCGACTTTATAGGTACCTACAATGGACGAACTGATCGAAATTGTACGACAATATAAAGTAATATATGATACAAAATGTCCAGACCCGATAGGTTTCCGAAACTTCTTGTGTATTTTTTTATATCCAATTCGATCAAGCTATGAATTTCGTTAAACTGTGTCTTGGATAATCTAAAATATTGATGAAATCTTTCGTCATCACTTTTAAGTTCCTGAACGAGACAGTGAAACTCGCCTTTTAACTCTCTTTTTCTACTAACCGGATGAACCCAGTATCTTCTTTTCTTTTTTTTTTTCATTAGAAGTATTGTTAGTGTCAAAAATTGAAGATCTTCAAATTCGGATTCAGAATCGGAAAAATCTTGGAAATTCATTGCTAATCTCGAAGGCAATGGTAATGTACGAACTCTTTAAGAGTTGTAGAAACACTAACTTAAGATTTTGTCAGAAGGCGCCTGAACACGACGCAAATGTGTTTAGTAGCTGTGACGTCAGAGCGCATCACGACACAACACATCATACAAATACAAATCCGGCTTTACTTGTATTTATACGCTTGCATTATGCTCTAATGCTTTCGCGCTTTTTCACACGGCAGAACTCTTAACGAGTCTGGGAAGATGTTGTATGTCTCTATCATTGAAAAATATTTTAAAATATTATACTTGATAATATATATAAAATTCAGTCTTCCTAAAATGACGTAAGTTCCCATATATTTTTTAAAGTGTCTCCCAAAGGTTATGGCCCACAGGAAGTGTCTGGTAACTGTATATCTTTGTTCACAACAATATCATATATAACATATGTAAAAACTAGCCTTGCTACTTTGACATAACTTAGCATGGTTTTTTTTCCACCTTTGATACGTGCTACCTGAAAAACGGTCCCACTTTTAGCTTAGCGAGTATCCATTTCTTTCGAAGTTTATGTTAAACTACCGATCCTAAATATTTCATCTTTCCTTAAATCACGTATGTCTGGGAAGACTGGGATCTCACTCTAGTAGGGTTACTTAAAAATATGTTGTAGACATATTAATAACGTGTCGTAACGTTTTATATTTCACCAAGAACTAAATAATATGTTACTTTATAATTATAGAGTACATATATTATTACATAACGTGTCATTTTCATATTTCGGTCCTTTTACTATGTTGGTATTGTATTTTAACAAATTGTAAATGCGAAAATGATTATTTGATATATTTTCACGACATCACGACTGAACTGATATTAATAAAGTTTTGCAGGAAGATAAATTATATACCGGGAAAGGACAGGTTACCTTTAGTCTCAAAAACTAACTTATATTTACTTATAAAAAAATGTATTGGACGTTCATAATGGCTCTGACTAGGAAAAAAATTTTTAGCCGTTGTAGTTGTATTATATTTCAATCAAAAAACAGACATCGTATTGCTTGATTCTTGATAACGGCTTCCATCCAAAGTATTATAGTATTCAATGCTCACTATATTGGCCACTATTGCAGACAGAAATCGCATTTGTGTTTTTAATCATGGCCATATATAATTCGTTTGATATTATATTTGACGAAAAAAAAACTGTTTGGCTGCGATTTTTTTAATAACGGCTGTCATTTATGAATTGATTTATCCAATGTCCTATATAGAAAAATCAGGTGATATAAGACAAAGATGTAAAATATCTATAGAGCAACCTATGGATATTTTACATCTTTTTCTTCGTTCATATCCGGCTCGAAGGACCACTAATCTGTTAAGTAATTAAATAGAGTGAAAAACTTTTAGGGGAGGTCTTAATGAGAAGCCATTTTGAGTTGAGGAGTATTTATTTCATAATGTTGTCACCTATCAAAATTAGGATTTAGTGTTGTCATATTCAAAAGTTAATTTAGCATTTTTTATGTCTTGAACAGTATGTAAGTTTATAATGGTTCAATATAATAAATAAATTAAATTATATAAGAAAAATAAGATACCTATCTAAACTAGCAATTTGGTCAGTAGTTTAAAAAATATCTGCAAATCTAAAAAACTGTACATGTGTAATAAACAAAATTTCATAGACACTCATATATAATAAAATGACTCTATAATGATTCTGTCACATTTTATGTTTACCTCATTTTATTTAGCCATATTTCAATATTAAATCCATGTACTGGGTCAAGGCTCATGTTGGTGTCCCAGGAAACGAGCGAGCTGATGAATTGGCCAAGTCAGCAACACAACTAACCGAGGTACCAGCGGCGTACGACCTTTGTCCACTGTCGTACATAAAATCAGAGATCCGACGCGATAGCGTCCGTAAATGGGCTAAACGGTACGCAGAGAATGCCACCGGAGCAGTGACAAAACTATTTCTGCCAGATGCGGTAACCGCCTATGGATTAATAAGAAAAATTAAGGTCAACTCGGTACTTACCCAGGCGATGACGGGGCATGGCGGCTTCGCGGCGTACCTTCACCGCTTTAAACTTAAGGATAATTCAGCGTGTGTCTGTGATAGAGACACGCCGGAGACAATCCAACATCTACTTGTTGAATGCCCAAAATATGGTGCTTACAGGCAAGACCTGGAAGCTGCAACAAAAATTAAGTTGACAGAGTCAACATTGTGCAAGATGTTGGCCGGTAAAGAGTCCAGGTCTTGGCTGGAAGCTTTTTGCATTAGGGTGGTGGAAGACGCCGTGAGGAGAAATAAATCTACGTAATGTTCATTACGTCGATTTATCTCTTAGTCACCATGTTGCGTCATCAAGTACGGAATATATAGACTCGTCGGCGTGTTAATATATTTATGTATTTATATACACATATAATAGATATAGCATTTATTATTTTATGTACAACTTATACAATTTTAATTTTAAACTAGATTTTAAGTAATTTTAAGTAGTATAAGAGACAAGCCTTATTTATATGTTATATGCGTTTCAGAAGCCCGAACAGTATCGGGGGTGAACATGCAATTTAAAAAAAAAATATATTAAAACCATAATATTATAAAATTTTGAACATGCCATGTCCGTACATTGAAGCTATCTAAAAAAAAAACCAACTGGAATCTATACTAATATTATAAAGCTGAAGAGTTTGTTTGTTTGTTTGTTTGTTTGTTTGAACGCGCTAATCTCAGGAACTGCTGGTCCTATTTGAAAAATTCTTTTAGTGTTGGATAGTATATTTATCGAGGAAGGCTATGGGCTATGTATCATCACGCTAAGATATATAAGATCCCAATAGGAGCGGAGCAGCAATGAAGAATGTCTCAATAGCGGGGCGTTTTGAAATTCCGTGCGGACGACGTCGCAGGCGCCGCTAGTACACTATATAAATGTAAACGATGGAGAACACGGTGTTTCTGAAGTTATACTTCTTTTGGCCGTTAGGGAAAAATTATGAGAGCAAATTTTTACGATGCGCGCACACCGTCATAAAAAACCGACACCCTGAAGTTAGCTATAGTTAACATTTTAGTTTTCTTATGGTTAGTGTCGTTTTTTCTACAAACGTAGAATAAAGGCGAAAGACAAAATGTTTTGAAAAGATTTTTATCTTGTTACGCCAAAGAATTATAACTTCTAATGCGTGTACATAAGTATTTTTTTACATTTCTTGTTTGTTTGTTTGTCGGTTTCTTGGTTTGTTTGTTCGGGATGCATGAACTACCGGGCTGTTTCCGTGCAGTTTTCGCTGATTACCACGCACAATCACATAAACATCTCCTATTATATTAATGTACTCTGTGCATGTAATAATTAGACAGAAAGGAGGCATTGTCAATTTATAATAAACGATTAATGTTTTGTATTGTCCCCTGGTCATCAGAAAACGATATTCACCGTTCAAAGTTATCATTATAAATTAATTTCTGAATACACTGCACCTGTCATTTTCACATAATCACTACGTTATTGGCAAAATCAACGCACATTAAAGCGCTCGAGCCATCGCCGAACAAAATAGACTCATATTAAACGTGTAAGTTATTTAGTTTTAGAAATGGCAACTTTATATTCTGTAGTATACTGGTCACATTGTAGTTCTATGATCTCATGATCTGTCTCTGTGTGTCGGCCATATTTTGTCTAGCCGCATGTTGTTAATAAGCTTGCTAATGGTACATAATAAGAATTTAAGATGGAAAGAAATACAGACAATAAAATTTGGAACATTTTACAATATAGCAAACAAAATAGTGTTACATGGTGACAAAGTGGATGCACACACTTTCCATCAAGTGGGCCGTCTGCTTCTCTGCTGAACTGCAATAAAAAAATACATGGTAGCGTGTGTAATGTGCTTTTTTATTGGTTTAATATATTTTATACATAATTTAAAATAAAATAGCATTCGTCGCTTCTTCTATGTGTGTGAATTTTCATAGTCCTTCGTCCGGGCAATTTTCGTAAAAAGGGGAAAAAAGTTTTTCCTTCACTTATTAATATATAGATTGCATATATATTTAACTATATTGCTTGTATATTTTATTGTAACAATACTCTACGTAGAAATTAACGTTCGTTGTGTAGCAAGAAGCAAGAAGAAAGAAGAAGAAGAAAGAAAGAAGAAAAAGAAGAAAGAAGCAAGTGAGGTGTGTAAGAATGGGCCTGTGTTCGTTCGTGCCTACCCCGCATCGTGTAGCAAAATAATGCGTGAATATTGCATTGGGGATTTAAGCATGGCTGACCCACTTCATGTAGCCAGTTCTTTATTTATCGCTTCGCCATTTTAAGATTACTTTTTCTATGACATGCAAAACGTACCGGATTGGAATAATCGAAATAGCAACTGTATCCATTGGGAAATCATTGTAAGGTCTTTTCGATATTTACACTCTGGCCTAGTGTTTGAGATGTATCATAACATGAGTCATTGGCACTGTAACATGCCGTCAAAGAAATGGGCATACCTGCCTGTTGTAAAACACAGTTTATTGCCTTCTTTGATTTAGGAATTCTTTTGTTTACTTTGTGTTTAGAATTTTTAATTCATAAAAAAATATGCTATTGTTATTGAACTTGTTTATGGCCGTCATTAGTGTCGAACAAATCCTGGTTTTTATTGCATTGCGTCGAAGCTTGCCAGATGTGTGTATTAACTCAGTGAATGCGGCTCCTTTGTCCGTATTATACAGTTTAGTAAAAAACAATGCCCAACGGAGTGAAGCAGCTTTGCGCGTGTTATTGAATCATGCAGTTTGTACAGTGTCAAGTTATATTTGTACCTGTTTTATAAGTGTTTGTACAGTTCTAATAAACTCTATAGTAATTCCATCGCCATTTTAATTCGAGTCCTGTGAAGCTCATAACAGTACTAGTAGTGTATTTCACTCCGCGGCAACGTCTTGTGCTTAACAAAGTGCCTTCGTCTTCCTTTTACCACCACCTCGCACGCCATCGCATTTTTATTTATTGCAGGAGTACAGCAGACGGCCCACTTGATGGAAAGCGGTTACCATCGTTTATGGAAATTTGCAACACCAAAGATGCTACAAATGCTCTGTTGCTGTCTTAAGGGAGGCTGGAACCTGGTCACTAATACCAGAACACAACTTAAGGTTGTTATGGCGACATACTTTAGACCAGGGGTGGTAGCCATCCAGCCGGGCAAATTCCCCACCACCTTACGACTTACTACAGGCCGCCCGGCCGCAGGAAAGTGTATGCTTTCTCCGTTCATCCCCACTTCCTAGTGCCGCTTCGGTCTTGTACGCAACGGTTCTCTAGAACGTTTCTCTTTCGCACCGTTGGGATTTGGAATGAGCCGTGGTTTTCCCACAGTGCTACAATATAGGGTTCTTTAAAAATGGTCTCATAAAATTTCTTCGAGGCCGGCAGCGCGTTGTTGATATCTCTGGTGTTGCAGTCTGCCTGTCTGTTGTACTCCAGCTATAAAAAATATATATATTTTATAATATCAGCCCATAAATGTCCCACTGCTGCGCTTATGTCTTCCATTACAGGGGCAACGGACAGTATATACCCACCACGCTTGTCCAAGGCGGCTTCGCAGGTTTTATACATCGGTTATCTCGATGTGCAGGTTGCATCACGATGTTTTCCTTCACCGTTGTTAGCACGTGGTAATTGTAACGATATGTACATTAGGTCAGAAAAAAGCCTAGGTCGTGCATGCGTTCCGGTCAGGATCGAACCCGCGCCCTTTGAGTCAGGGACGCGTGCGCTAGCCATTACGCTATTACGACTTTGTTCCTAGTGTATTGTATAGAAAAAGCCGCCCTAAAAACTGTTAAAGCTTATTTTTAGTTATATGTTATTTTGATAGGTAATAAAATATTAATCGTAAATCGGAAGCAGAAAAATCTCTCAATACACATTCATATTATACTCACTGACTATAATACTCTCATAATAATTAAGTGTAGTGCTATTTGCTAAACATTAACAAAGAACACATGAACAAAGTGTCTTCTCCTTAATAAAGACAATAGAAAACGTGTAATTGGACATATTCTTAGTTTAAGTAATATCTAGTTATTTTAGGTCAGATTTAAATTACTCATAAGTGTTATTTCCTAGATTAGATTGTAATTTTAATGTTGGAACACGAAGATACATCATTTATGGAAAAAAATACTCACTGGAAGAGTAGTCGAAAAATACGAAGCCCAATAAATGTAAAATTAAATTAGAGTGACCGCAATATCCTTTATGTTTCGGCAAACATCATTTGAGACCTTTATAGAATTTCGAATTGGGTCTTTTATTCGGGCAGTATAAATTTACACATAGAATTAATTGTATTTGCCAAAGACTTTGTTTAATTTTTATGAGTGACTAAATAAGGGCTGTTGAAACAAAGGGTATGCAATTTAATTTTAAAATGAGCAAATATGGTGCTTCATTGAGGTTCTTTATTTCGGTATCCTTCTGTTTAGATATGTCACGGCCAACAAGATTTGTGTATTACGCAGACGTACTAAATCTCGATGGTCATGACATACAATTTGACAAAACTGAATAAAATTAAAAACTAATAATAAATCAATATTCAGTGTCACGCCACATTTAGATTAAATTTATCAAGCCTCTACGTGTTGGCCTCACTATGGCCCATGGCTTCAAAAGTCCGCGGAATTTTTATGGCCCGTGGTCTTGAAAGACATAAAATATAATCAATATTCTTTAAACTTTAAAAATGCTTTAAATTAAAATTACAAAAATATGTCTACGATATGTAATGAGGCAGTGAATTCGTAAAAAAATAATTGAAGGTGACCGGTGTACGGCTAAGGAAATAGAAAATGTATATAATCGTGAAGGGCCATAAGATTTAAAAATCACATATATATTCAGTTTTAAAATTTAAATTAGAGAAAAGTGTGATTCCTCCTCCTGTGACTTTGGTTTTAAGTTCGTGTTTGATCAAATGTCAAAATGAGCCCGCTTAGAAGATATCTATTCACTCGTGACTTGCACAGTGTGCACCAAAGTTTATTAACATTCGAAAAAAATATACATAATTTTATTTCGTTTACACACACACACACACACACACACACACACACACACACACATACACACACACATACACACACACACACACACACACACACACACACACACACACACACACACACACACACACACACATATGATGATAAAATACACAAGCTCTAGACAGATAATTATAAAAATATACAAATTGAGTCTTTCCATTTGATTCCGCACACTACGATACTACACCTTTATGTTTTAGTTTTTCTCGCTTGTTTCTCGTTGCACCAATATTTAAAAAAATCTTTTCGGAAATTCTTATGTAATTAGATAAAACTTTTAAAGGTGCACCTTTCAATCACTAGTTATAGAAGTTTTTTTAAATAAAAATCTTTTACATACAGACAGACAAAATGATAGCGGAATGAAATCATAAGAATTCCGCATTACTTTAGTTATCGAAATATTAAAAATCAGACTAACAACCAATTCTTCTTGAATTATTTCAAGTGGCGACTCGGATTTATGCTCTGAGTATTGATGCTGCAGCATTTTGCCTTGAAGTATTATTCCCTCGGAGTCTATAAATATCAATTTAGAATAATAATGCAGGATTTTCATTGCAAGAGATGCATGTTTAAGTACTTGAAGCTTACTTTCGCTCTTTTAACAATGTAAATGAACATTGGTATTTTGTCGAGGACGTTGTATTGATTTCAACTGGGATTCTACATAAGGGAATATTAGACAATATATTATCCCATATATTTTAAATGTCTGACTTTATAAAGTAGTACAATAAAAGAGAAGTTAAATTATTTATACTGTATTATACCCATTTAATTAATTTTAAAACATCGAAATTATGGGTTCCAGAAGATTCTTCCGGGTATATAAGCAGCGTAAGGCGCGCCTACCGGGCAGTTTTAGTGTTCAGTTCAGTTCAAGGCAGCGAAGCGACAAGTGCAATACGAACATTTGGAAAAAAAGTTTAATTGAAGACAGTGACGACTTTAGTGATGAATTTAGTGTAAAGTTTAGTGATGGCGGAGTGTAGCGAATTTTGAGAAAACATCCAGAAGCGAGCTACACGCAGTCAAGCACTGCAGTAGCAGGAGGTAGTTTACGCAGTATCGGCAACGGTATTGAGAGTGAGACAACTCATTGTCGGGACAGTGCGTTGTTGCTGTGCGTCTAGGGGCAACCCTGCGGAGAGGGACCACGTACGGCTGGGTAAGTCAACAAAAGCATTTAGTTGAAAACTAAGTTATTTCCTTCCAATCCGCCAAAGTGCGTACCCCCGCTTGCACATAACTATATTTATTCCCCACCTCACTTCGTCCTAATGAAATGTAAATAGTTTTTATATGCATGCCTTTTTATATTGCTTGGACATCTAAACAAATTTTTAATAAAGCAGAACCCATGATTTCGCAATATCTCACAGATAAAAAGGTAATATATCCCGGCTGGTCCCTGACTTGTTTATATTCAATTGGATATCGACAACAACAAGCGCCGTATTTATTTGGAAGAACAGAGAAATATTCGATTTCGTCACGGCGCTATTGGTTTGGAAATGTTTCTTCGAAGAATGAAGCTCGTGTTATTCGTGTAACATGTTTTGTGTCAACTACAAAAAGTAAGAAGTTATCATGCTCTGGTATATTTATTATTATTATATCAGACTAGCGAGTTACCTGTGAGTTTATCCGCATTTATTTTTTACTACCAATGGGCAGAATCGTGTGAACCAGTTTTTAAATCTCACAATCTCTTTACTGTGACTAGTATCTTTATACTTGAAATCGCTAAGTTTATCCAATTCAATGGGTCTTTGTTTGAAGAATTTAATAATGTTAACGCGAGACTTGTGACGCAAGTAAAATTAAAGATGCCTGTGGCTTGTCTGGATCTCTTCAGAAGGAACTGTATTTACATGGCTCCTCTTATTTGGACGTTACGCGAAAAGGATCCAACCCACAAAATGTTACTAATTATTAAAGATTAAAGTTTTAGCTGTATTTCCGCATTGATATACTTGTTTGTGTATATGGGTCCTTAGGAAAATATAGGCGTAAATGTATCGTTTTTTATACAAATAAGTAACCTTTAATAAATCTATAGTAACATTTGTGGGATGGATCCTTTTTGCTTTTGATCCTTTTTGTTGATCCTTGTAATTACGTCCATTTATAATTGTTTGCCAAATAATATTATAAACGCATCCCCAAGAAAATTCACTGTAATCTTAAAAAAGTGGCGGATCAAGGAGTGTTTCTATGCTGTAGAGGAACTTCTTAAAAAAGTGCCTGTCGTTATTATTTATATGGAAAATCTTAGTGATGTATTTGTTTTATTTCTCTTGACATTAAATCTTGACTTGTTTTAATTAAATAATATTTATGTTAATTTAATTTTAAATTTCATTTCATTCATTTTGTGCACCACTATGTGGTAGAATGTACTGTGCTTCTACAATCGTATAACACCTGTTTAAAGTACATTCTTGGAAATAAAGATGTTGATTGATTGATTGACTCTCTGTTGGCGTGGGCGGGAGCGGGAATAAAAGAGAACGAAAGGACTTACAGAATAAGATCGCCGCACCAGACACGCTACGAACAATGCGGGCTTCGCAGCAGCAGGCACTTCTTCCTTCTGATCCTTCCGTTACATCTTGCGGTTTCTTCGACTGTGTAGACCAGCTGGAACGGTACAGCGTGCACCTTCCAATATGCGATCTGATATAAGCGGAAGTAAATAAGACACAACACACAAAACACGGCGAGGTTTGCGCGGAAGCAGTGTCGTGATTAGCGGTCGGGTACTATGTAGATAGTGACAGATGCGACGAAAGAATAAAGTAACAAATAGGCGTTGACCAAATAGGTCGGCGTGAATGCTCTCTAAAAAACAGAACAGAAAATACTAACGTCATAATTTTGTATAAGTAAAAGAAGGGAACAAACATTTTTTTTATTTTCAAATACTACACACACAAAACAAAGAGAGGTCATTTTCGAAGGAACATGACAAGTATCAAAATTAAGTGGAACTTTATGCTGTCTTATAACTATTATTATATACTCCAAAGGTGACCGCTTTAGGCCCTCAGAATATATGTAACAATATAACAATAAAACCGCATTTAAATCAATTGTATGTCGCGATTTGAGAATTGAGGTTAAGTAATACATGCAACAACCCAGAAGTGTTTATGGTAATATAAGAACAGCAACTGGTCATATATTCATAATAAGAGAACCTTATGGTTTAAACATATTACATACTCTGAACACTCGACAAGCATTTTTAGAACACCTCGCCATCCCTCCAACAATTTTACAGAATAAGAAATTTAGCGAATCGGTACAACTGATAGCGGATTGAAGTCAATGATAAACTATTTTAATTAAAGGGTTATGAATGAAAAGAATTTATTTATTTGTACTTAAAGTTTTACATATAATAAAATGAACCGAACACAGTATAAATCTATCGCGTCCACCAACATGAAAATAACCTGTAGTCAATACCGTCTATATACAATTGTAAGATTTTGAACTATAATCTAGATAATTACCAGATCATATTATTGTTGTATAACATGGAGGTTAATTATGGAGAACTACTCTATGCAAAACAAGCGCTAATCACAGAGTAAATAAAAATAAAACATTAATATTCAATTAAAGAAATGGCCGATTAGAAATAAGAGGATACATAACAAAATTAATTATTAACTTTAAAAAGAAACACGTCAAGAACAACTATGGTGCTAAATAACTGTAACAGTTATCATTGAGTATTTTGCTATGCTGAAACGTAGTCCAAAATAGCACTAATTTTCAGTGTTAATAATAAAGAGTTATCTATCTAACTATAGCATAACTTCCATCTATATATACCTAGCTTCAAAGAATTTCCCTGATTTAATGTCCTTACATTCAAGAAACAGTGATGTGAATTTCTTCTAATAACCGACCGTGTATCGGATAGTAATTAAAACAGCATCGAGTGACTCTTGCACAATTTCCTGCCCTGACAAATTGCTAGTTCGTCCGTGAGATGAGAGGAAGCTCCGGTAATGAAAATAACCTGTTAGTTGTAATAAAATGTTAGGAATTCTTGCTTAAAGTAATCGAGAGAGTCACTACTTAACTTTTAATCAAATTAATTTATATAAAATTAGCTGATAAAAAATCCTTATATTTTAGACAATTCATACTATATCTTTATAAATTATAGCCTATGTGTTCTTCTGATGTGTAGGCTGTATTATTGTAAAATTTCAATAAAATCCAATCAGTAGGTTTTGCGCGAAAGAATAACAAACATACATCCATACATCTATTCTTACAAAATTATATTTCTAAATTTATTTCTGTATAATCTATACTACATGTTTTTTAAAAGTCCAGGGTGACTTTTGCACATAATTTTTAGATTTTGAAAGTTAAATCTCCCCCTTACTTTAGACTTTAATAAAAATCATAATTAGGTAAACTCCAATATGGTTTTTTTGTATATTGCACAGTTTTAATTAAATAAGGTTGTACAGTGTTTTTTTTTCTTTTTAAAGTTCAGCAGACGGCCCACTTGATGGAAAGCGGTTACCATCGCCTATAAACATTTGCAACACCAAATTTGTTATAATTGCGCTGCCGCTCTCTTATGGGAGATTGGAACCTAACCATTAATGCCAGAACAGGGGTGGTCGCCGTCCAGTCGAGCAAATACCCTACCACCTGACTGGGGGTTGTTTTGTCGCTTCTTACGACAGGCTACCCGGCCCGATTGGATGTAGTCATCCAATCGGGCCACCCTGGTCTAGGGCGTGTCGCTATAACCGCTATTTGTAGCACCTCTAGAGTTGCAAATGTCCATAGGCGATGGTAACCGCTTTCCATCAAGTGTACCGTCTGCTTGTCTGCTGAACTCCTGCAATAATAATAAAAAACAGATAGACATACAGACAAAGATTCTAAAAACGCAATGTACAATCTCGAAACATCTACAGATTTATTATAGTACCTATAGATAGATCACAGAATGGATAAGGTGAGAAATGAGAACATAAAGGGATCTTTGAAAGTTGAAAACGTCACTGAAAAATTCAAAGGAAGAAGATTAAATTGGTATGGGCATAATGAGGAGGGACGACATTGATGTTAAACTACAAGATAGATGGGTACAAATGTTAAAGTAGACCAAAAAAAAGATGGATGGATTGTGTGAATATTATGATACGTGGTGCGACAGAAGATGTATGTTAGACTAGAGGAGTGTGGACGGAAAAGATATATTGTGCCGACCCCAAATAATTTGGACAGGGTGAAAGAAAAGAGAGAAATAGATTACAGATTCTTATTTAATTTTATCTATATAATATACTAGCGGCCCCGGTAGACGTTTTCCTGCTCTGAAAAAATAAAAATCTAGGACCCGATCCCAGCGTCACCTACCGGTTCCAATTAATCCAATGAGCTGTCCTATCTTTCAAGTTGGATCAAACTGCACACGGTGTGCAAATTTAATTAAAATCGGTTAAGTACTTTAGGAGTCCATCGCGGACAAACAACGTGACACGTAATTTATATATATTAAGAAGATGTTTAATAGTTTCTGAGAAACATGATTGATATACGAAACCAGATGATAATATAATTGTTTTTCCACAACACAATTGTTTTTCTTTCTTCCACAACGGATACAACAATCTCATATACGAAGTAAATAAGACACTGGCACTGATAGTTTCATTATTATTGTTGTTGTCGGTTATTGTTGGTTGCTCTTTGATCGATAGGCCGAGTAATGTAAATTCTTTGAAAGTATCGCAAATATAGGATTTATGGACAGCTATTTTACATATAAAATAACGGCGTGATCTTTTACCTTTTGCGTCGAAAGAAGCTTTCATGTGGATGACTGTCGATTTCTTGTAAAGCTGATGGATAGATAGCCCTTGAATTTATTATTGGGAAAGGTTAAGGTTGCTCACTAAAAGTAAAATATGAAATTTAATTAACGGTTTGATGGAAGTTAATATTGTTACGACCGACAAAGCCCAATTCACACCTGCAGTTTATTACCTTATCGGCATTTGAACTTGTTTAATTTCTTTGTGTTTAAAATTTGTAATCAGAAAACAAACAGCCTATTGTGTATTGTAATTTTTTATGTTAGTCATTAGCCAGGTGTGATTCTAAAAAATTCAGTCTGCGCGGCCGAGAAACATATTGTAATTGTGCTGTATACAACAATGCCCCAATGGAGAGATTGGCAGTCAAGCGATAAACCACAAGCGTGGCAAGACGTGTGTACATTGTTTATTTATATAGTAATTGACTTTGCAGGTATTATTGAATCGTGCATTACGTTTGTACTGGTTGTGTTGAGTTATATTTGTACCTGTGTTTTACGTGTTTGTATAGTTCTAATAAATTCCATAGTAACTGCAACGGCATTTTAATTCGAGTCCTGCAAGTCGTAACAATAATTTCTTAAATTCTGTTAAATAAGTCAATATTGGCACGTAATGTAAGCGCAATACACACCAAAGCCGTGCCAACTTTTTGTCGACGGGCTAGTTGGCGGCTTCACTCATTGCAAAAAATATTTCTAAAAGCGACACACACATGACAAACTTTAATAAACATGCAGTGAAAATTTTCTAACTGGTATGATCTTGTTTATAGAGGGCCTCAATATTATCGAGCTCGAAATACACCTTTCATTCAGTCTTATTAAATATTTAGTCCATTGAAATTTTACATGAGCTTTGCATTTCTTAGAGGACGCAATTTTATTTTTGGGACATGTTTGGGGGGTCAATAGAAGCTTCACCTCAAGTTTGTGGGGTCGCCACCCTTGTCCCCCGGCCGCCATCTTGGAAAAAGCGGTGAAAACAGTTTTTTCGCGATATCTCGGAAATTATGCGTCTTACAAAAAATTTGTAAAGTCATAATTTGTAGCAAATTGTTTTGCCTACAAATATGTTTATATAGCTTTTTGCCCTAAATTATAAATTAAAGAAGTTATAAGCAAAAAAGTGAGATTTTTTTTATTCATTCCTAACTCTTTTCTTTACCATAGAACTTATCGAATGTCAAGCAGGTAGAAAAGGTCCCCGTTTTCCCCGTCACCTATGAGGTAGAGTCCGTAGGCGCGTTTTTTATGTATGTATGGCGAAACATGCAGCAAAATTATGGAGAGATCAAAGTTAATGGAAGAAAATGAATTTGAAGATGAAATTCCAACTATGACTCCAATTTTAACTCCTGTCATTCCTCAAACTTTCACATTTGACGTTGATTTAGATTCTGAGCCACAGCCTGGACCATCGAAGAAAAGTCGATTAGAGTAGCTAGCTAGCTAATAAGTGATTAAAAATATGATGTCGAGGATTACCTTATGAGCAAGATGTCCGTGGAGTAGGCCTATTGGGGATACCACGTAAAAAAACGCGCCTACGGACTCTACGTCATAGGTGGCGGGGGAAACGGGGGACCTTTTCTATCTGTTTAACATTCGATAAGTCAAATTTGGTAAGTTCTATGGTAAAGAAAAGAGTTAGGAATGAATAAAAAAAATCTCACTTTTTTTGCTTATAACTTCTTTAATTTTTAATTTAGGGCAAAACGTTACACAAACAATTTGCTACAAATGATGACTTTACAATTTTTTTTGTAAGACGCATAGTTTCCGAGATATCGCGAAAAAACTGTTTTCACCGCTTTTTCCAAGATGGCGGCCGGGGGACAAGGGTGGCGACCCCAAAAACTTGAGGTTAAGCTTCTATTGACCCCCCCCCCCAAACATGTCCCAAAAATAAAATTGCGTCCTCTAAAAAATGCAATATTCGGTCCTTAAATTGTAAGATTTCAATGGATTAATTGATAGACACAAAATATGCGCAAAGACGTCTGAAAATAAAAAGTGAAATCTGGAACTAGTTAGTGATATTTTGCACTACTATACTACTACTATTTTTAAAAATAATATAATTATTTAACTACATTTATCCAAGAATATATATTTCATTTCATTTCATAAGAACATAATATCTGACGAACACATTTGTCACGCAAAAGAATAAAAAAAAATATTTACAAATTATATATCTTTTTTTGAATGTCATATATTAAATAATCACTATAATTTTCATATATTTTATACAAGCATATTATTTTTATAGAGTTTAATGATTTGCTACAGTAGTTACACTAAAGGTGTATTTTGACAATATAATTGAATTAATTTAGTAAATTTAAGCAATTATAATTGAAACACAATACAAATATGTCAAATAAAGTATTTTAGAGTCAAAATTAGTCTATATTTTAGACTCAGGGCCACTTGCATAAGGTTGCTTAAATTTATTTAAGAAACATAAAACGTATTTAACATTAAATACAATTAGCGTCTTGCAAAACGCAAAATTTGCCGCTAAATATGTTTAAAGAATTTCAATACGTTTTGTGTAAAAAGTATTTAAGAAATTCAATATGATTATATATTTTTTTATTTAAAGGCGATCATTATGCAAGCGACACTCAGTCTTGTTTTGTTATTATTAGTAGCTGTCCCGTCAGACGTCGTCCTGCCCAGAAAAGCCTCAACCGATATGCCGACAGCATTAAAGTTTATAATTTACAAATAAAAAATAGGGGTTGATCGTAGAGGGTTGAAAATTTAGAGTTGTATGTATTTTTTAATACTGTATCATAAAAAAATCTTAAAATAAAAAAAATAGGGGTGGACTACCCTTAACATTTAGGGGGATGAAAAATAGATGTTGTCCGATTCTCAGACCTACCCAATATGCACACAAAATTTCATGAGAATCGGTCAAGCCGTTTCGGAGGAGTTTAACTACAAACACCGCGACCCAAAAAATGTATATGTTAGATTGTTCGTTCTAATATTTATTCGTGTATTAACATGGCTACTGAGTTTTACTTAACTTGGTTTTATGGGTTACGATCCCATCGACAGTGGGGTCAATCGGATAATCCTATTGAGACGGAAAGCCCTTAATTCGGTGTCTCGAGTTGGGCATCTTAAAAGGGCCAAGATTTGTTGTTGAGATACCTACGTCCATGGTACTTATTTCTACTGGAGAAATGTAGGTCAAAAGCTAAGTTTTATAACTTCTTAATTTTTATCTGAGGGTTATTATGGTGTAAGTCTTTTGTGTTTTTATTCAAAGAATAGGGCTTAATGGAAACAGTTTTATTTTATGAAAATAATATTATTTCACACATTGCACTAGTTAGGATTATATATATAGGTATAGACATAAGGCACACACTGCAAATATACTTCCTCACAACACTTATATTCATTTAATGTCACAAACAATAACAAAAGTAACAAATAAGCGTTTACAATTTCGAAACTTATTCTTAAATTTAAGGGTTCGGAAAGAGTCCGTAGAGTTCTTAATAACTAAAAAGAATATTTTATGTAAGTACAGTCATCTGTGGAGTGACGCTCGTGGACGGCGTTCGTAATACCGAAGTAAGAAAGAGAGTTTGTCTGAAAGAGAGTGTCGGGGTGAAGGTAAGGAAAGGAATGCTCCGGTGGTTCAGGCATGTGGAAAGAATGTATGATGAAAAAATGACTAAACAGATATACAATGCAAAAGTGGGTGGATGCAGAAGTATTGGAAGGCTACGACACACCTTCCATGATCAAATTGATCGTGTACTAGCAGAAGGTGATATCAGGAGCCTTAAAAACAGACGAGCGTGCATGACAAGAGCTATGAATGTCAAAGAAGCAAGTGAGGTGTGTAAGAATATGCCTAAATGGCGCTCTGATGTTCTTGCCTGCCCCGCAAGGGACCTGGCGTGAAGTTATGTATGTATATGTACAGTCACTTCTTATAGAAAGGAGCGGCCGTATATAATTCGTAAAGACAAGTACTTGTCATTATGAATTATCAGCATTAATAAGATTTCAAGATTCGAATACGCCATTAAAATTTAAACCGATCAATTTTTCAAGTAATCCTTGGAATCATTCAAGCTTAAAGTGACACGCTTACAAATGATTTCTGTTAACAATTGAAATCGGTTCGCTTCGACGAATTTTTTGCTTGTACATTGAACTGCAGCCGTGCGGCGCAATCGTTAACGGGTACATGGTTAGACTATATACAGTAGCATGTGTGGTCAGACGGACCACATTTAGACTGTACCACAACTGTGTCACATCTACTGTTACTGTCAGTTGACTTTCTCTTTTCTTTCACCATATTCCAATTTATTGGGGTCGGCACAATATGTAAAGAAAGAAAGAAGAAAGAAAGAAAGAAACTTTATTTGCAAAATTAGCGACGCAATTACATTTTTTATACATTTTTATACACAGAGCATAATTTGAAAATCTGTACGCCGCATCTTCAGCAAACAAGGTTTGCACTCAGCATATTGCTGTGCCGGAACTATATCCGACACAACGCTGATTTTCAGTGCAAACCCTCCATTTGACGTAAGACAAAAAACTACCCAATTTGGTTAATAAAATAAATAATTAATAAAACTAATTCTCCTTATAAAATACTTAATAATAATACTTTAATACGTGAAAGAAAGAAATAAATTTTAATAAATACTATAAATACGTTACTTTAAAATTAAAATAAATACTCCTGTAACAACTTGTATCGAATAACTTATTCGAATACTATTCGCTACAGTGCTTGCCGAGTATTCCACATTCCGTGTGCCACGTCACTGACATGCAACAAATGACATTTTACTTCATAACCTATAAAATATTGAATGTGTTATCTTGCTGTTAAAATATGAAATATATTTTATTTTCCCACTCTGTATAATATATATGCCATGCTGCCTCGAGTTACAGGTAAGTTGTCAGACCGTGATGTGCGTTTACTGCATACGGGTTTCTTGTTTATGTTATTAATTTGTCATGAAAGTAAAAATATAAATTGCCATTTTCAGAAAGATGATTTTGGGTGAGAACTCGTCCCCGCTACATATGCACTTCAATTTGCCTGTCTGTGTATCTATATTATATCTATATATTTGGATTCGTATTAAGGTGAGATAGCAACCGAACAACATTGTAATTATCTAAAGGTTTATCAATGCATATGTATGATCTTCTTTTTGTATGTATTTTCCTTCCATACTCTTCTGACGTACATCTTCTGTCACACCACATATCATCATATCATCCTTCACACAATCCATACACCTTTTTTGGTCCTACTTTACATTTGTCCCCATCCATCTTGTAACATTCTTTTTGTCACGTGACTTTCATCCCTCCCTTACTAACCATATGCCCATACCAACTTAATATTCTTCCTCTCAATTTAACAGCCACAGATGCAACTTTCAAAGATTCGCTTATGCACTACTCATTTCTCACTTTATCCATTCTTGTAACACCACACATCCATCTCAACTGAGTAGAGACATGACAGACTGTCAGTTGACTATGGAATAATAATAATATTTAATCTCTGGACGATAAAGAATTTGATCACTTAACATTAAATCTTGTGTCTATTAAAAATATTGAATCTATGATTGTCATTAAATATACATTAAAAAACGGTTTTGGCGGTAACAGCATATCTTTTAAAGATTATTTAAATTATGAAAAAATAAGAGTTAAAGTATAAATAAAATTTAAATATAATTGAGAATATAAATAATAGGATAAGATTAATTTTGTTTAATTAGTACACACAATACGAATATTTGGTTAAATGATTAAATACCATACTATACCCTAACAGGGTTAATATACAATTATATATTACTAGCAGTTCTATCCTTACCTCAGTGGGCAAAGCGCACAAACGCATGCACGTACCCACGCGAGCGCAACAAGGTTTCATTATGTTTTGTAATCTTAATTCATTCATAAACGCAAAAAGCACTCCCAGTGCTACGTTAGAGGATATGCGCAATTCTCTCGTGGAACGTCATTACTATAACATATTTGTCAAGGTTTCCGTGCCCACTTTGTTGGGCGTAAAACATTTTTTCAGCCATACGTCTACAGCTGTACTTTAAAGGCAGTGCGTCTTTCGACTATATGTCTACGGTCAAACGTTTTCAGCCATACTTCTACAGCCGTAGTTCTAAGGCCATTCTGCTACGGCCGTGCGTCTTTCGACTATGTCTACGATCAAAGGTTTAGGCGTTACGTCTACAGTTGTATTTCTAAAGCTGTGCGCCGACAGCCGTGCGTATTACTCGTGTAGGTCTACAATTGTACATTTTCAGCCATACGTCTACAAACGTACATCTACGGGTATATGGTTATGATCGTGTGTGCTACAGCCATACTTCTATTACTTTACTACAGCGACTTTCTATTAAAGGTCTACGATCAGACGTTTTCAGCCATAAGTCTATAGTCGTACTTCTACGGCGATTATGACCCTGCGTCTTTCGGTTATATTTATGTCGACGACTATATATTTTTGGCAGTATTTTTGCAGCCGTACTTTTACCACCAAGGTCATGCGGCTACGACTGTGCGGCCTTAGTCATATGTCTATGACTATACTTTTTGAGCTGCAGGTCAACAGTCGTCCTACTACATCCATATATATATATTCGGGAAAGCGTCTACGGCGACCGGAAGTTATTAGTCGCCATCCGGCGCCGTCTAGTCCTTAACGTGCGAGCAAAATCGTGTCTCGTCTGAGTTACCCGAAGCTATTTGCATATAAACCAAGTCGAGTTTATCGATAAAACTGCTAACGCGAAAAGGGTTTACGTGTAAATTTGCTGCTTTATCTGAAAGTAAACAAACTTTTCCATTTTTGCGTTGAACTTATTCAAAAATAACTTTTGTTTATGTAAGCAGGATTATTTGTGCAGATTTATTTTTCATTGTGTTGTCTTAGATGCTTCTTGGCGCAGGAGATAATTTTATAAAATGTAAGCAGCTTAGGGGTTAGCCCACTTGCGTTCCAAACTCAAAGGGCGCGGGTAAGAATCCTGGCAAAGTATGTCGTCATAACAACCTTGTTGTTATGGCAACATGCATGCAGTTGTGTTCCGGTATTAGTGACCAGGCTGCAGTCTCCCTTAAGAGAGCAGCAGCGCATTTGTAGAACCATTGGAGTTGCAAATGTCCATAGGCGATGTCAACCGCTTTCCTTCAAGTGGGCCGTCCGCCTGTCTCTGCTTATCTCCTGGTTTTAAAACGAGGGATGCTGAAGACCGCGTGAAGTGGAGTAGAAAAAGTAGGAAAGCAGACCCTGGGCGTCGGAGTGAACTCTTCGAATGCAACCGGGATTAAACGCTCGGATGATGATGATGATGAGTAAGGCAAATTAACGGTCGGTAAGATTACCGCCCATTATTTACAGTGTGAGTGTTCCTTAATAAATAAAAGTAACCATCCGCTACATAAATCTACGATCTCTATATTTCTCGAAGTTTGCTGGATGCTTTTACGAATTCTGTTCGCAGCGCTGCTCCCTAATAGTGTTAGGGCAAGTTGTCTCTGGCGAAATCCAATTTGTATCCGTTTTGTGACCGCCGGCATTCTGCGGTGATCAATCTAATTATTTATCACACGAAAATATTAATATTTTTCTTGGACTACTTGTCCCGGCAGACCTTGTCCTGCCCGGAAAAGCTTCAGTCGATATGCCGACAGCTGCGCCACCTGCCGGGTCCAATTGTGAAGCAACTCAGAACCTTCTTTGGCTCATGCACAACAACTTTGCTAAAGAACATCACATGATAAAATGTATAGTTTACGATTCTATAAAGGACATACAGACAAACATTAATTTTTATATATAAGAAGAAAGATATAAATAAGAAGAATAAAGATGAATCATAATAAGTCATATCATATCAACCTGCAGAGGGACTCGGACCTGAATCCGGGGGCCAAAGCAACGCGAATTTTGGTGAACTTTGGGACGAGGAGAAGGTTATTTGCAACTGCAAATCTGAAGGAAACACACATAGAGAGCATTCGTATTCGACGTGATCCAAAACACATGGCCAATACCCAGATAATTAAAATTTGAAAAAAAATATTAAAAGATTTTACAACCCTTTAATTTGAATTAATGCTACATTTTTAAAAACTAGGACCTACAATAAATGTTGAACAAAGAGCTTAAGATCTTTTGTTTTAGTTCTGTTACATACCGACAAAGAAACGCGCACCTGGTTTATTATCTCTCCCGCATTCGTAGTTCTTTTGTTTAATTCGTATTTAAAAAGTGCAATTAGACAAAAGCCTATTGTTATTATTTTCGACTTTGTTGGCCGTTCGCAGGAATAATTAACCAGGTGTGTAAATTACTGTTTCTCAAAAACCCCAGTGCTCGCGGACGATTTTTTGCACTGTATAGTTAGTATATATAATATATATATATGATTGCCCGTACGGAGGGGTGGGGCAGTCAAGCGACGATTACGATACGAGCAAGACGTAGATTCGATGTGCGATATAGTGCCGGACTTTGCGCGTGTTATTGAACCATGCAGTTTGTACTAGAGCGTCTAGCTATATTTGTACCCGTTTCATACGTGTTTGTAAATCTAATAAATTTTTAATTCGAGTCCTGCGTAACTCGTAACAGTACTTTCTGAGTTAATCGGCTGTGACACACAAATAGACAGACGTTCTCCTTTTTCTTCTGCGAGCAGGCGATTTCCGCAACTCGACGACAGAGCGCATATTTTGCGTGCGAGGGTGGATGAGGGCTTACTCCATCCAGCCCAGCTCCTCCAGGAAGTCGACCAGCTTCTTGACGTCGCTGAAGACTTCTCGGGAGGCTAGCTGGGGCGTCCAGATACTTCGTCCTGTATTGGGCCACCCCTCCACATTCAAGCAGGACATGGGCGGCTGTTTCTTCTGCCTCCAGACAGACGTTAAAGTGAGACTATAAGATTGTTTTAGGTTGTTGAAAGAAGAAAACCTAAAAATTAAATTTAGTAAAATCTAGTTAGAGTATGCAAATGTTATGAAAACAAGTATGAAAAGCAAATATTTGAAATGCACAGTTTCGAATCAAATCCTAGACGGAAAGCGTCGGGACACGCTTAGCAATGCAAATGAAATAAGAAATTAATGCCACCAACGGGGTGCGGAATTGAATATAACCGGGGTACTGGACCGAGAAATGCGTCATAATTTACGAGACATGAAGCCATATAACGAGAGGTAAAGTATTTAAGAGAATTTCGGACAGAATCTTGTAGAGTAATGGTATTACTGTGAAATGGCTATCTGTATTATCCCCGCAAATTGCTAATGCGCTGGAATCTTGTCAAATTAACATTCACGTGACGTCATCCGCAACTCGATATGTACGCGTACTCGCCGGCCAGTGATGCTAACAGTACTGAGTGTTCGGCTACGGCTACGTCACCAAAATGGCGGCCAGGCGCAATAGCAATTTGCGGGGATAATACACCTAAATCAGAATAAGAAATTACATTTTAGTCAAAGAGCACTATATCTGTCTTAAATTATGTTTATATTTTATTTGACAAATAGCTAAATTTTTATATGAAAATGGAAAACTATTTTGTTCTAAATAACAATGTTATTTTTATTAAAATAATTTCTAATGTGAGTCTTAGAACTCCCTATATACACATAAAAATTTTGATGTATGCTGACCCAACACCAGAAGCATATTAGGCTTACGTAAAAATATCATTTTCCTGCAACAAATTGACGTGTGACGAAAATACTGAAATTTTCTTGGGTGAAAATTCCGGGTCGACATTGAGAAAAACCTAGCTTCAGAATAAAAGGTGAAAATACCGGCGACATGCATATTCCTGGAGAAAAATAAGACATTTAGGTATCTTACAACTTTACATTTAGCTCAACATGACGTCAAGTTTACGCAAACTGCTGCTCATAATTTTTCAAACCCATGTACATGAAGTAACATGGAGAGGATTCCTTATTTATTTTTATTTGATTACAGCGTCAAATTATAATAGACATACTTCTTATTAATGTCATTATACCTAGACATAAGTTTTTAAAAGTCAGTCAGGTTGCCAGAGAGAGGTTGTATCTCTTCCAGAGATCGCTTTGAGTGATAAGGCCGCCTTTTGTTTTGCCGTTACATTGTTGTAATTTATTTATTCTGTACTATCTACACATACTCGTAAATTAATATGTGTTGTTGTTTATTCTCTATTTAGTCGGAGAGCTGATGACGAATTTTGAGAAGGTTCTTTAGGCAAGCTGCGAAATTGCGAAAAATTACAATTTCGTCAATTCGCGTATTTAGTCCTGGAAGTCTTTTAGCGAGTTAGCGGTTATTTCGCTACTGCGCAGCATATAGTCTTTGCAAAAAAAAAAACATTAAAAAAAGTATATTTTAGGCAACTCGATTTTCTCTTTATCTTGTAGTTTATTATTTCTAGAATTAAAAAAAATAAACCCAAGACGTTTTAGTCGGTTATTAAGTATTGCCAGACGACTCCAAAATTATATTTTTTAAATTCCCAAAAAATATTCTTTAGGCAATCCGAAATTTATATCACGTATTTATTAAGTAATTTCAATAATACCTGCAAATCGCCAGACCATTTTGCCGGTTATAAAAAAATATTTTTGAAGCAAAAAATACACATGGAATTAAATTAAAGTAATATCCTTATACTCTTTCACTACAGCCGCAGTCAAAGCGTAATATGTCCTTAATTGGAGCCACACCAAATAGTCTGATTGATCAATACTTAAGTAAATATAATACTTAAGTAATATATGAAATAGATTTATTAACAAAATTATAAATATAAAGTTGGCGACTCTTTCCTATATAAGTTAAAGATCACGACCCCAAAAATTACGTAGCGGTGAAAATATATCCATTGAATTGGCGGGTCATATTATTTAGGAGGTACATATACCTATAGTAGAGCTTAAAATATGAAAAATGTATTTATTCTACGGTACAACCTCTGTATCTTGAACTTGAAGGGAGACGCCATAAAATTCGATTGATGTAGTTTGCATATTATAGAAGCAAGTGTTATTTATTATCTTATGTATATCTGATCTGTTTTATCTAATTGTGTAATATTGTAGCGACCGAGGGTAGAACTTTCGAGCAGCGTAAATCAGTTTTAGAACTTTTGGAAAATACTAGAACATTATGGAAGGAAAAGACAAGAACGGATATATTTAGAAAGGGATAGACGATGACCGAGTCAATAAAAGCGTTTAGTTACAAAACTGGTGTTTTCTTCCAATCCATAAGAGCGTACCCCCGCTCGCACGTAACAATATCAATAGGTGTATTTATATATGTCTATTAAGTATAAAATATATGTAAGCTGCATATCCTCTAATATTTATGTATACCACCTTTGACCAATATAATATGTTTTTATTCCACGGGCTGTCTGGAAGACATCGCTTCTTAGCGATAAGTCCGGCCATTGTGCACATTTAGAATATTTTTAGGCTATAAGTTATCTGTATTTTCTGTAATGGTAAACTTTAAAGTGTTATCTATCTATCTATCAGCTTTGACATAGTTAAATTGAGTGGAGGAAAGCTATTATCTTTATCTCTTAAAAATATTGGGTTTCGTGACATAAAATTGTTCATTTATAGATGTTTGAGAGCAAATTATATCTATATTATACATGGATGTAGATAAACAAATACAAGAAAAAAATGCATAACTATAATACTTCTTGGCAAAACAACAGGCGGCCTTATCGCTAAAAGCGATCTCTTCCGAGCAACCTAGCTTAAAAGAAATTATCAACTAATCTGGCAATGTAGGTGGAGAAGAGAAACGATAGAACTGTACAATTTAAGTATATTTATTAACATCGTAACAAGCAATCTATATTGACATATTTATAATTACACATATTTATAACGTAATTGGGCAAATATTTTCAAAGATAATTAATATGTGGTTATGCAAACAATGAACTAATTATTAATGATAAATCTTACAAAATAAATACTTTTCATTCTTTTAGCACATAATCAACACGCGTAAATAGTGCGTTTTAAGTTTATTATTATTTATATATATTATTATATTATATTTAATATTTATAATTATAATTGTACATGCGTTATACGTGTTTGTATAGTGCTAATAAATTCTATAGTAATTCCAACGACATTTTAATTGGAGTCCCGTACTCGTAACACTGTTTTATCATTGTTTTGAATCTGTATTGCTATGGTCTTCGTCTACTTAGCTTAAGCTAAGTAAGCTTAACTTTCATGCAAATATCCGACAAGAGTCGTTGGAAACTCCGTTTCCAATAAATTTGAACTGTTATATCGCGGCCGTGACTACATTTGTATGGTCTGTTTTACAAGACAAAGAATAGGTGTAATAATGGATTTATAGCTCTCTCTCTCTCTATTAGTGTTTTAAGACACAAGTTGCATTAAGAACAACAAGAAGCCCTTAATATTTTCTTAAGGTTTCGCAACCTGTATACATAATAAAACTAAGTTTTAAATTTATTTATTTAGGTTTTTGGCTTGGCAGCTAGGCCTTTATGTATCTTAGTATACATTATAGTTTCTTAATTTTCTTAAGCCTATGTGTAGCACAGTTGAAATGTAGGTAATCAGCTAGTGCCATTCAATGGAGTTCTTTCGACAACTCCAAAGGCCACATTTGACTAAACAGTTTACATTTCTCACAAAATACATAATTACTACTCAAAAACTATCAATATCCTAATACTATTGTTCGTTTTAGAGTAATTTTACACATTTTTAGAAAATAAAACTGCACAGCACTACATCTTCTTTCAGTTTCCGCCAAAAACTCCCTACGTTTTAAAGATTTTAAGCGCGGCAAGATATATTCTAATTAGATTAGGCTCCCATAGAGTAAATAAAAGCAAAAGTTAAAAATAAATAATTAAAATGAACATGTTGGCAGTAGGCTAAAAATTTAACAATACTCCTTGACACTTGACGTCTTTGTCTCCAGTGATCACGGTCACTGAAAAGTGGCCGAAACGTCGGAATAAGAAAAATCAAATAAATTAACGCACTTAAAACCGTTAAAACGTAGTGTTATTTATTAAATAAGAAGCACTACTTAAACCTAGAAGGTTTCTGCTCATGAAGTCTTAAGACATATGTATGTAAATGGTCGGCTAAATTAGTTTAATACACTTTCGACAATGTTGAGATCATAATTAGGTCTTCTTACAAATATTATAACGTTGTATTATCAGTTTTGCATATTGTATTAATTGTAATTATATTGTTAACATATCGAACCAGCGACCATTGCTTGACCAGTCCGACCTCTTACCTTTGCGCCAGAGGTCGTTAATCACTGTCTGCGAAATATCGTATATATGATGAGAAAATTTAACATGGTCGAACATACATTCTTTTGAATAAATAAATAAGTGACCTGAAAATCTAGAAAAAGAAGAAATTTTCTAATACTATGCATATGTATGTGTAAGGGTTGTACATTTAAAGATTAGTCTTAACCCAGACAGAGAAAGGAAAGGCAACACACATGGCACTAGATAGGATAATATATAAGTATAGACTAAGGCCCACACTGCACATACACTTCCTCAAAACACCAGAATGTAACAGATACACTCTACACTAGTATAAGTTTAGTATCAAAATTAGGATAAATTAATATAATAAGTCACTCATAAGATGCATACACTTCAACACAAATTAATTAATGTCGCACACAAGAACTAAAATAATAAGGGTGTTAAATTTTAAAAATTAAATCTAGAAATAAAGCTTTAAAAAAGGGCACGGAACTCGAGTCCGTAGAGTAGTTAAAAAAAAGGAAAAAAGATTAGTCTTATCATTTTTATTTTATTTGCAAGCGATTTTTACTTGACAATATTATGGTTAGACTCCGCTTTCGCTTTAATTTTAAATCGCAGCTCAGCTCTATCGTTAAGATAAAATAAGCCCTTCAACTCCAAGGTTAAGTTGTCACATCACAAAACATCCCCATCCCTTTATACACAGTGAGAATGTACACCTGGTCCTATTTACCTTATAAGATGTGATATGACACTAAAATTCACCTATATTAACCTATATTTCGGTGGAGTGTAGATGTCTGTATACTTAGGCCGTATGATATGTATAATGTAGAAACAATGTTTGCATTGCTATGATTGTTGCTTGTCTTGAGTGTAATAAAAAAGAAAAATAATATGCAAGATTATTTTGCATATACGTAATTATATTAATAATAAAACTAAGTTTTCAGTTCACCCCAATAGCCCGGTACCTTTTGTCCTCATTTCCCACAATAGTCCTACACTGGCCGGGGCTTGTTCTTGGGTGCATTATTATATGGTGTAGACAGGGATAATCGCCGGTCAGTGTCACGCCACATATTTACATTAAATTTGTCAAGGGGCCTCTACGTGTTGGCCTCCCCATGGCCCCACGCAAGCCCTCCAAAAGTCCGGGCCATTTTTATGGCCCGTGGTCTTGAAAGACATACATATAAAACTACTTTTTAACGGTTTTAAGCGCGGTAATTTATTTTATTTTGGTTTATCCGACGCTTCGGCCGCCCCTCAGCGGCCGTGGTCACGGAAGACTATATACATTACTATTATATTTACATATTAAATTTATAAATTAGTGTATGTATATTTAAATTTTCCAGTCCTATCATTTTCCTGCTCCACCTACATAGCCAGATTAGTTAAGAATTTCTTTAAAGCTGGGTTGCCTGGAAGAGATCGCTTTTAGCAATAAGCCAAGAAGTATTGTAATTTGCATTTTGTTTTTGTTTGTTTTGGTGAGCAATAAAGTGTTATCTATCCATCTATGTAAGCTCGTCAGAGCCGTATAAGCTTAGGAAGGCTTTATTTATTAGAATTCATCATCATGGCATGAATCGTCGGCAGCCATTCGCAGTTTCAAACGCTGGGAATTAAAAAAAAAATCGAATTCCAATGTTGATTTTGTTGATCAGATCAGTTTGATCGATCAGTGGATCGATCGTAAATATTATGTACTTAAATGGGTCATATTTATTATACCGGGAATCTCGCGAGAATAACTTTTGAGAATACGTCCATAAACACTCAGCTTTAACCAGGGAAACCTTGTTGACATTCTTTAAAGAGCCTTAAAGAGAAGTGAAAACAAACATTGAATGAGCGAGGGTATCTTCACAAATATTAACTGGTCGAAATGAATTTTTCGTTTGCTTAAAGAGCGTTTCAAGAAATATATTCCAGGGTTCCATATCTGCTTTTGCAAAAAATGCATCCCTTATAAAAATCGTTATATTCGTCAGTTTTTCCGTATCTGCCTAGAATCTTTCTAGAAAGAAAGAAAATATTTATTTCAAATTGCGACTCACACATTACAAACTCATGAAGCAAATAACAATAAAAGAAAGCAGCAATATATGAAATGAGGTTGGCACCTAGTCTTTCGCTGTGCCGAAACATGTTCCGACACAGGACTGGTTTTCAGTGCCCACCTCCATAACCTCATATGTCCCAAGACCACAAGTATGTAGGTAACTTAAAAACATTACATTAATAAACAAAATATATAAAAGAATTATACAATAATATACCTAACTAAACAACGAACTCATAAATAAATAAATAACAGACCTATAACTAAATGTTAGAGAATTAATTTATTCTACGAACTGTAAACAACTATAATATATCTTAAGTATTACTTGAACAATGAACATACAAATCATGGATATAAAATTAATTACATATTACATTAATTTCTGCTCCCAGATAAGTAAAATGATATGTATTATCTATATAGAAGGAGATCAAATGAACTATAAAAGACATCAGAATTGAATTTAAAAAAAACTCAGCAACTATAGTAGAATTATTTTGTCCGTGCAGTTTAGGTCATAAATCATAGCTCGGCCTTAGCCCGGCTAAGGCGGTGAGCATGTTGCGCGGGCGCAACGCTATTATCGATAAAAACTCATTCTTATCAAAGAAAGATTATCATTCTTATAAAAATCATTATTGTCTTTTTTGCTGATAATTTTAAACTTGAGATATAAGTGTTCATATTTATTTTTGATATAACTTGTTATATTCTAAACTTTTATACATATAGTTTTTTTTAATACATAGATACCTATTTAATAATTTATTTTAAATCATTATTAATCTTATTTTAATAAATACGTTGTTTAATCTATTTTTTTCTTTCATTTTTATCACTAACGCACAAAATGACAAAACTAAATACATTATCGATAACGCTCATCAATAACAATAATGCGCATCACTATGTCCGCCCATAAGGCCCGTGAGTGGAAGAGCGAGCGAAATACTCGCTTCACCGCTCCGATTATTTATGACCCAAATTGCACGGACAAAATAATTCTCATATAGTACTATAATAAACGTGCACAATGATTGTAATAACAGCCTATAAATGTCCTACCGCTGGGCTCGGGCCTCCCACTATTGAGCAATGGACAATGGACAATATACCCCGACGCGCTTGTCCAAGGCAGCTTGGCAGGTTTTTTTTTTATTGCCTGAAGCAGGCAAACAGGCGGACGGCCCACCTGATCAAAGATGGTTACCGTCGCCTATGGACGTTTGCAACACCAGAGCCGTTGCCAACGCGTTGCCGGCCTCTAAGAAATTTTATAATGCCTTTCTTGAACGACCCCATGTCATAGCGCAGAGGGAAAACCTCGGCGGGAAGTTCTCTCCAGATCATTGTTGTACGCGGTATAAACGTTCTAGAGAACCATTGCGTAGTTGAGCGTGGAAGCTCCAGGAAATGGGGATGAACATCCCGTCGATGGCGAGCGGTGCGGTTGTAGAAATTAGGTGTTGGCACCAGATCAAAAAGTTCCTCGGAGGTTTGACATGTATATACAATTTAATTAATTGTATTGTATTAAAAGCTTTTTTTTTTTTTTTTTGAGGCGGGGAAAAATGACTAACCGATTTACGCACTCTCTGGGCCGTCACTAGGAAACGGCACGAATCCACGGGGGGCGATAACGCTAGCAATTGTATGCTCTACTTGCGCTTCGTCCGCTATGGATTACACAGAGGAGTGTGGAGACTCCGAGCGATGCCGCACGGGCGAGCAACCTCAATACCCACTAAAAAACCCCTCCTCCCTTCGCGGCCCTGCGCTTTGATGTGAAGGAAAGACTGAGATGTAGAACATAGTTACTCAGCAGTCATTGTATTAAAAGCTTACGTTAACATCATATAATTGCACACACTTCATCCTTTTACGATAACTCTAATTTGTTGTGTTTACTGGTCGTGCCAAGAACATTACTATCCTTAAAGCTTATGAGGAAGGACGAAGTGTTAATACTAAAGATGGAATTCAGTGCCGTGTGCTGTTCCTGCGTGCAACCTAGTCCGCGCCAGGAGAGGGCGGATCTCAAGGTTGGTAGAGCTGCTACTCTTCTAGTGCAAGGTCATATCTCTCCCATACAGTCCACAATTACCGAACCAGCATATTACCCGTGAGTTATAGCGCCCGTATTCCCTAAACAGACTTGTCTTGGTTAAAAACGCAATAAAAATACTATATTTGAGAGTTGTTCAAATCAGAATACCGCTTTAGGATATGGCTGTAATGAATTTCAAAATTGATTGGCAAAACCGCAACTGGATCAACATATCCGTTGGATGGAAGTTCGATTTTCACTGTCAACAATCTCGGCCATGTTCTGTTTGTGTTCATTAGCATACAGTGAATTTGACTCTGGTTTGGGTCAAAGTGATATTTATACGAGCAATTATTCCGTTTACGAATGATATGAACTGTGTTAGTTTTGATTTGATAGTTAAATATAACTGTTCAGTCCTTGCCTAGTATAAAATAGGAGGACATCGATCCATCAATTTTACTGTTCACCCTCTTTATGTGTGAGGCCAATGCACGACAGGGTAAGGGCAGCCATTTTGAACACTTTCTGATAACGTTTGACACATAATTATTATATTAGATTACAAATCGTTTATTATCAAAATTCTGATGTGTGGACTCGTTAAAGGAGTGCACAACATTTAGAATTCATATATCGATATACTAATAATTTAATTATTTAATGTCAATATTATGCATATGTCAAGTATAATTATAGTTAAACGTAAATTAATAAATAATGATGTCAAAATTAATAAGGTAAAGCAAAGAAAATTCAAAAATAATTAAGTAAACAGTTTAACAAAGTAACAGTAAACCTCCCACCCACTTTTATTATAGTTCGGCATGTTGCTAGAAGACTTTCTTGTTTCTTCTCTTCAAACTAAATGTTGCGAAGCGGTGCTAAATTAGATTAGGCACCCACAGAGTAAATAATAACCATAAACAATATTAAAATGAACAAGTTGGCGGTAGGCTAAATAAAACTTTAACAATACTCATTGATACGTGACATCTTTGTCTTTCGTGATCACGGCTACTGAAAAGTAACCGAAACGTCGGAATAATAAAATCAAATAAAATGTAGTTTTATTACTAGGCATAGAAGAATGTTCTTGAAGAAATGTCCCTTCGTCCCCTACGTCAAAGTATAAGACAAAAACTCAAACCCGTAAATCTTATAAAAAGTGTTATGAGGAAGTGCGAATTCAATATCCGCCACCGCAGTTCGACATCTGGCGTATAAGTATTGCAAACTTTTTGGCGGATTTCCAGAAAAAGTAAAATTTACCTAAAATCATACCCTGCGTCTGTCTGTATTTACAACACACCGATCCGATCTTCGTTATTTTAAAATGTTTTTTGTGAATAATGACTTACATTATGCGATAGAATTGTACACTTCTTTGGTTTATTATGATTACTGATTGATTCATATTACAGGTATATTATACCTAGTTTGAGTGTCAGAGTCAAAATATTGTATAGTGTTTTAAGCCTCCAAAATGTGTTTTATTCAACATTAATTCATTTTTGTACTTTGTTTTTTCTTAAGGCTTAATAAAGATATTTTGTATTTTGTATTTATGTTTATTTTCTAATTGTTTATTGTTCCTTTAAACTTTAAAGGAACAGTAAAGCGGAGTTCGCTTCGGTTTCGAAACTCTTTTTCTTTTATTACCTGGTATTATTAGAACTAAAGAACAATTAATAAAAAATAAAAACTTCGTTTAAAAAAACCGACTTCAAAAACTAAAATCTATAAAATAACTTATTTTTAAAGCTATTATTATTAATATATATTATCTAAAACATCTTAAAGTCGGTGCTTAGTAATTTTCCAGTCGGTTTTTTTAAACGAAGTTTTTATTTGTTACTTTTTAGTGTCTAGCTATGTATGGGTGAAGCTACGAATGGTGCCGCGCTTCTTAAAAAATATAGGTCCCAAGAAACGGGAACAAAAAAATGTTCGTAAAATGAAAACTACTCGGCCAAACTATGTAAAATTTTTAGGGGACTACACGGCAGCTATTTCGCATCGAACAAAAAAAGAGTCACGTAAATCGCGGAGTAATCGGCGAACAACTTAACAAAAAGCAATAAAAAAAAGATCCCGACGAATTGAGAACCTCCTCCTTTTTCGAAGTCGGTTAAAATGGAAAAAAAGAAAATATACAATAATAATAAAATCTACATACTACATAACTACGTGCCTAGATGCGTTGGTGAGTGGGCATAGATTAATGGTGAAAACAAGCATGTGTGTGTGTGTTAAAAGTTAATATTTAATTTATTTTGTAATTTGAATTGTATATGTATACTAGCTGTCCCTAAAGACGACGTCCTGCCCGGTAAAAATAAAAAAATATATTTAGGGGTGGACTACCCCTAACATTTAGGGGGATGAAAAATAGATGTTGGCCGATTCTCATAGATACCGGATAAGCACAAAAAATTTCATGAGAATCGGTCAAGCCGTATCGGAGGAGTATGGCAACGAAAACTGTGACACGAGAATTTATATATTAGATAATATCGGTTAAAAATATCGCGAAGAGGAATAAAAAATATAGAAATTAATTCAGATTCTAGTGTGTTTCACGTGACAAAACAGTAGAAATGGAGTTTGGAATTTCCAGCTCTGGGACACGTAGTCTAAAATAAAATCGGCACAATAGGGACGTTCAATTTTTATGGCAACGTTCGTTAACTATCTACGAACAAAGACAGTGATTGCTGAAGCGTACACGTTTTTTAATTGAGCTTACATTGTTCGATCGTGAAAACACAAAACCAAAGTACGGAACAGTCTGCCGATAATACAATAAAAAATCGGTCGAATTGAGTGTAGTAATGTGTGAGTATTATAACATTCAAGCGTACTTGTAAAAGTATTTAGGTATTTTTTTTTATCTATACATATAACTAGCTGTCCCGGCAGACGTCGTCCTGCCCGGTAAAAAATAGGGGTTGATCGTAGAGGGTTGAAAATCTAGGGTTGTATGTATTTTTGTATGTTGTATCATAAAAAAATAGAAATTAAAAATTTTGTCTAAAAAATAAAATAAAAAAATTTAGGGGTGGACTACCCCTAACATTTAGGGGGATGAATAATAGATGTTGGCCGATTCTCATAGATACCGGATAAGCACAAAAAATTTCATCAAAATCGGTCAAGCCGTTTCGGAGGAGTATGGCAACGAAAACTGTGACACGAGAATTTTATATATTAGATAAAACTGTAGAGGTCAAATTTCAGTACAATGAAAAAATTGCTAAAACCAAGTCAGGGGCATGTCAGAAGTGAAATAGAATTAATTTAGATTTTTAAATTTTTTTGTTTCTCTCTTTGTACGACGGGCTAATCTCTGAAATAACGGGACCGATTCAAATGAATTTTGTATGGTGGTAGCTTATATCCCTGGTCATGTAGTATACTTTTAATTCCGAAAAATTAAAGAGTTCCCGTGGGATAGTTAAAAAAACTTTCCACGCGTACGAAGTCCCGGGCAGAAGCAAGTAGTTGCATAAGTTCGCTTTTGAGCACTCTCTCTGATGACGCTGTCTAAAAAAGAACAGGCGAATCTAAATGTAGCGACACACATGCAAAAGATATGGTGCTAAAAGATTACATAAATATGCTCACTGTATTTTTTTAGTCATCTATAATACACCTGCCGATAGATACTACACGATATTCGGCGTAGTGCTGAACCATTCGTCTAGCGACTATTGGCCTTACTTATAATCGTTTGTTAAAATTTAAGAAACTGCTCAGCAACTGATTAACGAAAAACTTACCCCTAAACTCCTCTTAAGGATAAGAGGTGGTAGTAAAGTAACTCATAAATAACTGTCAAAAATAACCAACATCGAGAGGTAGTTTAAGTGACTGCTAAGAGGCAAGATGGTAAGTTTTATTTGAAACAGCTATTGATTAGGGGCTTAAAAGTCTCTTATTTAAGAGATGGCTAATCCTTTCTTAACGAGATTATTATAAGTAGGGCCCTATTTGTATGAAAACACATTAAATGTATAGATAGATAGCATACACTTTATTGTACACAAATATTAATAATGAACCTAAAAACTAAAACTGTATACCTAATTTTGCGTAATGGGCTATGTTATAGCTGAAAATAAATCTCTTCCAAGCAAACCCAGAAATAAACTGAGATGGTAATAGTGATGGTCATTTTAATTATTTAGTTTTAATTTTGTTTATGGTTATTATTTACTCTATGGGAGCCTAATCTAATTTACCACCGCTTCGCAACATGTTCTGGATTGAAGATAAGAAGCGGCGCAAGAAAGTCTTCAGGAAAATGCCTAGTCTAATAATTTTATATAATATTAAAATGGGTGGAAGGAATAGTAAATAAATTATCAGCAAGTTGGTTTGTGTTCCGGTACACACAGAGAGAGCTTATAGTATCTTGAGGTCTGGCAGTTGGTTTTTGATGGGTTTGGGTCCTAGTAGTTTTGATGATCGGTTCCCAAAGAGGTAGTACTTGACAATCATCTTCTCTATTGAAATTTGGGTGTTTTTAATTTTCATAGCCTCACGCGTCATTCTAGGTATGAAAACTACCGTGGATAAAACCGTTAAAACGTAGTTTTTTTGAATACACAAATGTTATATTACATTAGGGTGGTCGTTAAAAATGAAAGTGAATCGTCTTGAGGCACGTGATGTCTTGATTTGAAAAAATTATAAAAAAAATCCAAGTGTTTTTTCATTAAAAGGAAGCTTTTTAGGGGGCGTCGCAAGAAATTTAATTTTTAACGACCACCCTAATATACATGCTTTAAATATATTACGTACATACATTATACTTAATATACATAGGTACCATACAAATACATATCTATTTTATATAGCAATCGACAAACACGCGACGCGTTACGTGATCGAAAGTTCGGCAAACGTAGTTGAACATTCAGAGCGCGCTCCTGATGTGGCGTGGCGGCGGCAATCGAAAAGCGGCAACGACACCGACCGATGACTACGCTACGTAATTTCAACTGTTCTACGCGTTTGGTGTGTCATGCTAATACTTAGACTGATTCATTCATTCATAAGTAAGATGAATGAATGAATGAATGAATCAGTCATTCATTTATCATCATCATCAATTGCTGAAGTGTCGGGCACTATACCTTCGGCAAGTGTGTCGCTATACTTTTCACCTAAGATTATTAAGAAAAATAGATTCAAATAACTGGTAGTCATTGAATCCAAGACAAAAGGTTAACAAGCAACTAAATGTTTAGCAGTTTATACACATATAAGGGTCCATTAAACAATAATAAATAAAAATCATGGATGGGGCACTCGTATAACTGAGTTTGTTTAGATATGATTCAATGCAGTGACCACGACAGTCAAAGTATTTTATGAATATTTACTATTTTACTTTTGCAAAAGGTCTAATTAAACATAGTTATGTTTTTTTAAGACCTGTCTAATAATATTAATTTATTAATGTGTATGGCAGCCATTGATTTTTTATTTTTTTTGCAGTCTTAAAAATTTGCGTAGGGGGACCTTTTTGTCAAATTTCATCCACCCAGATAAACAAAGATAAGTGGATAAAAAGTCTGTCATGCCGTAACCAATCTGTTTTAACTAAAATTTCCCCAAAACCCTAAAGATACTATTTTACTTTACACATTGTTGTTCGGGATTTCGTAGCCTGCATTATAACACCGCTAATTAGCCTGTCTCGACATGTCGCATGCCAAAAGAAAGTAATTAAATCTGTTGTGTATATTTAAACCAAACTTACATAGTGAACAAGGTTCAGTCTACATAATTAACTCGTTGTTTAAACAGTACAAGGTTCTATTGTAGGGCACTAGTGGCAGATAATTAAATAATATAAACATCAGACTAGTGCGTGTCTGGCCATGCAGAACTAGGGGTTTATATGTTTACGCACAATTAAGGTTTTTTATGTCCACGCACAGCTAAGGTTTTTTTATGTTCACACACAATTAAGGCTTTTTAAGACCATGCACAACTATGAATATATGGGCTTACGCACAATTAAGAGTTTTTATGTTCACCCACAACTAAGAGTTTATTGTTTACGCATAATTCGGGGCTTTTATGTCCACACACAAAAAATTGTGTTCACAAATAGCTAAAAGTAATTTATGTTCACGAACAACTAAGAGTTATTTATGTTCACTCAAAAAAAGAAAGATTTTACTAACCAACTTCTATTGTTTTGTTATTAGGTTATGTAATCTTAGTTAGTTTCAAAAATATTGTTAACCTTTTTTATATATGGTGTACTTTACGCATATAACATTAAAATTGGGCAACTGAGCGACGAAAATGCGCACTAAATAAATAATGTGCAAACATAGAAAGCAACAAAGAAAAATATGTTTGGGCGACTGAGCGACGTAAATGCGTACTTAGTAAGTAATGTGCAAACGTTCAAAGCGACAAAGCGCAATATGTTCGGACAACTGAGCGACGAAAATGCGCACTAAATAAATAATGTGCAAACATAGAAAGCAACAAAGAAAAATATGTTTGGGCGACTGAGCGACGTAAATGCGTACTTAGTAAGTAATGTGCAAACGTTCAAAGCGACAAAGCGCAATATGTTCGGACAACTAAGCGACGAAAATGCGCACTAAATAAATAATGTGCAAACATAGAAAGCAACAAAGAAAAATATGTTTGGGCGACTGAGCGACGTAAATGCGTACTTAGTAAGTAATGTGCAAACGTTCAAAGCGACAAAGCGCAATATGTTCGGACAACTAAGCGACGAAAATGCGCACTAAATAAATAATGTGCAAACATAGAAAGCAACAAAGAAAAATATGTTTGGGCGACTGAGCGACGTAAATGCGTACTTAGTAAGTAATGTGCAAACGTTCAAAGCGACAAAGCGCAATATGTTCGGACAACTAAGCGACGAAAATGCGCACTAAATAAATAATGTGCAAACATAGAAAGCAACAAAGAAAAATATGTTTGGGCGACTGAGCGACGTAAATGCGTACTTAGTAAGTAATGTGCAAACGTTCAAAGCGACAAAGCGCAATATGTTCGGACAACTAAGCGACGAAAATGCGCACTAAATAAATAATGTGCAAACATAGAAAGCAACAAAGAAAAATATGTTTGGGCGACTGAGCGACGTAAATGCGTACTTAGTAAGTAATGTGCAAACGTTCAAAGCGACATAGAACAATATGTTCGAACAGCTAAGCGACGAAAATGCACACCGAGTAAGTAATGTGCAAATGTCCTAATTTAGCAACGCGCTGACAGGCGCTCACCAGCCAAGAATTTTCTCATCTCATTAAACGTGAAAGGACCGCGGTTTTGTGTGTTTAAATCTGTTTATTTTGAAACGTGTTTACTCAGATATAAAGCAAAGCGTTTCGTAAGCTTAATGTGTAATCTTATTTGCTTTAAGGTAATGATTTTTCAAGGGTGATTTACTAATCTAAGTAGAACTGTATTCTAACCATATACATATGTATACTTCATATGTGTTGTAAGATAAATTAAACATAATATGCTTAAATAACATATTTTTCAATACCTACTGTATCATATATCTACTACTGTCTTTGAAAACTTCGGTACTTTGATATGAACAGTATCCTTATAAAATCTGTTTGTTCGTTTCTCTGTTTATGTCTGTTATATTATTAGATATATATTATTCAAATTTTGGTTTTGATTAAATTTGAATGAAGGATGTATTTATTCTGTAGATCACTACATAATCGTGTAGTGAATAGTAAAAAAATAAAATGAAAAGAAAGATGAAAATCTAAAAAATATATTCAAGGTATTTCATCTGTGCAAGAATGAAGAAAAAATTCTGAATTCGAAGTTCTGCGGACTGTTGTAAGAAGCGACAATATAACCCACAGCCAGTTGATTTGATCGCGTGGATGACTACCACCTCTGGAGTCTGGTCTAGAATATAATAATTCTAAATGGTGTTTCGGAATCAGTACAATACAGTAGTCAGGTTTGAGTGTCTTCGAAGCCCGCAATAGAGCAGTAGCACTTTTGAATTTGCATACGTCCATAGGCGATGGTAACCACTTTCCATCAAGTGGCCTGTCAACTTGTCTGCTGTACTCCAGTAATAATAATAAAAAATTGGAAGTTTCGAGAATATACATACATAAAATCACGCCTGTTTCCCATGGGGGTAGGCAGAGACTATGGATCTCCATTTGCGACGATCCTGACAAACAACTTTCGCTTCACCTACTTTCATTAACCTCTTCATACATGCGCCTTTATTTTAAATGCTTTTTACCTGACCTTTTTTAACAGTTCTGATATTTGTTCATGGTATGTTCGTCTCGGTCTACCGGCATCAGCTCTACCATTGACAATACTGTCATATACCTGTTTAGTTTAGTAGTTCCGAGAATAACGGGGTAAACAAGCAATGCAACTTTTTAGTGCAGGTAGGTATCTAAAAACAATATTTGTATATAGATTAGCGCCTTGAGATACCATTTCTACAAAAAATGAAAAATCCCAAAAATATCGATTTCTGCAAGTTTAATTAATAGGGTAGAGTTGGGCCGAATACCTCTTGGTCACCATAAAAAATCAAAATAATTACAATATTAATCTAAAATAATAAAATTAATCATTATTATTAATTAATAGAAACAAGAAGGGTAAAAGATGTATTTTTTCCTCTAAAGTGTCCACTTCTGAAATTTACAACATTATTCTGTCAATATTAATAAATTTAAGGCAGACTATCTTAAAAAAACTTATTTATATTTCAACACCTAGTCCAGTTGTACTTTATTAAGTAAAATCTGTTTATAAGCACAACTGAGATTTCAAGACTTTAGCATGGAATAAATACGATGCAAGTAAAGAGCATATCGCGATTTAAATTTTTAACCGACTTCAACAAAGGAGGATGTTCTCAATTCGTCGAGATCTTTTTTGTTTTTTTTTATGTATGTTCACCGTTTACTGCGAGATTTATGATCAGATTTACGTGGTTCTTTTTTTGTTCGACGCGGAATAGCTTCCAATTGGTCTCCTAAAAATTTTACATAGTTTGGGCCAGTAGTTTTCATTGTATAATTTTTTTTATGATGAAATTTCCATTCCGTTTCATATGTACACCGATTACGCTAAGTTACGCAATTCTTGTTTAGTTTGATGCGAAATAGTTGCGATTTGGTCCCCTAAAATTTAACATAGTTTGGCCCAGTAGTTTACATTTTACGATCATTTTTATGTTCCCGTTTCTTGGGACCTATATTTTTTCAGAAGCGCGGCAACTTTCGTAGGTCTACCCATACATAGCTAGGCACTAAAAAGTAACAAATAAAATAAAAAAAACTTCGTTTAAAAAAACCGACTTCAAAAACTAAAAAGGATAAATAATAACTTATTTCTAAAGCTATGTATTATTATTAATACAAATTATCTAAAACATCTCGAAGTCGCTGCAAAGTAAAACATAAAATGACTATATTTTGAAAATTACAAAGCACCGACTTTAAGATGTTTTAGATAATTAATATTTATAATAATACATAGCTTTAGAAATAAGTTATTTTTTATACTTTGAAGTCATTTTTTTTAAACGAAGTTTTTTTATTTTTCATACGACAAATAATACCTACAACAATTTCACTTTCAAACATCTACATCTAGTCTTTTGAAAAAAATACAGAAAGACGATACATGTGGCAGATTTGTTTAAAAAATCCCAATTAAGCGTCAAATTATACTTTATGTATATCATAAAAATAAACAAATGAATAAATATTTTAAAAAAATGACAAATTCATGACCGACTATGTACCACATTGCTGCCAGTAGGAGGCGTGCCTAAAAAGCTGGCTGCTAGCCTTGCTGGATAACTACTAATTAGTAAGTATAAACCAAGCTCCTAGTGAGCAGGTAAGTAAGTATTATTCATAAAAAATAAAAACTTAAATGTATAATATAGCTATAATTTAAATTATGAATTTCTTCGACGTGTCAACGTCTGTTTTGTGAGAAGCCTCAGCACGCGATGCTCAAGCTCATTGAATATATTAAAAAATATTTAAATCGCTTCTGCTTTTACATTAGACGGTAAAATTCTCCTAGAGCCGTTCGAAAATGTAGTAAGATTACCGGAGAAGATGCAATAAAGTAGTGCCACGGAATCCTGACGCGATGAAAACTGAGTTGATGAACTATTTATGGAATGAATGTGAGATGTTGAGAAACATTTCTCACAGCCGCTTTGAAAGCTTTATTCCGTGTACATAAAATATTCTAATGAATTTTGAGGATGCGAAAGCAGTTTTTACATACTTAGTTTAAAGTTTGTTTTGAACAGATTGAAATCGCAATAACAACGCCTTTTGTGTTTTTAGCTACAATTTTCTAACTATATCATGTGTGGGACGCGACATGCGTTGACACTCTGGCGGCATCTCATCTTCCAGTGACTAAGTCTAAGGGGCTGGCAACGCTGCTTCAACAGTTGAAGATCTCAAACGGCGCAAATATGGAACCTTAGGAAGGGGTTACATATTTGTGCCGTCTGGAGTTGAAACTTTAGGTGCATGGGGTCCATCGGCAAAGGGTTTCTTCAAAGAAATTTGTAAGAAACTCTTTGATACCACCCGTGATCGGAAGGCTGGTTCGTATTTCGCGCAATGAATCAGCAGACAGACGGCCCACTTGATGGAAAGCCGTTACCAACGCCTATGGAAATTTGCGACACCAAAGGTGCTACAAATGCGCTGCTGCTCTCTTAAGGGAGACTGGAACCTGGTCACTAATGCCGGAACACAACTCAAGGCTGTTATGGCGGCATACTCTAGACCAGGGCTGATAGCCATCCAGTCGGGCAAATGCCCTACCACCTGGCTGTGGGTTGTTTTGTCGCCTCTTACGACAGGCCGCCCGGTCGCAGGAAATTGTATTTTTTTCCGTTCCTGCACGGATAAATAAATTTGTTATCGATTAGTAAAAAATCACATTGGAATTGGTTTTTTTTTAATCTGGCTATTTTAAATAATTCCCAGAATTATTTCCGGGTGATTCTCAGCATAAAAAAGTAGCGCAGATTTCAAGTCACAAGTGTAACGTTCACCCCGCCCTCAAAGAGTCAAGGAATGACAAACTCAAGCCGAAGCATAGAGTGAGAAATAAAAGAATTTATAAAGTGAAAATTAATAACATTTATTAAGTAAATAAACTTATTTAGGCCATAAATCGTGATTATCTAGTAATTAGAACCCTCGTCATAATACCGTTAACCCTATGTTCACAAGGTAGGTTATATAGGAGTGTTGATCAAGGAACAGGAAGACTCAAGGATCGGTGTATAATATATATCTATATAAATAATAGTTTTGTAGTATAAGTTGTAAGTGTAAAATGTCATGCGTTTTACGAATAATGACAAATGTATCGACTCATGACATAAGCTCATCACCTGAGTACGCCGTGCCTTTATTAGCCAAAAGGAATTTTAATGCACATTTCATAACAAATTATATAATTTTGTGTAGGCACCCCACCTAAGCCACCTCTCTAATATTATTCCACCGCATTCATTAGCTATCAGTAAAAGAGCTCATATCAGAATAAAGAAGAACCTCCAATCTTTTAATTAGAATTTATTGAATTGATTATAAACATTGTCTAAAATTAGCGTCGGTTCACAACGTACTATCACTGTCGAGAAGAGCCGACAAGAAACTCTCCAGTAGTACGCCTAACAATTTAGAAAACCCCTTTGGAGTGCCTTATGTGTAAAATGAGTTGGAAAAGCCATAAGACTTGAGTGAACGTATCATATCAGAGCCACTCTTCCAAAGTATCAAATAAATTTGTAAATATGAGGAATAATACCTCAGCGACCTCCCCTGATGCAAGATACGAATATCACAGTAAATTAAAGATAAAGTTTAAATGAAATTTAAATAGTGATACTCTCTACATCTCATAAAATTCCCATTAAATTATTAGTGTAAGAGTTCCAGGATGTTCCTCCGTGAATATGAAGTAAAGATAAAGATAAAGTTGGGTGGAGGACACCTTCACTCATATTGTTTGTTTTCCTAAGTCGAAGACAGTTTTCAGTGTAAGAGTTTCAGGGAAAATTCTCCGTAAAGTAAAAGTGAAATTAAATTGGTATTGAACTGGAGTATTCCCTTACGCTCGTATTGCTTGTTACCTATTTGTTAAAGACAGGATTCAGATTCCACCGTGAAGTTTAAAATGAAAGTTAAATTTAAAGTAAAGTGGCGGAACCCTACATCTGATTAAAGACCCTAAAACCCAAGAGATGAGAGCACAGCACCGTAAAGTAAAGTTTAAATTGAAATAGTCATGAAATGGTGGTACTCTACATCAAGGGTGTCAACATCGGTAACACTGCTCATATATAATTTATTAATAATTATCCTTTCCAATTCAGTCATGCTTGCCTGGCCTAACTACATCAAAGGCTCTCATGGAATCACATATCTTGAAAAGAAGTAAATTTTGATACGAATGATCCTCCTGCAACACGGTAGCTTATCCCTGTCAAGGTGCCCACGCGCCTCCAGGCTGATCCGCGGCGTAACTGGTTCCAAACCTCTCAGTTACCAAATCAGTTAAAACTCAATATGTGAAATCATCCTCGCCTCATGAATACACATATTATAATAACAAACTAAATTTGCTTAAAAGCAACGCGCGAGAAAACCTGGATAATTGTCGAATAACCATCCTAGGTAGATTGTCCCAATAAGCGAGTGGGTCGTGAATCCCTTCGCCCAAGGTTACAGGGTCTATTAATCCCGGCTCTAACCTGAATCTTCATGAAAATATTCAATATGTGCTTTCACATCTAACTAGTTGTTGTTTCATTACAATTATACTACTGTTTAGCAAATATCCAGTATCAACAGAGTTACTTGCATGTAGCTATATAATTTAAAGAAATAAAATATTCATGAACAATAAATTTAAAATAAGTAACTGCATTGCACAACAGAGTACCATTCCGGCTTATTCTTACACACCTCAGTTGCTTCTTTGACATTCATAGCTCTTGTCATGCAATTACAGACTTGTCCAAATAAATATATATTCTAAAGGGTAAATCACGTTAACAAAATGAAAGTTAAAATAAAACTCTATTGCACAAGACCATGCCAAATGCCGAAGGCAAACCTTCTTAAACAAGAAAGTATTTAAATCATTAAAATCAGTAAAACCCAAAAAATAAACGTTAAATTTCTTAAAGTCTGTCAAGCTTTCCCAAACAAGTCGCATGATTGTTGTAGAGTGTGGTGTAATTATGTAGTGTTATAAAATATACTTAAATATATACACATATATGAATAGACTAAATAATAGATAATAAATCAAGACCATGACCTCACAGACCTAGGTCAATAATAACCCTGCCTATGTTCAAAACAATCAAGACTCAATACGACGTCTGACTTTAAGCTCACTGCGACAAGAGCAGATAGACATTAACAATCAACACCCCTATTAAGTAAGTGACCGCAGCCAGGTACAACAACATGTATGTAACAACAAGACAAGAACTCCTAGAAGTAAATCCCCATTGACATATAATTAATCTCCCTTAACAAATTAATAAATAATTATATTGCCTAAAAGAATCATCAGAACCCCTTAGTAGCTTCCGACTATGAAGTAGTAATATTATTTAATTCAGTTTCTAAAACCAAAGTTATATTTCAGAACCCTTTAAATTAAATTCAATAAATTAGTATTTTTATCCGCAAGACTATGTGTCAGACTTCCTAAATAATATATTAGCACACTCAGGCTTTACAATTACCCCTTATTAATTTAGTTAACTATGAAATTATAACAATGTATAAACAATTCTTATCTTATAATAACCCACAAGTCAATCAAGACTTACATCAAGATTAATTTAATATTGTATAGCTCATTCTCCATATAATATACAAATCAAGGACAATAATTAGTTAAGTTCTAAAACAAGAAGGTCAGTAATAGATAGTATACAAGTCTGTCTTTTATTACATATGATCATGTAGGTCTCCACAATAAATACTTATGTATGTTAGCATATATGTCCATATAAGTCAAAGAAACGTCCTTGTTAAGTTAAAAACCTGAAGAAATGGATCTACGGGCCCCAACATGTTTAAAGACTAACAACATGGAATACCATAGTCAATGCTAACTAATTAATATATGCTGCTGTAACTAACTACACATCATTAGTTAAGTTTTTTAAAGATAATTCCAGGTTTATACATACAGACACTCATTAAATGCAAATATTTCATAACTTCTGAAATTTAAATTATTAATACAATATTATTAGTAACATCTCTGAAAAGGAAGGACATTAGACTTGTCTGCAAAATAATGTGATTAATACACAAGGAAAATATCGACAACACATAATTAGTTATAGAATACATGTTCAATAAACAGATTAGGTTAAAACACATAATTAGATATATCATTAATAACATACAAACATAAAACAGCCTCTGGATCATCTGTGAACAGAAATAAAAGCAACAAACACGGAATAGATTAATGTTAGTAGATTATTAGTATATAGGTATTAGTAGTTATATATTACAACAGTTCAGGAGAACATCTGAAACATAGATAAACACAACAAGCAAGATATCGGACAAATCTACATGATTAGTAAAATTATTAATGTATTAATTGTTGACTTGAAGATGTGAACTAGCCCTTTGGTGAAATCCATAGCACCGAAGTCTGTAGCGCACATATCGAAGATATAGTTATTTATTGTTAGTATTGATCATTTTGTCCACAAATAGTTTTTTCTCCATCTGTAATAATTTAAAACACAAATTTTTCCGAGAATAATTTTCTTCATGTCTTGTTCTGTCAAACCCGAATATTCAAGTCCCCTCTCTTCTCTGTCAAATTTTCAAACAAAGAAAAATTCAATTATATCATACAAAGAGATTAATAATAAATACACATATTATGCGAAATAAAGGAGGGAATACATTATATGGAGAACAGCCATTCCTTTATAAATAAATAAACATTAATAAGAGACAAAAATTAAATTCATGATGATGCGTACTGTCACACAAGCCAAGATCAGTGAAACATCGAAATCGGCCCAGTAGTTTTTACGTGAATCCTCAACAAACAGAAATATTGACATACAGATAGAAAATCTAAATAAATGCATCGTGCTCTCTATCGTTTATATAGTAGTGTTCCAGTTATTTTTTAAATAGTTTCAATATATGTACAAACACGGCATTTTTAGAATTTTATAATATTATAGATAAGTACCTTATTTTGTTTTGTATTTCGTTCTAAACAATAAAAATATTTCTTTCTTTTCAAGAAATTTTACATCACAGCACAGAAATGTCATAAACTTTAATGATAAGTCAATTTGAAATTATTTATTAAGCTTATTGGGCCGATATTATATTTTGATAGTCTTTAGATATTTTAGCACATGCCTAATAATGTAATAAACGTACAAACATTCATTTGAAAGTATAATATTTCCTAGGTTTTAAGATATTGTTACGAGTTGCGGGACTCGAATTAAAATGCCAAATATAACCGAACACAACAAGTGCAAACGTAATGAAGAAGGTCGTAGTTCAATAGAACGCGCAAAGTCCGTCACTTAAAGATTCCCGATTATAGTACACATGTCTCGCTTCGATCGTGGTTCTTGCTCGACTGACTCCTCCCTCGATCGGGCTATTGCTTTATACTGCATGAATGCAATATGTCCGCCCGGCAGCTTAGACGAATTTCTTAGAATCACCTTGTACTTTAAATCCGTAACACCCGGCTAAGGATTACAATATAACAGGCCGTATGCCAATTAGTAAACAAAAGAAGACGACCACAAAAGAATTTCAATGTTATTAGTTCAAATGTCGAAGGGTAATAAATATGCTGTGCAGGAACGGAGAAAGAATATAATTTCCTGCGGCCGGGCGGCCTGTCGTAAGAGGCGACAAAACAACCCACAGCCAGGTGGTAGGGCATTTGCCCGACTGGATGGCTACCACCCCTGGTCTAGAGTATGTCGCCATAACAACCTTGGGTTGTGTTCCGGCATTAGTGACCAGGTTCCACTCTCCCTTAAGAGAGCAGCAGCGCATTTGTAGCACCTTTGGTGTTGCAAATGTCCATAAGCGATGGTAACCACTTTCCATTACGTGGGCCGTCTGCCTGTCTACAGTTCTCCCGCAAAAAAAAACTGCTGCGTTTCAGATATGCAGGTGGATTTTGTGTTTGTCGGGACCTGAGTTGTAACAGTATTCTTTCCCAGATATGAGGTCAGGAAATTGTTTAAGCGGTGATAATTTCTCGGCAGATTGGAACCCACGTCCTTGCCCGTTGGCTGTTGGCCACTCAGTTACCACGACCTATGATGTTTATTCAATTTATTATATGGGAAATAATGGACTTTCTTCCAGTAACGATTTCCTTTCCAATACATTATTTAAATATTATGCAAATGGGGAAAAAATGGAGACAAAAGTCAGTGGTTCCAAGTATTCCTTGGAACTATGCAAAATTGCTTTTCTTTTATCGGAGTTCATGTGAAAATGTACTGTACTGTAATGTATTTTTAAAACTTTCAATAAAAACGCTGTGTTTCAGAAAATAACTTTCAGTAAAAACTTCTTATTATATTTGTATTTGCTTTATAGAACAATATTGAAACACCAGTTTTTTTTACTAAATGCTTTTACTACCTTACACAGCAGCAACATCAGTCGCGAAAGGCGACACACCTTCCATGATCAAATTGAACGTGTACTAGCAGAAGGTGATGTCAGAAGCCTTAAGAATAGACGAGCGTGCATGAAAAGAACTATGAATGTCAAAGAAGCAAGTGAGGTGTGTAAGAATAAGCCTAAATGGCGCTCTGTTGTTCGTGCCTACTCCGCAAGGGACCTGGCGTGAAGTTATGTATGTATGTATGTATGTAACATCAGGTAATCGTTTTATACTGCGCAACTGCAATGTCCCCGTATCTTAGTCGACTTTAATGCGACACCTTGCTAATGACTGCCATAAAATATTACAATACAACAATGGGCTGTTTTCTAATCACAAATTTTAAACACAAAGTAAACAAAAGAAGTCCAAATGCCGAAACGGTAATAAACTGCAGCTGTGAATTGGTCTTTGTCGGTCGTAACCTCCATTTATTATTATTATATTATTTATTACATTTTTGCATTTTCTACGTATGTTTATTACTACTTTTTGCTTTGGCCAGCAAAGATCTATTACTCTTAAAATGGCCATATCTGAAAAAAAGTGACACTTATTAGCCATGAAAATGCAGTACATCTCGTACTATAGTATATTTCTATATTAGACTAAAATATAGTACGATACTATATGTTATATAGTACGGTTCGCAACCCTAATTACTATTAATTATTTAATCTTGAAAATTCATTGTCGTTTCAGCTGTAATAACTTTTTCCTTGCCAATAATAAATACTTATATAAGCTTATATATAGCACTGATGCCAGACAGAGAAATGGTTTGCTCTAAGCCCCTAGACGACAAATAACTTGCACGATATATCTTGGTTCAAACCGCAAGGGAGCTTTGGACGAGTTGGAAAAATAAATACTATTAGTGACCGCACATTAGTTACTATTGCTTGTATTTTTACACACTCAATGGAGAATGGGTAAAGACATTAACTAGGGGTTAAGCAACAATGAAATTTTCAAATGATGGTAATTTTTGACTTAATAAAAATCGCAATAGCAGTAGAAGACCTTATGGACCAAGAAACACAGATTGAAGGTAATAAAAAAAAACCCATAAGGCGTTAACGTCGATTTTTTTCTTTCAGGTTTTTCTCCAAATTGCTGTTTCAATTTGGTGTACACGATATCTCAGAAAATAAAGAACTGATTTGGTTGAAATTTGCACTATTTACTTTTCACACATTACCTAAAGCGTGAGCCTTTTTCGATTGGATATTATATTACAATGTTATCCATTTTTAAACTTAAAATTTTGATGAAAATTCGAGTATTTTTGAATAAGCAATTTTTTTTTCAAATCCAGCTTGGTTTGAAACAGACTGCGAAATCATGTATGTACATAATCTACAAGGATTTTTAAAAGGAGGGTTCCATTGAACAACTTAATATCCCCACTATATTTTTTTTCAATATTGAAAATTGTTTATAAATCTATAACATTGTTACGAGTTACGGGACTCGAATATAATATGCCGTTGGAATTACTATTACTACTATTACATAGAATATATTGGAACTATACAAACACGTATAAGACAGGTAGAAATATAACTGGACGCAACCAGTACAAACGTGATATACGATTCAATACCACGCGCAAAGTCCGTCACTCTATAGGCTATCGAATGTACAGACGTCTTGTGTTGCTTGTGCCTATCGCTTGACTGCCTCACCCCTCCGTTCGGGCATTCTTTTATACTAAGCTATACAATATGTCTCGACACAATACTCGACCGCGTGGATTAAATTTCCAAGAATCACACCTGGCTAATTCCTACCATAAAGGATTACAATACACAATAGGCTGTTTTTCGAATTAAAATTTTTAAACACAAAGTAAACAAAAGATGTCCTGAAAACTGCAGGTGTGAATTGATCTTTGTCGGTCTTAACAATATGTGTAAGTAAAATATAAAATAATTCATTATAATTTTAACCTGAGTCAAAAAAGTTTATTTTCAGATTGGTGAGAACCCCGAAAGACATCTGTAATTCCAGAGATAGGATAAAAGGAATTTATTGACACGATTTTCAAAGAACAGTAACAACAGTACAGTTCAATAAGTCGTTGAAAAATTTGAAAGTTTATTGTGAGTTTGATGTTAAAATAGAGTCATTAGTGGCCTGTAAATAGAGGCGAGGTGGCCAGTGAAATAAAGGTAAGGTGGCCAGTGAACTAGAGGCGAGGTGGCCATTTCAAAGTGAAATAAAAGGCTAGGTGGCTATTTGGGTGGTTTATTTAGGCTTTTTAATGGGCGAGATGGCCGTTGCAAAGTAGAATCAGTGGAATAAAAGGCGGGGTGGCCATTGAAAAGTGAAATCGGTGGAATGAGAGGCGACGTAACAATCGAAAGGTGGTATCGATAGAATGAGAAGCTGGGTATTTATTTGGATATTTTTGTTTTTGATGTTTTGATAGTTGACTCGAAATTGAAATTTGTTACACGATGAACAGCGAGGTGGCAGTTTCGATACTGCTGACTTGATTTAGTGTGTAGTCTGGAGCCTGTTAGGACTCAGATCTCAGAAAAAATCCAGAATGAAGTTGTTGCGCAGAAGATAAAATGTACACGATGTCCTTAGTCAGGAGTGGCCGAACTATATCTCTTTCTTTTTGCAGATAATCTATAATGGGCGGCCCATCACACGAGGGCGTGTGTGATACGTCAGGACGGCCGTGTCGGAGGGAAGCTATAAATCGGATAATTGTTGTTGTTTGGATTTATAACGCACAATATTATTTGTTTATATTTTAACTACTTTTAAAATTCTTAATTCAATTTTATTTGATTTGTTAAATGTTGCTATAACTTGAAGATCGTTCTAACCTAATAAAAGTTATGAATATTGTAATTTAATAAACGACCAATGAGAGCAGAGCACTTTTTTTTTTTTGAGGCGAGGGAAAATTACTAACCGATTTACGCACTCTCTGGGCCGTCACTAGGAAACGGCACGAATCCACGGGGGGCGGTAACGCTAGCAATTGTATGCTTTATTTTGCGTTCCGTCCGCTATGGACTACACAGAGGAGTGTGGAGACTCCGAGTGATGCCGCACGGGCGAGCAACCTCAATACCCACTAAAAACCCCCTCCTCCCTGACGACCCTGCGCTTTTGTGTGTTGGAAAGACTGAGATATAGAACATAGTTACGCAACAGTCGATTCAGCGCAATAAAGTGCTTGAAGTGTGCCCTGGGAGAGCACACTCCACTTCGAGACGGGGGTAGTTGTTAAATCCCTTACTGTACCTAGTAGCTAAGGGCCCCCTCGTTCCGGAACCTAACTCAGGGAGGGAAGTAATGCGCGTACCTGCCTCTCCGGGTGCCGGCTGAAGGCCGGCGACCTCGAGAAGAGACCGTAGTACGCGCCGAAGGACTTCGCTCCATATCCCTTTCTGCGGCCTCTTTGAGAGACATTACTGCCTCACAAAAAGTAACCGCAGCATCCCAGCGGTCGTCGCCCTGCAACATGGCCGTTACCAAGTCGCCGAGCGATCTGACGGCTCTGACGGTGTGTCTCGAGTTCGAACCGCTGCGGCGCCCAGGCAGCGAACTCGACAAGCCTATGAAACGCCGTATCGGGCGCGCCACACTGTCGGCAATCCGGAGAAGGCAAGCAGCCCACAATGCGAAACAGATACTGATCGAAACAACCGTGTCCGGTCAGTATCTGTGTCGTCCTGAAGGTCAGGGTTCCGCTGGTGCGGTTGACCCATTCCTCCAGCTGTGGCCTGATTGCATCCACCGTAAAGCCGCCGGCCGCAGGGTGTTCGAGGTCACGAGACCAGTCGACGAGGCAGCAAGCGGTTTCCCGCTTTCTGACCGTCTCTATCTTGACTTGACAGAAGGTCAGTCCTCTAGCTAGGGCATCCTGCTGGGTACGACGAACCCTGGACAGGACGTCTGCCTGGAGAGGCCAGGGCAGCTCGCCTGCCAAGAGTGTCGCCGCCGTCCAAGACACTGTACGATACTCCCGTATGGTTTTCACGGCCAGAACCCGCTGCGCCCGGTGCAGCAGGGTTCGGTTGTGGCGGTGAAGCGCATCGAACCAGATGGGGGCACCGTAAAGGGCCATACTCCTCAGGATGCCAGAATAAAGTTTCCGCGTCGCACCCCCCACGTTGGGAAGAAGCCTTGAGAGTGCGCCCGCGGAATTCATCAGTTTGGGAACTAGCTGCTTAAAGTGCGCTTTGAACAGCCATTTCCCGTCTAAGACTAGCCCAAGATATTTCATCTTGGGCCCTACTCTGATCGCCACCCCCTGAACCGTAACGGACAGTTCCGGGGGAGGATTACGGAATTTCCTATGGAACATGATGGCCTCCGTTTTCGCGGGGGAGACCTTCAAGCCCAGCCTAGCTATTCGATCTATGACTATCGCCAACCCGTCGTTGGCTACGTCCACGGACTCCGCGAATGACGCGGCGCGTGCCGTGAGTAGGGTGTCGTCCGCAAAGCAGATCAGCCCTACCCTGGGCCGGACCGTCACCCGAAGGATCCAGTCATAGCCTACGTTCTAAAGAATCGGCCCGAGGACCGACCCCTGTGGAACGCCGCACGCGACACGTCGCCGACCTAACTCGTGATTGACAGACTCACCGCCCTCCCAAAGGATGTGTCGATCTCGCAGGTACTCGCCCAACAGCCTCGTGAGGTACGGGGGGACTCCGTGTGCACGGAGCCCCTCCCTGATCGAATGAGAGCAGAGCATGTCTTGAGCGGGGTCAAGACGCCCTCTATACTTCAGTAGTATCTACTTCGGTAGACGGTGGAGTTTTTGTGGGACATTTGGTTGGTGGCAACAGGTCGAGTTGGACCTTTGAGAATTTTAAAGAAAGTATTGAAGTTGGAAGTATGAGCGGTGCCCTGAACCCGCTGCTCGGTATAAACGATGTCGAAATGTCTTTTAAATCTAAATTAAAAGTGTATAAACTGTGGCCGTTGTGTTTTATGCTCGCATTTTATCCTGATGACGCCCACTAAACCTGCAACAACTAAAGGAGATGTCATGAGAACGAGGCCTTCTCTTCTTCTATATATATATGATATGATTTGGTGGTCACTACTTACGCTAGTGTGCGTAATAAATTAGTGTTATCCTTAAAGACGACAAATGGGGCTACGGGCTTTTAACCTCTCGCTTAAAATGCAATAATTTCAAGAGAAGTAATTACAAGCTTCTATCCGGCACCATACGTCGTGTCGATCAGTAATTAGTAGATGTAAATGAAAGTTTGGTATTACCGAGGAATATATATTTACCTTCGCCTTTCTACTTCCCACAATTTGCGCACTCATGAACGTATCGTAAGCTCTCTTGAGTTGACATCTGCACACATTTTACGATAACTTTTGCAGTGCAGGTTGTCAAACTTTGGAATGCGCTGCTACTTACTGTCAGAGTGATCAAAACATCAGATTATAGAAATATAGTCTTTGACAACAGAACTTTAAGATTGTACAAACTTATAATTTAAATTAATTATGATCGAATTTCGACCACTGGGCGAACACTAGTTCTAGAAAATCTTCCCAAACACTATAACTAACTGCTGCGGATCAACGACTTAAAATTAATCCTGGCCTTCGAAATGAGAATATTCCACTGCTTTTTGTTCAGCGCTGTCTACTGCCACTCATAGGCTTGAATCTCGAAGCGATATCTGGGCCAACCGACCAACTGGTCGCCATCCTGTTTTTCCCAGATAGGCTTTTTTCACCGCGCTATCCACTCCAAAGACTATCATATCATAATTTTTGTAATGTCTTTAATTAACATCTGAAGTACGGCTTGTTCATTAAATAATCATTTATTAATTAAAGCTCAACCAACTGTTACATATAATTTTAATGTGAGCAATGAAACAGAAATATCGTTACGGACCCAATTTTCCCTTTGATTGAAGCCTGGAAATAAAGTGTTAATTACATCTAGTTAATGTCATATTAATAAACGCTTTAGATGTCATTAATAACTCGTAGGCACTTCTTTAATGTTCCAAATTAGATATCATTCTAGAAAATAAATCATAAAGAGTGCACCTTTATAAATGTAGTTAAAAAATTATTATATTATGAGTTCAGCCCACAGGCAGACGGCCCACCTGGTGGAAAGCGGTTACTATCATCCATGGACATTTGTAACACCATAGGTGCTACAAATGTGCTACTGCTTTCTTAAGGGGGACTGAAACCTGGCTACTAACGGAACATAACTCGAAGTTTTTATAGCGGTATACTTTAGACCAGGGGTGGTAGTCACCCAGTCGGGTAAATACCCTACCTGTGGGTTGTTTTGTCGCCTCTTATTACAAGCCCATCGGCCGCAGGAATTTGTATTCTAACTCCATTCCTACACGGATAAAATTTCAAAAAAGATTTATAGGTATTGCATATATACAAAAATAAATTTCGTTCGTTCTGATAGAAAGGTGACGTAAAAAGCACCTCGAAGAACATGTATGAAGGTATTATAAAGAATGCAGATAAAGCGAATGGTGTTTGTTAGAATTGTCGTCGGTGGAGATTCGTCTCGCCTATCCTCTTAAATTATTATTATTACGTGCGAGCGGGGTATGCACTTAGGAAGAAAACACCAGTTTTTAACTAAACGCTTTGATTAACTTACACTGCCGCACGTGTACCTCTCCGCAGGGTCGCCGCTACACGCATGACTAATGACGCACAGTCCGACGATAAGTTGTCGCAGTCACAATACCGTCGCTGATATGCGTAGATCACCTCCTGCCACTGCAGTGCTCTCCTTCGAATTTACTGCGTATAGCTCGCTCCTGAATCTTATCTCGAAATACGGTACACTTCTTGTTCACTAAACTGTCCACTAACTTTTTCACTAAATTCACCACTTGTCTTTTATTAAACTTCTCTACAAACTCTTTCGTATCGCACATAACGCTTTGCTGTTTTGAACTGAACTCAACTCTAAACTGCCCGGTGCGCCTTACGCTGCTTATATACCTGGAAGAATCTTCTGGAACCCATAATTTCGATCTTCTTTTCGTTATTCTTTTTACTATCTGTCCCTTTCTAAACATGTGTCTATCTCTGTCGTTTCCTTCCCGAACCTTCTATTCCAGAAATCTCGTTCATCATTTATCCCTTTCTAACATCTATTGATCTCTATCTTTTCTTTCCCGAACTTTCTGTTCTGGAGCTTTCATTTGTCATCTATCCCTTTCTAAAATGAACCGTCCTTCCAGAATCTTCTTTTTCTAAAATTTCTTAAAATGACTAGTATGTTCCACCATCACACGCTACAATATTTTAAGACTATTTAGTATAGTTCAATAATTATGTCCAGTTATTCAAAGAAATATTCATGTACCTGCGACTGCGGTCCTAAAAGTGGCTTAGTTACCAATAAAAGGTATCGTTTAGAGAACATTACACGCCGGTTAAGTAATTGCTCAATAAAAATCAATAGCATGGGGAAAATTGCTGACGATTTTGTTGCGTAGTTATAAGAAACTACCAAATAAGTAATTGTATTATGTAACAGTATTAAAGTAACAGGGTGTTTGGCTACGATTGAGCAACGAAGGTATGTGGCGATTGGTGCAATGACGTAGATAGACTTTGTTTAAAGTTTAAATTAATTCCTGTTTTTACAATAAAATACAGAAAAGAATTTCGAGTAGCTATCAAAAGAATTACAATGTCAATAAAATATAACAATGTATAGACAACTAAACGTATAAAAACGTTGTCCTACAGGTACCAGTCCAGTGGGGTATGAAATCACAGCGCACACGCCGGCGTGCACAGGCAATATTATAAATCTATTAATGACAATCGCTCAAAGTCTACGGCTAAACGCCAATTTTCAAAAAATTGTACTGAACGTAAACCGACCGTGCGCGCGGCCAAATTTAATTCCAAAATTGTACACTATTAAAACACTCGCACTTTCTGAGGTGCTTCATTAAAGACTTCCTTCACTTCACAGGTTATTACCTAAATCAAACCATAATTAAATTAAAATACATTATTATTAAAAGTTGCAATTTCTCTAATTAAAATACTGTTAAGAGTTACAGGACTCGAATTAAAATGCCGTTAGGATTACTATAGAATTTATTAGAACTATACAAACACGTATAACACAGGTACAAATATAACTGAACACAACCAGTACATACGTAATGCACGATTCAATAACACGCGCAAAGTACGTTGCTATATAGATTATCGGATGTCTTGCCACGCTTGTGGTTATCGCTTGAATGCCTCAGCCCTCCCTTAGGGCATTGATTTATACTGTACAAATACAATATGTCTCGACACAATACTCGACCGAGTGGACTGAATTTGCAAGAATCACACCTGGCTATAATGACAATCCTAAAGATTCAAATACACAATGTGGTGTTTTTCTAATCACAAATTTAAAAAAAAGTAAACAAAAGAAGTCCAAATGCGTAAAGGTAATTAACTGCAGCTGTGAATTGGTCTTTGTCTGTCGTAACAATACTAATGTAATATTATAACAAAATAATCTTATCTTATATACATAGAAGCTTTACGACTGGAGAGATGAACAGTGGAATAATTACTTGCATTTTGCAAGGATGTGTAAGTACAATGTCACATGACACTCCATCAAAGCTTAAACAACTTGAATCGAGACCTTATTTAAACTTCCTCCCCAGGACAATCTCTGTACGTCTTTAATGAGCCAGTTCAGGAAACTTTGAAACTTTCTATCAATGTTGCCAGTATTACAAATTTTACAGCGTTTTCGCTATAATTCTTATATAAACACTTCTTCAGTAAGCACTTGTATTATACTAAATTATTTACATGCATGATTGTTTACTACGTAGTTAAGTTTTCAGCAAAGAGGGCTAATACAATTCAAAGATAATATAAGGCCAGAGAAGGTTTCTGAGTTGGTTCACAATTGGACCCGGTAGGTGGCGCTGCTGTCGATATATCGATTGAAGCTTTTCTGGGCAAGAAGACGTCTGCCGGGACAGCTAGCTTATAACAAAAAAACACGCTATCCATTCGTCTGGCGTTGTTACGACTCGACGGGTGAATAAATAACCATGTAGATTATTTATTTATACGATGACCAAAATTGTTAATTATAAATATATTAGGATGATCCAAAAAAAAATCTTTTTTATTTTTTTCCAAACAGGCTTATAAGTTTCTTTTGGGTGTAAAAAATTCTGTGAAAAGATGAGCCCTTAATATTAATATTAAGATTGTCCTCATCGCATTTTTTAATTCCCATAAGAATAGCTCAGGAAATTTTTTTTTTGCATCTTCTGATTTTTGTACCATTCAAACGACTGGTTGACTGATAAATCGCTGTTCCAATCTTTATAGAGAATTGAACGCTCTACAAAATAGGTCTGATAACATTTTTTGATTTATCTACTTCGGTAGACTGAGGAGTTTTTGTGACACATTTGGTTGGTGGCAACAGGTCGAGTTGGACCATGGAGTATTTTAAAGAAAGTGTTAAGTTAGAAGTATGAGCGGGTGCCCTGAACCCGCTGCTCGGTCTAAACTATTTTAAAATGTCTTTTAAATCTAAATTAAAAGTGTATAAGCCGTGGCTATCGTGTTTTATGCTCGCATTTTACCCTGATGACGCCCACTAAATCTGCAATAACTAAAGGAGATGTCGTGAGAACGAGGCCTTCTCCGACATATATATATTACCGATACCATCTTTAAATAATCAATATATATAATAATAAGCCAAAAAAATTAGGACAATTAAAAACATGCATACATGAGCAGTAGTTTAAGAGGTACTGGAAATAGTATTTAAAATAATTTCTGTATTTTTAAATTGTATCTGTAAACACTTCTTACATCACAACAGACTCACAAAGGTTTGCGTACGGTAAAGTTTTCGAACTAAGTCTGTACGTTAATTCTAGTTTATTTCAGTAGTGCATTAATGCCACAAATACAATGTTTAGAAAATTCGATTTTCAATGTGCCGTTTTAGAAGGCTGTTCAATATATACTAATAGATTGTTTCTCTATACTAGCAATTTATAAATTTATTTTTAATGGATGAGTTCAGCAGGTATACAGACGTCTATAGACATTTGTAACACCAAAGGGGATACCAATGCGCTGCCTCTCTACAGCAAAACTGGAACGTGGCCATTAATGCCAGAAAACAAATCAAGGTTGTTATGGCGACTTACTCTAGACCAGCGGTAGGTGCCATACAGTCGGGCAAAAACTCTACCTACCTACTTTTACAACTTTTTGAATCGTTTGTGTTGCAGAAACGGTTGTTCATAGGAAAAAAAGTATTGATACATTCTTTATAGGTAATTTTATGATCTACGATTTTTGTCTGTAGTACTTTAATGATAAAACTTACCGTTTTGCTGAAAATCGCGGAAAGTCATTTTTTGATCTTTGCACTCGAGTAAATTTTTTTCCATACACGGGAATGATGGGGAACTGAAATTTTTTATTTATAATTATGTTTTGAACAATTTTACTGATTTTTAGCTTGTTGTTATTTTATGCACCTTCAATCTCATTTTTTGTTCTAGATTGACCGTACTAAAGGTTTAATCGTAGTCGAAAGACGAATAACGAATTCCCCTGACTAACCGATCTTATATCTTTGTAAAATAGCCTATCTACGTGCCCATATAGGTTCTTAACTTGTCAGCTTATTGGCTTCTAAGGATTAAGGATTCGCATGAAACATAAACAAAATAAGAAAAAGCTACTACAGTATAACTGAGTTCCTTAATGATAAGTTTTAAATATAAATGATAAGTTAGAATATTAAGTGTTTAAGTATATTTATAATTAATGTACTATGTAAATATCATTAGAAACAAAAAATTAAAGCTATATAGGTATAATTTTAAGATTAAAATATTAGTGATAATAATTACAACATTATCCAAATAAGTATGTATAATACATATACAGCGTGTTTCAGACCTTACGACAATAAATCAGACCACATTTGCTTCGTGACGTACTCTGCCCAAATACAAAAACGAATCAAGGTAGCTTCTTTGGTTTAGCCACAGGACCTCATTTTTCATTTCAGAATATTACAACAACATGTATCAGTTATTGTGTCAAAATCGGTAGGTTAGTGACCAATGTATCATGTTGCCAGCTCGTCTTTTCATCATTAAACGCGAAAGTTGTTCATTCTTACGCTCTCGCTCGCGAATCAATATTTACAAGATTTTCTGTTTTTATTCCCTTTTTATCGTAATTAATTTGTTCGGAAATTGCTTTTTTTAAATTTTGACTTTACGGTTGATTTAATAGTACCAAAAAATTTGTATGGAGTACGACCGCTAAAATTATGATTTATTGTCATTTGAAATGAAACACGCTGTATAACATTAAAAAATATTGTATGTCCAACCGGCAAAACATGTGCTCAGTGTATAACAAAAAGAACTATTGTATAACCATGTTTTTATGCAATAAATTATTTTGATTTGATTTGATTTGATTTGAAAATACATAAGGGTTAATGACCCTTTACTGCGGCGATATAGTAAAAAGGTATTAGCGCAAACAAACATCACTCGGATTCCAAAGAGATAGAAAAGCATGTGCAGTGGATTAGTTACCAGTTCCCAACATTATTAACACATTAGAATATTTATTAATGAATGGAACCTACAAAGTTCAAAAAAGCCATGCGGAAAGTCATTTTGTTCATAATCCTTAGTTTCCAATTCGTACGAGCTAAAAAATTCAATTTAAAAAGAAAATACTAGAGAATTTAACGAGCTCTGCTGTTAATTCCGCACCAGCAGTTCAAGAAGCCTTTGAATTTGCAAAACAAAGGGTTTTTCGAAATGCATGGAAATTCAGATTTTTCATTGTAGACGAATTTACCTGCAAGCTTGTGATAATATCACAGAGAGAAATTTTATGTGGCAAGTTTTTGAACTAAGTCTTTACTGTGGTGTACTTACCACATAACTTACCTGTTATGGTTTCAAGAAAGCTGTTCGTAGAAGACTTTCTACTCACTAGATTAGATGTTGTTGTGTTCTTTAAAACCTGGAGTGTCGGCTACAGAGTCGTTTGTGTGGTAAACTTTTTAGCTTGCGTACCCACTGCTGGGCAATGGTAAAATCCCGAATTTTATCACTGGTTACGTTTTCTGTAATGTATAATGAAGAATTAAACTGAAAAGCGTTTTTTTTTATACAAATATTTTTTATTGTTTACGTTTCAAAGGGTTATATTATGTGTGTTAAATATTAATTTATTGTACTTATAAACTAAACTCTGGTTTCTAATTATCTGGACTAAAATAACAGCTGCGATCGATTTTTTTAAGTTGCAATCCTATAGAATTCCTACATAAGCTCTGTAAAATTCAATTCACAGTGGTGAGTTGTTGGTTTTACACAACTAACTTATGAAGCAAGAAAAAGATCGATAGCAGTTATCATTTTAGTCTAGGTAATTAAAAATCAGAGTTATGGCATATACCCGCGAAACTATGTTTGCGTTTTCATGACGACGACGTATTTTTTAGCGAATTGAAACGAGTAAGTAACTTTATTAAAGAAATAGTACAATAGCTTTATAAAGTAAATCAATAAAAGAAAACTTAATATATTGTATTCCATCCATAGACCCTCAACCTAAGACTATAAGTAGATTACTGAACTTAGATCACCATCTTCTATGGGTAAGGTGCCCAGAAGGCTGGCCACATTTAGTCGCTGAAACGCCGTACTGATTCGTTATCTAAGGTAGGCAACAGTCCTCTGATCATCCGAAGAGTCAATAAGTCATTTTGATAATTGTTTAATTGTATACTTTATTATTATTATTATTTTTTATGTTTGCTAGTAGGCAAACTGGCAAACGGACCACCTGGTGATAGGTGGCTACCGTCGCCCATGGACATCTGCAACCCAAGGGGAGCCGATGCGTTGCCTACCTCGTTGAGACTTTAGGTATCTGTTCACGCCCTTTTTGAAGAGCCCCATATTGTAGCGCTCTGGGAAAACCGCGGGAGGGAGCTCACTCCATAATCCGGACACATATGGCATGAAGGAACGTCCGCCACCTACCGTGGAGGACTTCCAAGTGTCCAGGAAGTGTGGATTATTAAAGTAAAAAAGTTAGTATTGTTACAACTAAGGCCCTGCCAAAGACAAATTCCATGCACAGATCTGTAAAAGCACATCTTATTACTCTCATCAATATTACCTGTCCGCATTTGTACTAATTGAAATCCTTTTATGATCATCTTCTTTTTTGGGTGTTTCCGTTTTCTACCCACAAGTCTAAAATAATAATAATAATTCCGTTTTCAACCCATTACAAAATTCAATTCTGGTTTCTACCCACTGAACTGAGTACAGGCAGCAGAAAAAGTTAATTCGATTAAAATTATTTATTTAAAAAATAATAAACTCAAAAAGATTCTTATACATTCTTTACAAACAACTAAAACTCATATTTAGATTATAAAACATTATTAAATAGATCACATAATTAACGTTTGGTACATAACATTTTCAAAATTCACAACCTCGTCAAAATATCAAATTATACAGAGTAAAATATCAAATAGACTTTGAGGAACTATAAATTAGTTTAATAAAGAAAATGTTTGCAACTATTGTTCAATACACTGGATGCATTTATTGCTTTTGTAATCATAATATTGAAAATATAACTAAAAGTAAAATTTGAATAATTCGATAGATTGGGTAATACTAATAATCGACTTTAAAAGCATGAAGTATTGACATAAATTATGTAATAGCTTTTTTAAATTTGATATATAAACGAGCTATGCTTCCTAACGTATGGCGTATAAAATTTTTGCCACAAGCCAAGTCAGAGTCACCAAGCGCAGATTCTATTTATTGTCTTTCTCTAACACATCATGTTTTTCGATTCCTTGACATTACAATATCTTTTCCTTTGAACCGTGTATATTATTTTTTAGCGTCATTATTAATATTTGAAAGGAACTGAAGCATGTTTAGTGACTCTTTGACACAACGCAGTTTACAGTCATATGCTAGCTTTCAAGAGCGTTAGTTGTTTTGCGTCGATATCCGCATGAAGACCATAATTCTAGGGGATATTTTCCGCCAAACATATATGTTTTGACAATATAATCATTAAATCTCAGTGCATCTTAATGCGTGGGACTCTATTCCAGAATATAGAGAAAAACATCATCCACCATTTCTTTCGGTATTAAACTTAAGGCAAGCATCAAAGATAGATACATACATGTTTTTTAAAATGCCTTTTTTTGGTCATATTGAACTATTTTCCTTTTTAATATATCGCTTGGCAAAAGTGAAAGTAACAGGCTCTGGTTTTAGATTCAGGTGAAATAATTTTGAAAAAAACTTGTTTATTCATTTGCGTGTTGGGTTATTATTATCCAGTGACGTCATAAACACTTGTAGCTAAGAAGTCGTTCGTGAACTAATATTGAGTAGATTTAAACATTTTAATATTGTGAGCTGTTTATCTTGCAATGAATAAATATTTAAAAGCAATAATGTTTCTGACCGTACTTCAAAACAATGAAAATGAGTAATGGGTTGAAAACGGAAAGCTTTTTGGGTAAAAGACGGAATAAAATATTATATTTATTTTTGTAGGTTGAAAACGGAATAGATTTTGGGTTGAATGCGGAAAAAATATTTTTGGGTAGAAACCGGAAACACCCCTTTTTTCACTTATTTATTGGCATACGTTTCTAGTTATTGTGGAGAACAGCCTATTGTTGTATTGTAATCGTTAACGGCCGCTTGCAGGCTGTATCATAAGCCAGGTGTTGCGGATAAATTACAAGCTAACTCTATGAAATTGTGTTAACGCTGCCGGGCGGGCACATTTGTATTTGTGAATGTTGTGTTGAGCTTCAAATAGTGACGGATTTGTTGTGTTCGGTCATATTTGTACCTGTGTTATGCGCTTTTGTATAGTTCTAATAAACTCTATAATAGTTCTATCGGTATTTTAATTCGAGTTCCGCTAACTCGTAACAGTATTTAGTAAAAATGAAATCTTTTAGGCTCGGTGTTGATACCATCAATTGCTATCGAGTATGATGGATTAGCATTCGTCGACGGGGTACTCACGTATCCAATAGACATTACTCTTTTCAATATTTTTTCGCTTTATTTATTTGGGGCTTTTGCCACACAGGCATGTCAGCCCCATTATCTGTAAATGAAAACTTGACACCGATTAGCTGTCAATGTCAATTTTTTTTAAGAAGTCTCTTCCTCATTACCAGCCGGGCTTCTGTGAACCTCGTTATTACGTTTGAACGCGCCCCTGTTCTTTGAGTTTCAGGGTGGTGTAAAATATTTAAATCTTTTCGTTATTCATTGTGATACAATCAAATGTGATGGACGTAGACTCTCATTATTTCTGGACATCCCTTGGATGTGAAGACTGCTTGTGCCGTGCTACTGTTTTTTCGTCAAAGCAAAAGAACTGTAATCAGGTGAGTGTGTCATTTATAAGCCGTGACATTAGATTTGACTATATTTTACCTAATGACTTCTCGCTCTGTTAATGTGCCCTCACAACCCCTGGTCTGGAGTATGCTGCTATAACAACCTTAAGTTATACTCTGGTATTAGTAGCTAGGCCCCAGTCCCCCTTTAGAGAGCTGCAGCCCATTTTTTTATTATTATCCAATATGCTTAGATTTATTTATACATTACAAATCACATTGGAACTGTGGCACAGAAACCTCATGGGTTTATTCATGCCGCAGGGAGTCATGTACACAATATTGTTATTTTAATCAATAGGGGCAGGGGCGAAATGGTTACCATCAATCTAGTGTTTAATTCAGATTTAATAATAAAGCGGGGGTATCATCATTCAAGTATTTGGTCCTCATTTTAGTCCGAGGACTGCACATGTGCACATGATGGTCCGCTTTGGGAATCAGTATAGAATCTTTTCTTTATAGAATATTTTATTCGAATCTTTGGTGTTATAAATGTCTATAGGACTGTCTGTTCAATTCAATCAATAAAAAAAAACTATAATATTACAAACAAAAACATTGTAATAATACTATAGATATTCCTTATTGTCTGAGAAAAATCCTACAATATCGCTTTATTCTATATCGCAATTGATAAATGGCTCCCAAGAGTGTGATTTTGGATTCAAAGGAAAGTAACAGAACTTACGGATTGAAGATAAATAACGTTTCTTTAATTTCCCAGTGAAACATTTACTTGTTTAGGGTTACATAAACATTTTGCAAAAATAATGAACTTTTGTTTTCAACCAAATGCCAAGAAGTGATCGTGTCGAACTTGCATTCAAGGAGTTTGTATGTAAAATACAATACGAATATTAGAAATCTTACTCGATGCAACCTTTCAGTGATAATATTTTATTAAGTTTTCGCGACTTGCATACATAATAAAACTACGTTTTAACGATTTCAAGCGCGGTAATTTATTTGATTTTGGTATATCCGACGTTTCGGCCGCTTTTCAGTGGCCGTGGTCGCGGACAACAGAGATGACATTTGTCTAACTTGTACTTGTAAGGGACCCTGCCTTCCACCCATTTTAATATTATATAAAAAAATGAACTAGGCATGTTTGCTGAAGAGTTTCTTGTGCCGCTTCTTTTCTTCAAGCCACAACGTGTTGTGAAGCGTTGGTAAATTAGATTAGGCTCCCATAGAGTAAATAATATCCACAAACAAAATTAAAACAAAATAATTAAAATAAACAAGTTGGCGGTAGGCTAAATAAAACTTTAATGATACACGTTAGACAAATGTCATCTCTGTCGTCCGTGACCACGGCTACTGAAAAGCGGCCGAAACGTCGGATAAACCAAAATCAAATAAATCACCGCGCTTAAAACCGTTAAAACGTAACCTTTCAGTGATTAGAAATCAAAGGGCGTAAAGCGGTTGCTTTAATCCTGTTACACACGCACGGATTAGAAGGAAACACACGTTGTTTAACTAAATGCTTTTATTGACTTACACAGCCGTACGTGATTCTTCTCTTCAGAGTTGCCCTTTTTCGCACAACTATCGACGCACTCTCCCGAGGATAAGATATATCATTTACAATACTGTCGCCGATATTGCGTAGACGACCTCCTGCTACTCCAGTGCTCACTTCCAAATTTCATTTGTGATCTGCTTTTAATCCGCTAAACTCCTCATTCACTTAACTGTCTTCTACTTGACTTTTACAAAACTCTCTCGTATCGCACTTGTCGCTTTGCTGTCTTCAACTGAGTTCTCCCGTAGGCGCGCATTACGCTGATATATATACCCGGAAGAATCTTGTGGAACCCATTATTTCGATCTTCTTTTATTTACTGTCTTTGCCTTTCTAAACATGTATCTATCTCTGTCTTTTCTTTCCGGAGCCTCCTGTTTTAGAATTTCGATCTTCATTTCGTTATTCTTTTTTCATCATCTATCCCTTTCTGAACTGTATCTGTCTTTGCCTTTTCCTTCCAGATTCTTCTAAGTTTTTCTAAAAGTCAGATCGGCTTACGGTGCCAGAAATTTACTGCTCTACTCCATGACAAATATAACAATAAAGTGGAATTTTATGCTATGTCCTATATCTACTAGAATGTTTAGACTCGTGTAACACTATCGGGACCTTATAACGAGGAGGTATTCAGAAACGACATATGAAGGAATTGAGGGGCATGATTACAATTCTTCAATATCGATTATCTGGGTCAGAAGCGGTAAATAATAATACTCGGTGACGTAAAGGGGCCGTAATGATGGGCGATCGTAACGCTCTATTAACTTCTATTGATCCTTTGTTCTGAGTATTTTATCAATATTTTCAAATAAACGATTTAATCAATACTTCAATATTAATCTACGAGATATACGTGAAGCAAAAACACTACAAAAACTTTGTAGCCCTTTTTACGAAAGTTGCGCGGACGGAGGAGTGTGTAATTTCGCACACTTATAGTTTACATAGACAAGAAGCGAATATTAGCATTCATTAATATTTTTAATTTTATTATCTACAATAAAATACATTAAATCAATAAAAAAAAATACACACATTACCATGTATTTGACACACACACGCGCATATTTACTCTTTTGTGTATTGTTCAAGTCAAATTAACAGTATAGCCTTGGCGTAATTTGTGATTATAGAACTATACTTCTATAATGAGTTTCTGAGTTTCGATGTTCGGGGTAATCTCCGATATTACTGATCCGATCACGAAAATTCTTTCACCGATAGAAAGCATTATTCCCGAGTGAAATATTTGATTGTGATTGATGAATCAAAAAAGTGAACATGTTTTACGACCAACGAAGTAGTCATGGGAACGCCTGTCAAATATGTTACAGCAATAACGTACCACGGAAGAATTGCGCACATCCCCGTACGAAGCACTGCGTGTGCTTAAATGTTACAAAGCATAATTAAACCTTGGTATGCGTGCGTACGTATGTGCTTGTGTGCGTGGGTGCATGTGTATTTTTCAATGATGCCCAGCAAAGTGGACTCGGGTCAGCTATAGTAGAATTATTTTCTCCGTGCAGTTTGGGCCATAAATAATCGGAGCACTGTAGCGAGTATTTCGCTCTCCCTTCCACTCACGGGCTTTATGGGCAGGCATAGTGATACGCATTATTGTTGCCGATAAGCGTTATCAATAGTGTATTTAGTTTTGTCATTTTGTGGGTCAGTGATATAAATGAAAGAAAAAAATAGATAAAACAACGTATTTACTAAAATAGGAATAATAATGATTTAAAATAAATTACTCATTAGGTATCTATGTATTAAAAAACTATAAGTACTAAAGTTTAGAATGTAACAAGTTATATTAAAAATAAATATAAATACTTATATGTAAGTTTAAAATTAACAGCAAAAAAGAATAATGATTTTTATAAGAATGATAATCTTTCTTTGATAAGAATGAGTTTTTATCGTTAATGGCGTTGCGCCCGCGCAACATGCTCACTGCCTTAGCCGGGCTAAGGTCGATTTTGATTTATGACCCAAACTGCACGGAGAAAATAAATCTACTATAGTGAAGAATATTTTAAAGCTACTGTTATGTGTTAGTGAAGGATTTGTACAGCAAAATACATAAAACATTCAGAACTGTTTAACAAGACTTGGAAACTGGTAAAAAAGTCGATCCGGTTACAGTCTAAGTACAATCAACCAAAGCGGCGGTGCACCACTCATAAGCAAAAAATCGCATGCCAGTCTTTCCCTAACAGCGCAATGACACGCGCACAAGTAAAACAGTTTTTAGGGGCGGGCTTCTAGTGTTACATGTTTTGGGTTTTACAAGGAGGCAATAAAATCGAAGTCCATAGACAAAGAGAGAGCAGAATACAAAAGAAACAATACGTCGTCAATCGGCGAAGTGCATATTGCATACCCTATATATAAAGTACTCTGTGATCTAAACACGATAATCGTTTCCTGTAGTTTAAACATTTCAGAAACGTCCTGATTGGTGGATATGAAATTTGGGAGTGTGTGCGTGGATGTCGACACCTTATGAGCCGTTCGAAGCACAATGTTAGATAACTGATCAAGGAGGAACTCTCTGTTTAAGGTTTAGCCTCCAAACCTATTAGTTGACTATTACTGGATATAACCGATTAAACTGGTTATTTTTAAACGGGTTCTAAGCTTTGCTGTTTAATTCGAATTCCGAACAAAAACTGCCAATCTAAAGTACAAGTAATTATAATATATTTTTAAGTTTTCCCGACTAGTCAACATAATTAAAACTATATTTTAACGGTTTTAAGCGCGGCATTTACTTTTAATTTTATTTGAACGATGGCCACTTTCCAGTAGCCGTGATCACGGAAGACAAAGACGTCATGTATCAATGAGTAACGTAAAACTTATTCTTTAGCCTACTCAGACTTTGTTAATCCTAATTAATATTATAAACGCAAAAGTTTGTAATAATGTATGGTTGTATATTTGTTACTCTTTCCCGCAAAAACCACTGAATGGATTTCGATGAAACGTTACAATAATATAGCTTGCACATCAGAATAATACATAGGCTATGATTTATAAAGATATAGTGTGAATAATCCAAAATATAACAATTTTTCATTACCAGGCCGGGTGAGACCGAGGGGCGCAGATAGTTTATTAATATTTCTTATTACCTAAGACATAGTAAATTAATACGCAATAGTTTCCTATGGAAATATTTTAATAACCCAATCAGACGCATTTTTTAAACTTATGCAGGTTAAAAAATGCGCCATTTCATTTGAGGCTTTGGTTCTCGTGGTTCCGTATATACTTTTATTCATTTAAACACCAGGATTCTAGTGGAAGTGGTTTATAATTTAATTATTTAATAACTTTCAATCAAAGATAAATACTTTAGCTTCAATGTCGAAACATCAGAAGTTAATTATAGAAACTCAACGTGTGTCTCGTGTTTAAGTTGAATTTGTTAGTTAATAAGCTTTTTTACAAAGGTTTTTAAATACAAGCTTTTGAGATCATGGATATCACGTAGCAGAGTGCTAGCCAAGACAACTTAAACGAGCCCAAACACGACTGGTCTATCTTGATTAGTACAGAAGTTCCTATGGCTATTACTCCATCATCAGATCAGCTTCATGGTACCATATTATTGCATTGTCACACGATATACATATGCGTGCAAAATTTCAGCTTAATCGGAAACTGCTGGGAAGGTGGGCGAATTTAACTTGCGAGATTCCACCCTTTTTTTTTTTGGCCAGCGGAGACCCGATTGAGGACTAAGCCGCGACACGCGCAGAAGCCTGGGGGATGCTCGCGATCCGGTGAGATAGTGTGGGATTCGCCAGATCGGGGGTGGCACTAGCGTGCCCGGTCAGAACCGGTGCCACGCCATTGCCACTCCCCACTTAGGGATACCCACTAAAACCCCTGGGTATTCCGTCTTGCGCCTTATGCCAGGGCTATGGGAATAGGCTACTCGGCTCCGCAATCCCTGGCAGGCGTGGGCTCCGCTCACTGGGCCTCTTCCAATGCCGGGGGAGCTACTCCCCCGGCGACTTCTCGGTCTTTTCCGTGCGTGGGGCGGTCTGTAACGCCCCCCACGGGAAGAGAGATGAGCGCGCGTGGAACACACGCTCTCTCATCTCGCATGTGCGGGTGAGTGAGAACCTCTATACCCCTAGAGGCCCCACCCACGCCGCCCGCTTACGGTGGCCGAAGGTCCAGGTCTGACCTTCGGGGTCGGCGCGTCCTACTTTGTTGAGAGCGGAGCAGAGACGTGCGCTCACGCTCCCGTTCCGCCTCCTCCTTCGCAAACATGACGTGCTCGCAGAAGGAGGAGACGGCTGCGAGATTCCACCCGCATTAACTTACATACATCCATTGTAAGCTAAATAAAATCTTGAAAGAATATGTTCCATTATTAATCTCTCAGTCGTTATCAAGCAAACTATACACTATAAACATCCGGGAATGGCCGGGGAATAATTTATGGCGAAAGCAGTACATAAACTTAAATGTATGTACTACAACCATTACCAGCACTTAGCCTAAATGAGCCTTCTTTGTACAATGTCGGGAGTCTGTGTTGTGTCTATCTATATTATAATAAACTAGCTTCTGCTCGCGACTTCATCCGCGTGGAATAGTTTAAAAAGAAGTAAGTTGAAAAACCCCCTGTGGAGCGCTGTAGCCGACGGATAATATGGTTCGACACTTATGGACTGTATTGGGAGAGATATGAACCGGATCCTTTGAAAAGCAGAAGCTCCAACAACCTTGAGAGTCGTCCTCTCCCAGCTTGGTTCAGGTTGCAGCACACAGAAGAACACTACACGGCACCAACTACACGTCGAAATGATCACTTCTTTTGACCACTATTGGACAATAAGTTCTTAGCACGGCCAGTAGTTACTGAAGGACCACATATTGAAGGTACATTCCTAATAAGTGGAGGGATATTATTCCGGCATCTTGATACTGCATACAGGAACTTTTCGCTGAATGCTGCCGTATTATGTCATTCCATTTCTAGCTGTATTACACATTGCCGTGTTCTTATTTGTCTTCTGATAAAAACAAAGAGAGCTTTTCATATAAATAGGAAGGATACTTGTGCTTTACAGAGACGTCATAGAAACGCGAACGAAGTTTCCCTGGCAGATACTGCTAGTCTTTTATAATTTTGTAGGTCAACATAATAAAAACAAAGCACAAAGAGGCAAATTATAAAAGACAAACAACTCCTCAGTGTCGTCGTCACCTTTTTCCATTTATTGTTAAGTGAAAATAAACAGAGCGCCCTACTGGATTACTTGTATTAACATAAATTCCATTGGTTATTAAAAAGCTTATTTCTGTTAAATTTTGTATCATATCTTACAGTTTAACACCGCTTTTATAAACTTAGAACAGTATCTACTTTATGAAAAAGAAAAGTACCTACACAATATAACAAAAAGTTTTAATAAAGAACCACAGAGTACATTAATATCTATAATATTTTAAAATTCTAAACATCCCGTGTGTGTTCATTGACGCTATTAAAAAAAAATATTAGACTTGAAATTTGCGCTACTTTTTACCCTGAGAATCCTGCGGGAATTTTTCTGGAAATGATTTAAAAAGTCCAGAAAAAAAAAGAATTCTAATGATTTTACTGATCTATACCAAAAAATTCATGTAATAAAATTTGTGATTTATCCTGGGAATTCCGCGGGAATTTTCGCAGAGTAGTTTGTAGTTCTCTAAAACGATATTTGCGGTACTTTGTGTTTTTTAAAAGGAATAACTAAATATCTATTTAATAACTAAAAAATGTTTGCATTTAAAAAAAAGTCAATATTGTTGAATAATAATTATTTAATAATTAAACTCAATACACTTACCATTTTTAAGGGAACTGACAGTAGGCGCGTTTGACGCATCGGTTATCTCGACAGCCGTGAGTTTGAACTTATACTACTGTTTATCTATATATATATATATATAAACCAACTTCAAAAACTAAAAAACTAAAATGTATAAAATAACTTATTTCTAAAGCTATTATTATTAATAATTATTAATAATAATAGCTAATAATAATACTATATTATCTAATGGCATCACGTCAGAAGTAGCTTCGGTGAACCTGCAGCCCACCTCTCGACACCCCTTAGCCACTCACACCCATGTTGCCTCTGCCTTCTATGACATTTTTTGGGGCCCATGCAGAGAGTGGCGAGTCACCGTCTGCCCATTTTCCATGTTCCCTGAACATTGCGACGGGCAGACGCCATAGTCCCCATATTCCCAGACCCCTAGTACCACTAGTAGCTCACCCTAATAGCCCGGTACTTTTTTTTGTCCTCATTTCCCACAATAGTCCTACACTGGCCGGGGCTTGTCCTTGGGTACATTACTATATGGTGGAGACAGGGATAATCGCCAGTCAGTGTCACGCCACATTTCCATTAAACTTGTCAAGGGGCCTCTACGTGTTGGCCTTCCCATGGCCCCACGCAAGCCCTCCAAAAGTCCGGGCCATTTTTATGGTCCGTGGTCAGACAAGTCAAGACATATATTATCTAACAAATAAAGTATATTGATCTTGCTCACGAGGTTACCGCCATGTGGAACCTAAATTCTACAATCATAGTACCGATAGTGGTGTCAGTGAATGGACTAATAGCGAAGAGCCTTGACCGCCACCTTGAAAGGCTCTCGCTTGGTATCTGGTCGAAGGGTCGAATGCAGAAGGCAGCTTTGTTGGACACGGCCTATATTGTGAGGAGATTCCTGTGTCTGGAGCCTTAACCACCGGTAGTCTGGACCCTAGGCCCCACTGCCGGCGAAGATCAGTTTTTTATATTTGTTTATAAATAATTGTATATATATATATTATAAGATATTTATAAACAAATGTAAAAGATTTGGATATTAAATATATATGTGCTTCTTGTCTTAAAGTCGGTGCTTAGTAATTTGCAAAATATAGTAATTTTTATTATGTTTTACTTTGCACCGACTTCAAGATGTTTTAGATAATATATACTAATAATAATAGATTTAGAAATAAGTTATTTTATACATTTTAGTTTTTTAGTTTTTGAAGTCGGTTTTTTTAAACGAAGTTTTATTTTTTATTTGTTACCGTTTAGTGTCTAGCTATGTATGGGTGGACTTATGAATAATGCCGCGCTTCTTAAAAAATATAGGTTCCAAGAACCGAGAACAAAAAAATATTCGTAAAATGAAAACTACTGGGCCAAACTATGTAAAATTTTTAGGGGACTAATTGGAAGCTATTCCGCGTCGAACAAAAAATCACGGAGTAATCGGCGAACATACATAAAAAAAGCAACAAAAAAAAGATCCCGACGAATTGAGACCCTCCTCCTTTTTTCGAAGTCGGTTGAAAAGTCGTGTTAGTTACACTATTTATAACTCAAGAACGGCTGTACTGATTTGGCTGAAAATTGGTGGGGAGGAAACTTAGAACCAGGAGACGGGATAAATTGTATCCCGTTGGAACTGGTAGGTGGCACTGAGATCGGGTTCTAGAATCCTCTTAATCACCTGGACCGATTTGGTGAATTTACTTTTGTGTTTTTGAGTGGGTTCCCAGATGGTTTAGATTCACAATTAGAACCGGTAGGTGGCGCTGAGAACGGATTCTAGAAGTATCCTAATTAACTGGAGCGATTTTGGTGATTTTGTTTTTGTGTGTTTGAATGGGTTCCCGGATGGTTTAAATCCACAATTGGAACCGGTAGGTGGCGCTGGGATCGGATCCTATTTATTTATTTTTTTAGAGCCAGACAACGTCTGCCGGGGCCGCTAGTAATCAATAAAATACAAACCCATTCCAAGTATCGTCCATTTCAGAGGACTACGGAACCTTAAACAATTAAAAACCAGTTTAAAATCTATATCCGTTTCTAGGTGGCATTTGGACTATGTAATATTACAAAGCATGTGTGGTATCGCCATATAACCTTTTTTGGCTATATACAACGTGTTTAATTTCAAATGACAATAAATCATAACTTTAGCGGTCGTACTCTATACAAATTTTTTGGTACTATTAAATCAACCGTAATGTCAAAATTAAAATTTTAAAATTTCCGAACAAATAATTACGATAAAAAGGGAATAAAAAACAGAACATCTTGTAAATATTGGTTCGCGAGCGAGAGCGTAAGAATTAACAACTTTCGCGTTTAATGATGAAGAGACGAGCTGGCAACATGATACATTAGTCACTAACCTACCGATTTAGACACAATAACTGATACATGTTGTTGTAATATTCTGAAATGAAAAATGAGGTCCTGTGGCTAAACCAAAGAAGTAACCTTGATTCATTTTTGTATTTGGGCAGAGTAAGTCATGAAGAAAACGTGGTCTGATTTATTGTCGTAAGGTCTGAAACACGCTGTATACTGTTACAACCTAGGCGCCGACAAAGACAAATTCCACGTACAGATCTGTAGAAGCACATTTTATTCCCTGTCGGCATTTGAACTAATTCTAATCCTTTTATGATCGTCTTCTTTTTTTCACTTATTTATTGCCATGCGTTTCTAATTATTGTGGAGATTAGGCTATTGTACTCGCTCATGAGCATCATTAGCCAGGTGTTGCGGATTATTTTGCATTTGTGCAGTATAAAACGATAGCGTGATGGAGAGAGGGGGCAGTTGCGATACGACTACGATATGGACGTGGCGTGTGTACATTTGGAAATCTGATAGTGACGGACTTTGCGCTTTTTATTGAATTTCAAACTTCTGCATTACGTTTGGATTTGTTGTGTTGGGTTATATTTGTATCTGTGTTATACATGTTTGTATAGTTCTAATAAACTCTATAGTAATTCTAACTGCATTTTAATTCGAGTCCCGCTAAACTCGTAACAATTTTTTTCTTTCATTAGTATTAATTTCTCCATTTAAATTTGACGGCGTGTTCCCTTTTTTACACACACGTCAATCCATAGACGTCATGCCATTGAAAATGGCTCCGTAAATATACATAATTACGAAAGAATGAAATAATTTAATATTAAATTCAATAAAATAATTAAATACATTTTACATTGTACCGTCCCGCAATGCGGCGTTTAAATATATACTACAAATGTAATATATTAATATAGTCAGCATCAACTATAAAAAAATATGTTTGTAATATCCCTATTAGGAATGTCCCTTCAGTTTCATGTGTAGAATAAAACTTAAGAAATTTATTAACGCTCATCAAAACGCAAAGTGCAATCTTATGAATGACACAATATAGTATTGCCAACTGTTTTTGAGACAGATAACGTATTGCATTTTTAAGTAGGAAAAAAAAATTCTTGGAGCCACTTTTTGTGTGCTCCTAGCACACACTAACCATTATTATACCATCCACAGATATTTACCGGGCACAGTTGCTTCGATAAATATCAGTGTCAGATTGTGGGCTGTCTGCATTCGCCCGAATGCCGCCAGTGTGGCGCGCTCGACACGGCGTTTCATACGCTAGTCGAGTGTCCAGCCTCAGAGCCTCAGGGCGCTGCAGAGGTTCGAACTCGAGACACTCGTAGGACCGATCGATTCGTTCCGCAGCTTGGTGCAAGCTATGCTGCAGAACGGTGATCACTGGGAGGGTGCGGTCAACTTCTGTGATTCATATGCCTCCACGCGGGCGCCAGCGTTTGATTGGCGTCCAGAGGCGTAGGTATGCACATGATTTCCCTCCTTGAGAATAAAACCGCTTCAGGGGGCCTGTAGCTATCAAGGAAGAGGAGTCGACACCCTTGTCGTCGAAGTGGATATATTCTGATTCCCGGGGCATATTCAGGCTCTTTTTGCGTTAGGATCGGACTGGCCGTAACTACATTCTAAGTCTCAGACCTTTCCTACTCAAAAGCTCGGGGCACATGGGAGGAGGGTGGTTTTAGTGGGTATTCTGAGTCCCCACACATGCTGGTCAAGTATGGACGGATTACCAAGGTAATTCTTTCATATTCGACATCGGTCTAATCCCTTGCACAGGACCCAGTATAGTGCGTAAACGAGCATTTCCCCCGCTTTAAAAAAAAGGAGAGTGGACAACGTTCTCATATACAAAAATAAATCATAGAATAGCACCGCGGCGTCATGCGGGGATGGAGCGGTGGCGATGCAGTGGTAACTTGTCATTTGGACTTGCGCGACCTCCACAAAGCATTTGACAGTTGAGTCGATAAACTTGAAAATGTTACCAACCAAATCTTCCTCTATTGTCAATGGAAGGTGAACTGTGAGGAAATACCTTGAGTATTAGTACAAAAGCCTAATTGATAGCATACGTCTCAAAGGCTTTGGTGTGACAAAGTGGAAGGCGGTATCGACATTGTTAGCGAACTAATGGCCGGTATCTTAAGAGATAACTCAAAAGACTCTTGTCGGAAGTTCTCGCGGAAATATATTCACAATGGACGAAAAGAAGGCAAGTTTTTTTTTCTAAATTTGACGCGAAGTTTTTGTCACAAAAGCTTTGTAATAATATTCCAAATGGAGCAAGTTTTTTTAAGCTGAGGTGATCGCTCACGAAAGCTTTTTTAAAACTGCGGCGGTCGAAGTTATGTTATGTTGTTATTTTATTTACTAATTTTATATTAATATTTTGGAACGTTCATTGGCGGAGGGGAGCTAGACTAAAAAGTGTAATTGAAACGAAAATGCTGACCTGCTGTGTATTATTATACAGTTTCGAACTTTAATGCAATGACATTTTTATCCATGCAGGAACGGAGAAAGAATACAATTTCCTGCGGCCGGGCGGCCTGTCGTAAGAGGCGACAAAACAACCCACAGCCAGGTGGTAGGGCATTGCCCGACTGGATGGCTACCACCCCTGGTCTACAGTATGTCGCCATAACAGCCATGAGTTGTGTTCCGGGATTACTGACCAGGTTCCAGTCTCCCTTAAGAGTGCAGCAGCGCATTTGTAGGACCTTTGGTGTTGCAAATTTCATAGGCGATGGTAACCGCTTTCCATAAAGTGGGCCATCTGCCTGTCTACTGAACTCCTGCAGTAAAAAAAAGACAAGATCTAAAATAAAATCAATCAGTGTAATGCGGGGTATTGAAATAAGGTCTTTTAAATGCCCTTTTGTATTTGTGTATTCATTTCTTAAATTAGTTTGAGTATTTATATATCTATTGCCATTGTCCTACACCACCGATTTCGCCTGATTCAATTTTCTTATTAGGTTGCCTGTAATAGAACGCTTTTGGCGATAAGGCCGCCTATTGTATTGTCTAGAAAATATTGTAAATATGGTCTGTTTTTGTAATTGTATATTTCGGTGTGCAATAAAGAGTTATCTCTTTCTCTCTCTCTCTTATTACCTATACAATTTCTTTAATAGTATTCGATGGTTTTAGAAACTTTTTAGTTAATTTACGTAGTATTTTGATTCGTTATTAGTTTTGTAGGTTAAATGGTACTGTTAATGTAGTATTTTTAATACTTTATCTATTAAATAAACTTCAAGTTATATCAAAATGTTACGTATTAAAATGAACTTGCTACTGGAAATTTTATTTACTTATGGCGGTAGACCTCGAAAAATACTTTTAACGGAAATAAGTTTGATAAGATCTGTTGTGTACTTTTGATATACGAGGTATTTTAGATACTTGTTTCAGATTTCGAAGCTAAATGTCAAAAATGTTGTACATTCATTTAGTTATTTTCTTATCAGTTTATATTGTGTGAGACGTACTTGCAAATAAATATTTTCTTTCTTTCCAAAATTAGAGGGGGGGGGGGGAGGTCGCGGTTACATTGAAAGTATCTTAGTATCGTCCTAAGAGACTGTTACGAGTTAAGCAGGACTCGAATTAAAATGCCGTTAGAATTACTATAGAATTTATTAGAACTATACAAAGACGTATAACATAAGTACAAATAAAATTAGACACTATTAGTACAAACTGCTAGTATCGTAATCGTCGCTTGACTGCCTCACCCCAATTCGGGAAACGTTTTATACTAAACTGTAAAAGGACCGCATTGACTGAGGCTTTCCGAGAACGAAATTGCACACCTGGTTAATTATTTCTGCGAAAAACAAAGCCGAAAACTATAACAATAGGTTATTGTATAAGTGCAAATTTTAAACACAAAGTAAACAAAATAATTCCAAATGCGGGTAATAAACCAGGTGCGCATGTCTTTGTCAGTATGTAACAATACTTTCACTGTAACCAAGGCTTTTTTACATACTGTATCTAAAGTAGGTAATAATACAGTTAAACAATTGCAGTTCTGTCGTACCACCATTGAATTAGGTAGATTTATTCACCAAATTCAATGAGATGCGAATCAAATAGAGAGCCCAAACGGTTTGACGGCGCGGGTACATAAATTACCGGTGCTTGTTCACAGCCAACCAATTTCGGTGCGACCAGTGAGCCGTGACGTCATTGTTTATTCTGAACACACGCTCATTTAGAGTATTACAGCCACCCGCTACTGAAATAGTTATGAAGTAGCGAATATTCTACGTAATATTTCACTTGAAAATTGTAGGTGCTACAGTCGTGGTAGCTTAGAGGTTAATACACTCGCCTTTCATTTCTGTGATGTTAATAGTGTTACGACGTGCGGGACTCGAAAGTGCCCTTAGAATTATTATAGAGTTTATTCGAGCTATAGAAACACGTATAAAACAGCTGCAAATATAACTGAACACAACAAATCCAAACGTAATGCAGAAGGTCGTACACACACACACACACACACATATATATATATATATATATATATATATATATATATATATATATATATATATATATATATAATACATGCACATGTATATAACAATCATTTTTTGAATTGAATGTAACGGTTGTTGTTGTGTAAATGATGTCTTTTTAAAGGAAATGGAACAATAACATAAAGTTGTCTATAGCTGCGCAATATTGAAAAACAATTTTGACTAAGCAATATTTGGTGCCGTAGATTTAAAAATATTAAACGTTTGGACAAGGTGTATTTTTTAATATATTATAGTAGTGAATAATTATGTCCCATTGTATACACGACAGACATTGTTTTCTTACATTGATCAATACATTCTAACTGGTTTTGATTATAATAGAATAGAATAGAATATACTTTATTGCATAAACTGTTACATACATATAATTTAAAGAAGATGTTTTGTTCTTTGTAGGAACGACAGTTTGTCCTTTCGAACGTGCTTCACTGGCAGTTTATAATGTTACCAGGCCATTATATAATATTATTATTATGTCATTTCACAAATATTTCTGTTATTTATCACAAATATAATTCAAAAAAATATCACATTATTACAAATACTTATATAAATCACTGGTTAAGTAGTCAATAAAAAAAATCAAATGTCTGAAAAAAATATACCATTAAAGTCATAAATTATGGCATTATTATTTATCTGCAATTAATCAAGTAATTTAATATTGTTTTATTAAAATTAAAATATTCTGCAAGGGAGTAAGCACCTGTTAATTAACCATTCGTGATTTGAGAGATTTTTATTTAATTAAAGTCGCGTACGCTTAGCTTAGAGGGAAAATACGCAGTTAATATTTATTTATATGTTCAGCAAAAACGGATAAAATAGATAGAGCGGGTCCCGAGCTTTCAGAACGAAAACTTTCTTGGTTAAAAGAAGCCGATTTCAGAATAGAAAGCCGATCACATAGCAGTGCGTTACGAGTATTATATAATCAAATTAGTGGGGATGTAGGTGGAATAGTTTCCAGTGGATACATTACTCTTGTAGATTGAATACTTATTTGTTTATATTATGTTATAATACTGGCCCACTTCATTAAATTTTTTTTTGTTAATATTAACTTGGTAGCGATTCGAACGATAAAGAATCTGCTTGAAATTATTTAAACGCATTTAAATATTAATAATGTTGGGGTCCAACACAATTACTATTAACCACACAGTCGCAAACAGCAAACCTTGTGTATATATTGTTACGTACTGTGGGTACCGGGATTGCAAGGAAACACTGATCTAAAAGAATATTATGTCTTTATTTAAGCCAATGCAAGTTTAACTCAAATTGAACAGTCAGTCCGATACGTTGTCCAGGTCCGGGATAAAACTACACTTGATGATAGTCACGAATCCATAGATAGCACAAACCAGATCTTATCTTTATCTTTCGAGATTAGTCTCGAAAGATAAAGATAAGTACAAGACTGACTATTTTTTTTATTTGTCTTTACTTTATGTTGTTGGTTCGAAGACCTCACAACTTTACCGGGGTTTTTGGGGCGAGCGCCTTCGCAACGTGTTATGGGGGGGGGGCTATGTCTCCTGGCGCCCCTTCTGAGGATGTGGAGAGATCGTGATTGGAGACTGACTCCATGCGCAGATGTCGCGCTTATATATCCGGTCTACGCTCTAGAATGAATCTTATTACGTCATTCAACAGTAAATCTATCCCTCTCCAACAAATATTCCCGTCCTTATTAAGTTAAAAAAAATGCTTCACTTCATTCGACGCTTTTTTACGCTTACGTTTCGTCTAAGTATACTTTTATTCTTTAGTTTGTCTGAAGTTTTTTTCAGTTAATAAATTGAATAAAATTATTTCAATGCCGCCTCCATTGTCCAAAGAGTTACTTCTTAACTCGAATGTTATTCTGGTAAATATTTTGGTAGAGCCAACTTTATAACTTGAGTGTCGCTTATACTACTTGAAGTTATGTTCTCAGCACTGCTAATATTTTTGTTCAGCCAGCTTAACGTCTTCCTAAACTTAAATAATTACTTTATATATCCTTTAGATACCTTGTTTAAAGGGTAACTTTAAGTGCTTAGTGATTTTGTTTCAATGTAATTTTGGACTCTGAAAACTTACTTACGATTTATTTTGAAAACATTCTCGAATTTATCTAAGGGTTTTATTAAAATTTTAGTTACGTTAGAGAATATAAAGTATTCTTTGTAAGTTCTTTTATATGTTGTCGTGACTAAAGTTTTTCTACATTAGTATGTCTGTCTGTTGGTCTTTCATGGAAAAACTACTGGATCGATTTGTATGTAACTGTGTATATATAGATTTGATGCCGAGAATGAAAATAGGATAATTTTTATCCCGAAAAATGGGATCTGCACACCTGATTAATTATTCCTGCGAACGGCCAACATAGTGGAAAACATAAACAATAGGCTATTATCTAATTGTAAATTTTAAACACAAAGTAAACAAAATATTTCCAAATGCGACAAAGGTAATATAAGCTGCGTTTTATGACAGGCAGATGCGCATTTCTTTCTCGGTATGTAAGAATAAGATGTGTGACACAAAAAGTAATTAAAATAAATCTAATGATCGCAACTCATATAATTTTTAATCGATTTCATATCATAATCGGTTTATAAAGTTAACGATTTTGTGGTTTCAATCGCTAAATAGGTTTTAATGAAATTCATCACATTGGGCTTCTTATTTAGTGATAATAAATAAAGCAGTGCAATCGATACAATTAGTGCTACCAGTTTTCAGAAGAACATCTGCGTTCCAGTGCTTACTTATGTAGATCGACTTTAAGGTGACTTTGTTGTTGTAAGCCTATAATAAATACAGTCCAAGTTCACGGGAAAGGGGTGTTCATTGAGTATACAACCAGCAGACTACAGTACTACCTTATAGTATTTCAAAATATGTGTGTGATTTATCATATTAGTATACAATAAAGAGTAATACATTCATTGTATTGTATTGTATTGTATAGTCTCATATCGTATTGAAGACAATTATCGTACAACATAACATAACATGATACAAGCTTAACTTGCTTAATTTGGGGTTATATAATATGTTTGTTTGTCTGCCAATTATTTATTTATTGTATAGTAGGACACAAAAACCCGGAATGAATCGATTCCAGCTACTAATATTAGTCACGAATGGTCTCATCCGCCACGACTAATATGAATAGCGATTTTGTCGGGAACTGAAAGATGTTGTGCTGTGCAGTTTTATTATCTAAAAATGTGTAAAATTACTCTAAAATGAACAATAGTTGTAGGATATTGATAGTTTTTGAGTAGTGGTTATGTGTTTTGTGAGAAATGTGAACTGTATTGTCCAATGTGGCCTTTTGAGTTGTCACAAGAACTCCGTTGAATAGCACTAGCTGATTACCTACAGTTCAGCTGTACTACACATAGACTTAAGAAAATGAAAAAACTATATTCTAAACTAAGATCTGGCTTAAAGGCCTAGCTGCCTAGCCATAAACCTAAATAAAAAAGACAAAAATATGAATCGAAACAATCACGTCTCGATTGTTCTCAATAGAGAAGCGACTCGATTGTTAACTTGATTATAATTTCGAATTGATTGTTATTCTTTCGAGTTTTTAAAATAACTTATCACAGTTATTTAGAAGCATAGTTGTTTTTGTCATGTTTCCGTTTAAAGTTAATAATTAATTTTGTTATGTACCCTCTTATTTCTAAACGATACAATCATCCATTTACTTAATTGAATAATAATGTGTTTTGTATATAGTAGTTAGTCGTGTATAATTTACCATAATTTTATATAACAGTTATATTTCTAACATAATGAGGTCATTGTGTAAATTATAATTGAACATCTCTCAATTGTATATAGACGTTATTTATTGCATTTTATTTTTGTTGGTAGACGCGATAGATTTATTGTGCTCGGTTTGTTTTATTACATGTAAAATTTTAAGTATAATCTAATATATAAAATTCTCGTGTCACAGTTTTCGTTGCCATACTCCTCCGAAACGGCTTGACCGATTCTCATGAAATTTTGTATGCATATCGGGTAGGTCTGAGAATCGGCCAACATCTATTTTTCATCCCCCTAAATGTTAAGGGTAGTCCACCCCTAAATTTTTTTATTTATTTTTTTGACAAAATTTTTAATTTCTATTTTTTTATGATACAACATACAAAAATACATACAACCCTAATTTATCAACCCTCTGCGACAAACCCCTATTTTTACCGGGCAGGACTACGTCTGCCGGGACAGCTAGTGTTTTATATAATATTTTGTATGAAATATTATCTGAAATTTCAAAACAGTAATGTATATTCTTTTCATTCATAACACTTTAATTAAAATAGTTTATCAATGACTTCAATCCGCTATCAGTTGTGCCAATATGCTAAGTTGCTTAAACTGTTGATCTGTTGGAGGGATGGCGAGGTGTTCTTAAAATGCTTGTCGAGAAATAACAATTAGTATAAAATATGTGTTAAAACCGTAAGGTTCTCGGATTATAAAGCATCGTGAGCAGTTGTTGTGTAAGTCCTCCTGAGTTGTTGCAAGTATTACAATCTCGTTGACGCCCATCGCTATCAGACACGTTGAAAATAAATTAAATCGATATTAAACCGCAAATTTAATACATTCCCGAATCCCGCTCCTCTCGCACGCACGAGTGAGCATATTATTTTTTCTCTAAGTAATGAAATTTATTGAAGATATCAAAGCTTAATTTATTTTTTGCATATTGCTCTCTGGTTTCGAAATTAATTTGTTACTTTCCAGACTCAATAACTCACACGGAGCTTTTGAACAACGATTATCTGAAATATTTTTTTATTTCTCCCCTTCTCGCTCGTAGCTTTGCTGGAAGAAAACTATTTTAGAGTTACCATCACCATTGTTTTATAGTTTTGTATGTAACTTATGTGTAACTATACATACAATAAAAAAAAAACATATAAACTAAAATTAAGCTATACTGTAAATATTATACTTAAAGAATAACAATCTTTAAGTAAAAAATAATCTCCAGATCGCTGTCGACGGGGAGCGTGCCCAAAATGCTGGTCGCATTTCCACGTCGGACGGCAACGCTTATGCGGGCCTAGGCGCAAGCCAGCCTTTTGGTCACGCGAGACCTCAATTAGACGCGTTGACAGGTTTTGATAGAGGTGATAAGCTCCAGGCCCCCACGGCCCCAGGGTTTCAACCCCGAAAGCCACAATATGTACACAATACCGATGGACACATATTTGCGGCGTTTCAGGACCTAATGGTATGCGGTAGTAGCCACTACTGTCACGGCTATGATTGTGAGATGGGAAGTAGCCAGATTATAAACACAAGTTGCGTGCAATTATTAGAGGCGTCCCATCTTCCATGGCACCAACCGCAGTCCATCTGGTATGACTCTTGACATCGTCGCGGGCTGTCGTTTTGGTAAGACAACAGCTGGTGCCCTAGCGGTGACAAGAGACCGTAAAAGTGGAGTAATATTTATTTTACAATAGAGTAGTGGTGGGAGCATATTCATATCACTAGAATAAAAGAAAAAACAATAATCTAAAAGTAAATATATATGAGTACAGATAAAAAAATATGTAAAGTCGAAAAGTTAGTTTCATACTGCTTCCTATACGGTAGGCTTACTCTAGTTTTAATTTATTACTAAAAAAGATGGATGTGGATTGGATGTGCTATTAGCAGGGATGGAACCACCGCTGAGAACCTTAGCTAGAAGGCCCAGCTTACCATACACAACGCGGTTCTGGTACCTACGCTCACGTATGGAAGCGAGAGTTGGGTATGGAAAAGAGAGCATGAAAGTAAAGTAAACGCGGTCGAGATGCGAGCACTGCGCAAAATCTGCGGAGTGACGCTTGCGGACCGCGTTCGTAATACCGAAGTAAGAAAGAGAGTTGGTCTGAAAGAGAGTGTCGGGGTGAAGGTAAGGAAAGGAATGCTCCGGTGGTTCGGGCATGTGGAAAGAATGTATGATGAAAGAATGACTAAACAGATATACAATGCGAAAGTGGATGGATGCAGAAGTCGCGGAAGGCCACGACACACCTTCCATGATCAAATTGATCATGTATTAGCAGAAGGTGATGTCAGGAGGCTTAAGAACAGACGAGCGTGCATGACAAGAGCTATGAATGTCAAAGAAGCAAGTGAGGTGTGTAAGAATGGGCCTGTGTGGCGCTTTGTTGTTCGTGCCTACCCCGCAAGGGACCTGGCGTGAAACTATGTATGTATGTATGTACTAAAAAAGTATATTTATAAGTAGTCCCTTATTTCAAAAATTACTAACAAATTTTATTATAACCATAGACATAGACTACACTTTATTGTTCACCAAAACAAAAATGAAAAAAAAAATGCACAACAAGACAATATTTGTTGAAAGTATATTTTTGTAATAAGTATAATGCCACCTTGAGTTTTCAATTTTCATAGAATTGTCAACTTCATATTTCAAAAGTTACAGTAGATATCAAACTTGTTGTAATTAAATAATAAGATGGTGCTTAGTTTTTCTAAAAAAACAATTTTAACAAAATGGTTAGGGAACCCCAAAGGTTAAGCCAATTATAAGGGCTATATTATGGAAAGAAAAACTGGAAAGTACTATAAAATTAGTTCCTTCCCAATTTTTAGGGTCCCGCAGGTATTTTAGTAAACTTGGAATCATATCAACTCAAGTCATCAAGTCAACTCAAGATGGCTATAGCTGAATACTCTAGACCAGGGGTGGTAGCCGGGTAGCCATCCAGATAGGCAATTACCCTACCACTTGGCTGTGGGTTATTTTATTTGCATTATTCACGAACGGAGAAAGAAGTCTAATTACTGCAGCCGAGCAGCCTGCCATGAGAGGCAACAACTCGACAAAACAAACCACAGATCTCTATATCCCCTGGTCTAGAGAATGTCGCTATAACAACATTTATTTCGTGTGTAAAGGGTGCTCTAAGTGAGATAGCCAGGCGTCGGGGTGTCACAGATGTGGTGTCTATTGTAACGTCCACCCGACCCTCAAAAAGGGCAAGGAATGACAAACTCAAGCCGAAGCATAGAGTGAGAAATAAAAGAATTTATAAAGTGAAATTTAATATCATTTATTAAGTAAATAAACAGAAATTGGCCATAAATCGTGATCATCTAGTAATAAGAACCCTCGTCATAATACCGTTAACCCTATGTTCACAAGGTAGGTTATATAGGAGTGTTGATCAAGAAACAGGAAGACTCAAGGATCGGTGTATAATATATATCTATATAAATAATAGTTTTGTAGTATAAGTTGTAAGTGTAAAATGTCATGCGTTTTATGAATAATAATAAATGTATCGACTCATGACATAAGCTCATCACCTGAGTACGCCGTGCCTTTATTAGCCAAAAGGAATTTTAATGCACATCTCATAACAAATTATATAATTTTGTGTAGGCACCCCTCCTAACCACCTCTCTGATATTATGCCACCGCATTCTTTAGCTATCAGTAAAAGAGCTCATATCAGAATAAAAGAAGAACCTCCAATCTTTTAATTAGAACTTATTGAATTGATCATAAACATTATCTAAAACTAGCGTCGGTTCACAACGTACTATCGCTGGTGAGAAGAGCCGACAAGAAACTCACTAGCAGTACGCCTAACAATTTAGAAAACCCCTTTGGAGTGCCTTATGTGTAAAATGAGTTGGAAAAGCCATAAGACTTGAGTGAACGTATCATATCAGAGCCACTCTTCCAAAATATCAAATAAATTTGTAGATATGAGGAATAATACCTCAGCGACCTCCCCTGATGCAAGATAAGAATATCACAGTAAATTAAAGATAAAGTTTAAATGAAGTTTAAATAGTGATACTCTCTACATCTCATAAAATTCCCATTAAGTTATTAGTATAAGAGTTTTAGGATGTTCCTCCGTGAATATAAAGTAAAGATAAAGATAAAGTTGGGTGGAGGACACCTTCACTCATATTATTTGTTTTCCTATGTCAAAGACAGATCTCAGTGTAAGAGTTTCAGGGAAAGTTCTCCGTAAAGTAAAAGTGAAATTAAATTGGTATTGAACTGGAGTATTCCCTTACGCTCGTATTGTTTGTTACCTATTTGTTAAAGACAAGATTCAGGTTCCACCGTGAAGTTTAAAATGAAAGTTAAATTTAAAGTAAAGTGGCGGAACCCTACATCTGATTAAAGACCCTAAAACCCAAGAGATGAGAGCATAGCACCGTAAAGTAAAGTTTAAATTGAAATAGTCATGAAGTGGTGGTACTCTACATCAAGGGTGTCAACATCGGTAACACTGCTCATATATAATTTATCAATAATTATTCTTTCCAATCCAGTCAGGCTTGCCTGGCCTAACTACATCAAAGGCTCTCATGGAATCACATATCTTGAAAAGAAGTAAATTTTGATACGAATGATCCGCTTGCATTTGGCCAGTAGCTGACCTCCGAGCGCCCACTTCGCCTCCAAGCTGATCCGCGGCGTAACAGGTTCCAAACCTCTCAGTTACCAAATCAGTTAAAACTCAATATGTGAAATCATCCTCGCCTCATGAATGCACATATTATAAACAAGTTGGATTTGCTTAAAATCAGCACGCGAGAAATACCTGGATAATTGTCGTAACCATCCAAAGGTAGATTGTCCCAATAAGCGAGTGGGTCGTGAATCCCTTCGCCCAAGGTTACAGGGTCTATTAATCCCGGCTCTAACCTGAATCTTCATGAAAATATTCAATATGTGCTTTCACATCTAACTAGTTGTTGTTTCATTACAATTATACTACTGTTTAGCAAATATCCAGTATCAACAGAGTTACTTGCATGTAGCTATATAATTTAAAGAAATAAAATATTCATGAACAATAAATTTAAAATAAGTAACTGCATTACACAACAGAGTACCATTCCGGCTTATTCTTACACACCTCAGTTGCTTCTTTGACATTCATAGCTCTTGTCATGCAATTACAGACTTGTCCAAATAAATATATATTCTAAAGGGTAAATCACGTTAACAAAATGAAAGTTAAAATAAAACTCTATTGCACAAGACCATGCCAAATGCCGAAGGCAAACCTTCTTAAACAAGAAAGTATTTAAATCATTAAAATCAGTAAAACCCAAAAAATAAACGTTAAATTTCTTAAAGTCTGTCAAGCTTTCCCAAACAAGTCGCATGATTGTTGTAGAGTGTGGTGTAATTATGTAGTGTTATAAAATATACTTAAATATATACACATATATGAATAGACTAAATAATAGATAATAAATCAAGACCATGACCTCACAGACCTAGGTCAATAATAACCCTGCCTATATTCAAAACAATCAAGACTCAATACGACGTCTGACTTTAAGCTCACTGCGACAAGAGCAGATAGACATTAACAATCAACACCCCTATTAAGTAAGTGACCGCAGCCAGGTACAACAACATGTATGCAACAACAAGACAAGAACTCCTAGAAGTAAATCCCCATTGACATATAATTAATCTCCCTTAACAAATTAATAAATAATTATATTGCCTAAAAGAATCATTAGAACCCCTTAGTAGCTTCCGACTATGAAGTAGTAATATTATTTAATTCAGTTTCTAAAACCAAAGTTATATTTCAGAACCCTTTAAATTAAATTCAATAAATTAGTATTTTTATCCGCAAGACTATGTGTCAGACTTCCTAAATAATATATTAGCACACTCAGGCTTTACAATTACCCCTTATTAATTTAGTTAACTATGAAATTATAACAATGTATAAACAATTCTTATCTTATAATAACGCACAAGTCAATCAAGACTTACATCAAAATTAATTTAATATTGTATAGCTCATTCTCCATATAATATACAAGTCAAGGACAATAATTAGTTAAGTTCTAAAACAAGAAGGTCAGTAATAGATAGTATACAAGTCTGTCTTTTATTACATATGATCACATATATTACATATGGTCTCCACAGTAAATAGTTATGTATGTTAGCATATATGCCCATATAAGTCATAAGAACGTCTCTATTGAATTAAAAGTGTATAGGTGGATCCACGGGTCCCAATATGTCTAAAGACTAACACCAAAGTATACCATAGTCAATGCTAACTAATTAATATATGCTACTGTAACTAACTACACATCATTAGTTAAGTTTTTGAAGATAATCCCAGGTTTATACATACAGACACGCATCAAATGCAAATATTCCATAATCCCTAAAATTTAAATTATTAATACAATATTATTAGTAACATCTCTGCAAGAAAAGAACATTAGATTTGTCTGCAAAATAATGTAATTAGTACACAAGGAAAATATCAACAACACATAATTAGTTATAGAATACATGTTCAATAAACAGATTAGGTTAAAACACATAATTAGGTATATCATTAATAACATACAAACGTAAAACAGCCTCTGGATCATCTGTGAACAGAAATAAAAGCAACAAACACGGAATAGATTAATGTTAGTAGATTATTAGTATATAGGTATTAATAGTTATATATTACAACAGTCCACGAGAACATCTGAAACATAGATAAACACAACAAGCAAGATATCGGACAAATCTACATGATTAGTAAAATTATTAATGTATTAATTGTTGACTTGAAGATGTGAACTAGCCCTTTGGTGAAATCCATAGCATCGAAGTCTGTAGCGCACATATCGAAGATATAGTTATTTATTGTTAGTATTGATCATTTTGTCCACAAATAGCTTTTTCTCCATCTGTAATAATATAAAACACAATTTTTTCCGAGAATCCTTTTTTCATGTCTTGTTCTGTCAAACACGAATATTCAAGTCCCTTCTCTTCTCTGTCAAATTTTCAAACAAAGAAAAATTCAATTATATCATACAAAGAGATTAATAATAAATACATATATTATGCGAAATAAAGGAGGGAATACATTATATGGAGAACAGCCATTCCTTTATAAATAAATAAACATTAATAAAAGAAAAAAAATTAAATTCATGATGGTGCGTACCGTCACACTATGGTCTAATTCTTATAGCACGCTATAAAAGCGCATAGGAAACGGGCGCTGATTAGGGGTAGTGGGTTGTTTGACAGCCGAGCTTCCCCCGCCCTTTTCGCTCGGAGGCCACGGTAGACATACGGCCGACTAAGACTCCCACACATCCCTCGGTGTAAAGCCTTTCCCTCAGGCCCAAGGATTGTGTCTCTAGAAAAGATATTCCCCTGCGTCATTAAAAAAATCATCAGTGATAAGGTTCCACTGGCCCCTTCGAGGCGGCCAGCACATTGGTAGTTTTGGTGTTGCAAATATCGCTCTCAATATGTTTACTGTATCTACTCAAACCTCCAGCAAAAAAAAAAAAACTTTAGTATACGGAATTCGTCATGGTTTGACAGACACACACACCAGCACGATTTTAATATACATAAACTTTTCAATTTGACACCTCATTAGCCAAAAAAAAGTGAATAAGTTTTGACCTTTCCGTAATTCAATAAAGTTGTATAATGGATTTATGAGTTTGGGTCGTTCTTGGGTCTCAAGAGGGTTTCCGAAGTACGTAAGCAAGTTGTAATCGATATATTTGATTTGGAATTACTTCCGTAGCGTTAACTCACGATCATAATATTACAATATCAACTCTACTATATTAAATATTTGTATTGTTACAACTTAGGTTCCGACTAAAACAAATTCCACTCCTAATCTGTAAACCACATTTTATTACCTGTCGGCATTTGAACTAATTGTTATTATTTTATGACAGTCTCCTTTTTTTGGATCCATTGATCCATTGGCATACGTTTCTAGAGAATAGCTCATTATTCTATTGTATTCGTTTACGGACGGGTGTGGTTGAATCTTTAGCCAGGTGTTGAAGATTATGTCAACTACGATACGGGCACATTTGTATTTGTGAGGTATAAAACGACGACCTGATGAAGAGAGGGGACAGTCGAGCGACGATTATTGAATTACGACCTTCTGCATTACGTTTAGATTTGTTGTGTTCGGTTATATTTGTACCTGTGTTATACGTGTTTGTATAGTTCTAATAAACTCTATAATTCACCAACAGTATTTTATTTTGAGTCCCGCTAAACTCGTAACAGTATTATGTGGAAAACACGTACATTCTCTTAAAATTTATATATAGAGTGTTTGAAAATACATTGAACTTCGTACCGAAATAAAAACAAGGCTGAAACTTTGCTATGGCACCTAGTTTCCAAACTAAATTTAGGCTTTGAAACTAGCTCAGAACTTGCTCATATGCTAACAAAAACGAACTGAATTTCAGTACCGATGCTAGCTTTGTGACCGGGGTTCGAAAGGCGCTAGCTAACGCTGGCTTAAACTAACATTTGGCCTGGAACACAGATTGCAGTTTCTAAATTATATAACTTAAACACCCGAGTAAATAGAGAAAAGAGCTAGGAAACTGATAGGCAATAACCCACTATTCGACGAGAGGCTTCAGAGCTTTAATGATCGACGTAAAGTCGCTAGTTTCTCGGTATTCTATAGGATGCTTCGGGGAGTGTGCCACGGAATTACACATTTTTTTTTTTTTTTATTGCAGGAGATCAGCAGACTGGCTGACGGCCCACTTGATGGACAGCGGTTACCATCGCCTATGGACATTTGCAACACCAAAGGTGCTACGAATGCGCTGCTGCTCTCTTTAGGGAGCCTAGAACCTGGACACTAATGCCGGAACACAACACAAGGTTATTATGGCGGCATACTCTAGACCAGGGGTGGTCGCCATCTAATCGGGCAAATGCCCTACCACCTGGCTGTGGGTTGTTTAGTCGCCTCTTACGACAGGCCGCCGGGCCGCAGGAAATTGTATTCTTTCTCCGTTCCTGCACGGATGAAATGCTACAAAGTAAATATTTTATGTCTGAATATAAATACGAAGTACATAAATCTAAAAGAATTATTTTGAAAATTCATAATTATAACTTTATAACAAATGTCAAATTTACAATAAATACATTTTTAAACAGATACATTTTTCAAAATATTATGTCAATAAGAACCTATCTTTATATAATCATATTAACATTTAGGAGCAAAGATAAACGTCAACTGAATTATATGCTTGTGTTACAGTTATTAAGTAGCATAATTGTTCTTGTCGTGTTTCGTTTTAAAGGTAATAAATAATTTTGTTATGTACCCTCTTATTTCTTAACGATGCAATCGGCCATTTCCTTAATTGAATAATAATGTTATATTTTTATTTATTCTATGATTAGGGCCTGTTTTGTAAAGAGTATTTCTTCATAAAACAATAATTATGTACAATATGATGTGGTAATATGTAGATTATAATTCAAAATCTCTCCATTGTATATAGACGGTATTCACTACGTGTTATTTTCATGTTGGCAGACGGGATAGATTTATGCTATGTTCGGTTTATTTTATTACATGTAAAACTTTGAGTATAATATTTTATATAATATCCTACATAAAATATTATCTACAGTTTCCAAACAATAATGTATTAAATGCTTTTCATTCATAGCCCTTTAATTAAAATAGTTTATCAATGACTTCAATCCGCTATCGGTTGCGCCAAATTGCTAAGTTTATTAGGCTGTAAAGTTGTTGGAGGAATGGCGAGGTGTTCTAAATATGCTTGTAGAATGTGAAGAGTTGGTGTATGTAATATGTTAAAACCGTAAGGTTCTCTGATTATAAATATTTCAATAGTTGCTGTTCTTATATTACTATAAACAAGTATATATAACATATATAAGTATTACACTTGTTTGATGAGCAATGCTTTTTAACGTTATGCTTAAAATAATGCTTTCTATCTATGTTCAACTTTAGGTCAATAGGTAGTTTGTTAAAAATTTCAACAGCCTGATATGTAAAATTGTGCTTTACAACATTTAAAGATGGCGTTATTTTAATTTTTAAAGTCCTTCTTGTGACTTCTTTAGCTGCCAAACTTAACATCTTAAATTTAATAAAACATAGGTTTAGAACACTATGAATTGTAACTAGATCCTTGTATAACGAGCAATAAATATCGCCGCTTGTGCAATTGCTCATAAAATCGGTTTATGTAAGGTCTAAGAGCGCGTACACATTTCACCTTAATACTACAAAGTGAGGCAGCTCTGTTCCGAAGGCGGTCGTGCAAAATCCGATTATGTATGGACCATTATACCGGGGTAAGCTGTTTGTGTAGAAATGCTAAGTTTCATAAAGGCAATCGTTCTAATGTTGGTATTATGGATACATTTGTGAGTGAATTTTGTGGGGTACGTGAATTCAGGTTGTTTAATGCAAGATGCTGTGTGAGAGTCGAACTCGTATATGAAGGGTTCCTTGTATATAAAATTAGACATGAGATGTATTTAATGAAATTTTGATATATTGATTCAATTTGAAATATGTTTACAGAAATAAAATGTACTTAATATCATTAAGGCAAAACTGCTGCTATACACAACTCTTTTGTTTATTGTTAAAGTCAAATTAACAAACAGTGTAGCCTTGGCGATATCTGTGATTACAGAAGAATAGTCTTTGACAACAAATTATTATAGCCAAATTTCGACCAGGGGCAACCATTAGTAGATATAAGTAAATGAATGATCAATTAATCAATTTGAAAACTAACGACATTTTTCATTCCGCCACTGTAATTTTTATCAATGATAAGAACTATATGACCGAAGTGAATCCTATTGATGCTTCACAGGCTCTAACAGTTTCCTTTGGGAGACCTTTTCTGTTATTCTCTATATTTTAGTAATTTTTATTTATTGCTGGAGTTTAGCAGACAGGCAGACAGTTATTGGAAAGCGGTTACCATCGCCTATAGACATTTTCATCACCAAAAGTGCTATAAAGGCACTTCTGCTCTCTTAAGATGGGACTGGATTTTATATTATTATGCTTCCCGTTCTACTTACTTACTTGTCAATAGATTTTTTCCAATACCTATAGTAAAAAGAGTAATGGCTTGCGTACGCGTCCCAAAGTCAAAGGGCGCGGGTTCGATTCTGGCCGAAACGCATGCAGCACTTAGGCAGTTTGCTGACTTAATGTGCATTATTGTTATAATTACCACGTGCTAACAACGGTGAAGGAAAACATCGTGATGCAACCTGCACATGGAGATAACCGATGTGACATTTATGTTATTATATGTATATAAATACCTCTAAGTAAACATAAAAAAGTTTGCGCCACATATCGCGGTCCTCGGTTTTCTTTCTGCAGCTTCTACCGATGAACAAAAGCAAGACCAGAGTCACCATCTCTAATCCAGAACCCGCCTGCTCTATCAGCCATCGGTTATAAAGGTTCTCAGTTTTGTCAAATCGACTACAGAACCAAAATTAAATTAATATTTCACACAACTCTATTATTTATTAATCTTCATGCAAATGACTATCGTCGTTCCTCCTGGACCTCTATAGGGAATCGGAAAGGCGTAAATTGAACCCTTTTTATTCCCAATTCGTGTTGAGCAAAAGGATTATTTAAATTTTTATTTCCAGTTGGTAAAGTCCTTTCATTCTCTGGAGGAAGTATGGGAATTGCTAATTTCAAATGTACCTACTAAGGATATTCTGGGCCTTTGGAAAATCACTTAGTGAAATTGACACGTGCTTAGAAAATTCATTTTATTTCCTTCCCACCAAACATGAGAATAAAGTGGGTAAAAATCTTAACTATGGGTAGAAAAACCAGGAGCCCAAACTAGGAAAAAATTCCTTGTGGCACTCGGGGACTGCCGCGGTAAAGTTATTGCATAGGATTTTTTATCAACTTATGCAATTATTTTATCTTTTATTTATGCATTATTTTTAAGCTATCACTGAATTTCTTTCACTATGTTTTCATTACTTTCTTCATTAATATATGCACTTTGTTTATTTCTAATACGCTCACGTATGGAAGCGAGAGTTGGGTATGGAATAGAGAGCATGAAAGTAGAGTAAACGCGGTCGAGAAGCGAGCACTGCGCAAAATCTGCGGAGTGTCGCTCGCGGACCGCGTTCGTAATACCGAAGTAAGAAAGAGAGTTGGTCTGAAAGAGAGTGTCGGGGTGAAGGTAAGGAAAGGAATGCTCCGGTGATTCGAGCATGTTGAAAGAATCTATGATGAAAGAATGACTAAACAGATATACAATGCAAAAGTGGATGGATGCACAAGTCGCGGAAGGCCACGACACACCTTCCATGATCAAATTGATCATGAATTAGCAGGTGATGTTAGGAGCCTTAAGAACAGATGAGCGTACATGACAAGAGCTATGAATGTCAAAGAAGCAAGTGAGGTGTGTTAGAATGGGCCTGAGTGGCGCTCAGTTGTCCGTGCCTACCCCGCAAGGGACCTGGCGTGAAGTTATGTATGTACTTTGTTTATTCATATTTAAAACACTTTATACACAAATTTTACACGTACAGAGCTATTCACCAGCAACTGCTATTCACTGTTGTATATAGGTACACCTATGTATACATATATACCTACATGTATACTTATGGGGCGCACATGCGATGAGTGTGGCATTATAAAGATATGATAGATACCTATACACCTATATACTTTCTCATAAACAGCTGCTTACGTATTCGTCCGATTTCGGAGCAGCTGGTCTCGATCCGTGCGAGCTTCGTACAGTCGTACCATATACATACACGTTAAGCGAACGCTCGGCCGAGCTACATAGTAGGTGCAGTGGGGGTGTTAGGTTTTATTTTCGTTACGGAATTACGGAATTATTTATTTAATTATTAAATAATTAATTAATTATTATTACCGAATGGTCGCCGAGCTCAAAGCCCGCCATAAAAGCTATGCAATAGCTTAAAAATCTTCATTATGGCATTTCAGACCCTTCATTTTCAGCTTAAATATAAGAGTATATATAATAGCTGATACTAATGTTTATACATGTTAATATATAATGTTATATTATGAATTATATGAGCATGTGCCTGTGGTGTGGATGCATATGTGTGTGTGTGTGTGTGTGCGCGCGCGTATGATTGTTATTGATCCCATCCCTTGAACTGTAAAGATAATTATTTAATAGATTTTCAGTGTTTTCATAATCATTTTTTAATACAAAATATTTGACTTGCCTTTTGAGTTAATAATGTTTTAATTTGTATAAATCGTTTGTTAGCTTTGAAATTATTTTGCATTGTTATTGGCAGGTGTAAATTTTGACACTTGTCAGAAAGTTCGTCTTTATTTTGATAGTTGTCATGTTCATCATATGAACCTGCGAAAACGACCTCTAGGCCCTGTGTTGTTTATTAGTATTGTTACGAGTTACGGGACCCGAATTAAGATGCCGCTGGAATTACTATAGAGTTTATTAGAACTATACAAACACGTATACCACCTCAATTCCAAGGAACACTCTGACCATCTCCAACAGTATCGGGATTCTAGGCATTAATATAACGAGCGACGTACAGTTTCTGGGTCATCTGGAAGGCAAGGCTAAACTTGCCTCGAAAAAGCTTGGTGTGGTAAGTTTACCACCCTGCGGCAGTCTTGATCTTTACGAAACCCAAGTTAGGCCGCTGTTATAAATGAAGACGCGTGCATTAGGTTATAAGGTATTTATTGCACTGGCTCATTACTGACGCGTAGGCCGGTTATATGGAGTAACTTATCCTGACAGCCGCATATGGAATACTGCTCACACTTAGCGGCTGGAGCACTCGATTACCAGAACGACCTTCTCGTCTCCATCCAGCGTCGTCACGCCCTTCGTATAGTCGATAATCACATACTAACAGGTGGTTTAGAATCGCTTAGTCATCGGAGAGACTTTGCGTCCTTCTGCGTATACTATCGCCTGTACAACGGAGAGTGTTCCGAGGAACTTTTTGATCTGGTTCTAACGCCTCGTTTTTACAATCGCACCATTCGCCATCGACAGGAAGTTCACCCTCATTTCCTGGAGCTCCCACGCTCAACTACGCAACGGTTCTCTATAACGTTTATTTCGCGAACAACAATTACCTAGAGAGAACTTCTCGCCGAGGTTTTCCCTCTGTGCTACGAAATGGTGTCGCTTGAGAAGGGCTTTATAAAATCGGAACGTGTTGGCAACGCCCTTGGTGTTGCAAACGTTTATAGGCGACGGTGACCACTTTTCATCAAGTGGATTGTCCTCCTGTTTGCCTGCTTCAGGAAAAAAAAACAATTTGTTCTTCGATTTCAAAACAGTTTATTCTTCGGTTTGAACCAATTTATTCTTCGTTTTGAAATCAATTTATTGTTATATTTGTATACAGTCCACGCCTAACACATGTTATGCTGTCTATCAATTCACTTTTCTCGTAAGATAAAATGTATAACAATGTACATTTATTATCATTAAATTTCTTTAGATATAACAGATAAATATGCCGAACTCATCAAAATACATAAAGTTAAATAGCAAAATGTTTTTACTTTCGAAACTTCTTAACGAAAGCAAGAAGTTCAAAGAAAATTATACAAAGGATATTTATGTTAGATATTTTGCGTTTGTATTTTCTTAATAGAGATTTCCATGAGGCTATGCTGAAATAAAGGGCGCCTGAAAAGAAATATTCAGTATTTGGTATTTCCTGAGAAAACATACTGTGATATTCAAAGACACGATGAAAATATTAGGTATCTGATTTGCCAAAATGGCTAAAGAGCTTTAACTTAAAAAAAATTGAACTGAGTAAATAGGTAAACGACATCCGTAAGAGAACATAGCTTGCAAAATTAGCATGTTGAAGTGGCAGTAGGCCGGTCGAGTCTGTCCCAAGACCGACGGCCGATGGAGCAAACGAGTCTTTAAGTGGAGACTACGTTTCGGCAAAGGTAGCGTAAGACGCCCGCTAGCCCGGTGGACTGACGAACTGCGCAAGGTCACCTGCAAAGGCTGGATGAGGAAGACGGGAGACCAGGATATGTGGCGCGTACTTGGGGAGGCCTACGTCCAGCAGTGGATAGAAATTGGCTGAAATAGAAGAAGTAAACAACATCTAATGGAATATGATTCAAAACAAATCAAAATTTTATTTGTTAAAACATGGAATTGTATACTGGTATTAGGTATATCCATCTCTGTCCCCCGAATTTTTCTTTGGTTCATGGAAGATGCCGCTATTGTGTCGTCGGATTTTATTGCGGTGTTAAATAGACAGGCATATAAGAAATAATAAGTTTGGCAACTATAGTGAGCGGTTGAAACAAACTAAATGGCGGCCACCATTGAGAGGTGGACTTTCTTAGTCAACGGGAGTTTAGGCAAGTGTATATTGTATATATTTATTATTATTCGATAAATACTTACACAACAAGGTTTCAAAGCCTGGAGGATCGACGCCGGGTTGCTAGTCTATCGGTTTTTTTATAAGATTCATTTCGGAGAGTGTGCGGCTGAACTGTTCGACTTGATTCCCTCTTCACCATTCCATCTTCAGACTACAAGGCGCTCTGGTCTACGCCACCGTTTCACAGTGGAAACGCTGCCAGTGGGTACAAAACGTTTTGCCTCCACGTTCCTTAATGCACTACCAGAGTCCGTGTTTCCCGAAAAGTACAATCCAGGTATCTTAAATCTCGTGTGAATAGGTACTATCTAGGTAAGCGTGCTCCATCTTCGACCGCATCATCGTCCGGCATTGGACGTGATCGTGGTCAAACGCGAACCTATTAAATATAAAAAAAAAACAACAACTGAAGGCAACAAAATTATACTATTCGCTTCAGCGACTACGTGTCTACGGAATATCCGGGTTTTTTTCAACTTCGGATCCACGCACACACCAGGTATGGCGTAAAAGGGATGGGACAGGTAAATGGAATTGAAGCACGGTGAAGCAGAATGGGCTTTTGAAACTTTCGCTTATCATTCAAAATGCAATTAGCTTAAGATTAACCGTTTCAAACTGATATTCCGTAAGACAGGAATCACACCTAGCGAGCCGGTGCTAAGAACTGTAATTAAGATAATAACATTTGTTCTAAGTGACCACTTTTTACTGCACTATTATAATATTTGCGGGTATTTGTGTTTACTAATCGGCTCTAAAAACGAACGGTCGTAATAGCGAAAGATCATTCCCACTTCGACTGGTAGATGCACATGTCATAGTAGCTCTCTAGGATTCTCAATTAGTGTGCGAGAATCATAAATTATAATGAATTGTACTTTAGATCGATATTATACCTTCCGAATTCAAATAAAACAGTTCTCAAAGTTCTACGTGTTTCGTTTTATAAATCCCGCACTAACACTATATTGTTACAACCTAGGCGCCGACAAATACAAATTCAAAGTACAGATTTGTAAAAGCACATTTATTACCCGTCAGAATTTGAACTAATAACTAAATAACATTGAAACTATTGTAATTATTTTATGATTGTCTTGTTTGTCTAATCGTGTTGTAATCATTAGCCAGGTGTTACGGATTTTAAAGTACAAGCTGATTCTAGGAAATTCTGTCCACGTTGCCAGGTAGACACATTGCACTTGTGCAGTATAAAACGATGGCCTGATTGAGTGAGGCAATCGAGCGAGAACCACGATCAAGGCGAGACGTGTGTACATTCGAGAATTTATTAGTGACGTATTTTGAACGTTTTATTGAATTACGACCTTCTGTATTACGTCTGGATTTGTTTGTTTATATTGTACCTGTGTTATACGTGTTTGAATAGTTCTAATAAACTCTATAATAATTCCAACGGCATTTTAATTCGAGTCTCGCAACTCGTAAGAATATAAATGAGGAAACTGTGGCTAGAAGCGGAATATTTTTAAGCTGGTATATTATTCACGTCAATATAATAAAATTGCAAATATAAAAACATAGTAAGTTCTTGCTTTGTGCATTCAACGCAAATCCATTAAGCATCTTACTTCTCTAACAATAGCACAGTCTATCAATGACGTTGGTCCACTGAACAATAGTTGTTGACAATTGTCTTTGAGATGTCGGATTGAGGCCTATATCTGATTGTGATGGCTCTGTGTTGGATAGTCTGTTAAGATTTGTCACGTTGGCTATAAGAGGCTTTCTGAGTTGTTTACTTACGAAATATGATATAGCGATTCTCTACTAACTTGTAGGACACTATCTCATTCAAGTAAAAGTCGTAATGTGTATCAATTCACGCACAGTGTAATGTTCCGTAGAAGCGACATGTATTTTCATTCCAAATCATTGGGAGAAGAGAAAGGAAAGAGAGATGCCGAAGATACAAATAAAGAGCCTTTTCTAGCGGCGGCATTTTAATTAAGTTTTTTATTAAATATAAGAACACTTAGGGCCGCTTGCATAACGATCGCTTTTAAATAAAATTAGTTAATCATATTGAACTGCGTAATTACACAAAACGTATTGACAGTTCTTTAAACATATTTAGCGGTAAATTATGCGTTGTATAAGACGCTAATTGTATTTAAGAGTGTTAAATACATTTTGTGTTTCTTAAATAAATTTAAGCAACCTTATGCAAGCGGCCCTAAATGGGCATAACTTTAAGTTAGACATATGCTGTCGCGTCACTTTTTGTATATAATGATGTATAATGTATAATAATGTCCTGCAAAGTATTAGTAGTTTTAGGCAATGTTATTAAATTTTTAGACATTGGATTACATTATTGAAGTTTTAGTAAGGATCCCTATTTTTTTGAAAATATAATATAGCCTTTGGCACCCGGGGTTAGTGTACCTTGCCAACAGTGAAAGAATTTTTCAAATCGGTTCAGTAGTTTCGGAGCCAATTCAATGCAAACAAACAAACAATCAAATCTTTCCTCTTTATAATATCTCTATTCGTTCATACGAAATTCATATAATCCTTGGAAACACGTCTTTTATTACTTATTGGAATTTAAATTATCAGTAACTCTTTTAGGTAATGAAATTTATTCGCTATTGCCAAAGTCTTTGTGTTGTATTCGAGTCAAAGAGTGCATAAACCTTTTTATTGTTTAAACTTCGATGCAGATTCTTAAAAGCCAATAAGTTTAAGAGTTTAAGAATTCTAATGAATACGCATTTTATGTTATTACGATTCTCTGCTTTATGGTTTGTTGTATTCGTTTGTGTTTGCAAGAACTGCGAATTACGTGTGTGTACTTCCAATAATTTTCGAGATAATTCCAACGGTATTTAAATTGAAAAACCACAAATTTGTAACAGTACATTTTACGATACATTTTGTAGAAACACGAAATAAGTATTTGGGTCCCGCAAAGATTTCACGTGATTCGGAAGACCCGTACGCGTGAAATGTTTGCGGCTAAGATATCTCGAACTAATACAGGGGAGCGTGCCCCAATTAACAGGATAATGAAACGTTACAATGAATACTATACAGAAGCTGACATATTTTTTCTAAGCCCTTCTCTGTACAAAAAGAAGATTTTAGAGCTGACAATGGATGTACCTGTTGCTCAACTCTAACAGATATTAAACAAGTACTGTAATGAATTTCACATCTATTGACCACCAAATCTTATAAAATCAAATTAATTTTTAATGTAATTCTCTGGAAAAAATTACTGACTGACAGGCTATATTCCTTTTTTATTATAGTTGTAGGCAACATCGCTGGTTGCGCCACAAGTGATATTTAGCAATTAGTTTATATTTTTAATTAATCTTAGTGGTGTAATTGTTCGTTGCCCTAAATAAAAAAAAAACACGAAATTTCTATATTTGCCATGTCATATCTGGCCTTAACGGGTAATTCTTGAAATAATCAGATCTGACACAGACAGAGATAGGACTGAGTTCATAAGTTTCTTGATTACCTTTTGTTGTAAAATCATATTTAAAAAATATTATGCTTTTAGTTCTAAAATTTAAAACATTAAAAAAAATTTAATGAAGTAAATTAAAATTGTATTCTATACAATGAAGTATTTTTTCTATGTCATTAGCCATGAAAAGGTTTTATAACAACACTTTCGACCATTGGAATCCTAAGAAGAGGCCATCGTAGCCTCTGTAGTTGATGGCAACACAAGAGCTTCCTATAAATTTCACGACGACTTTCTTAAAAGGACTTACGCAGAGGGACATATTATAGAAAGTCGCAGATATTTACTTCTACATCGCTATTGTATCCGGAATAAACCTTTTATAAAAACGCTTCGTACTTGAGAGATTTGGTAGATTAAGGAAAAAATGGTCTGGGTGTCTATGATCGGCCATAGAGTGGTCCGCTGAATATTATCCATAACACGAGCGTGACGCTTATTTTGGATTTATACAATCTGCCGATTATTTAAAAAAACTTACCTCTGCTAACGGTGAAGAAAAACATCAAGATGAAACCTGCACATCGAGATAACCAATGTATCAAACTCGCTAATCCGCCCCAGATACGCGTGGTATGGTTTCTTCAAGTAGGTCCGTGGGCAGCAGTGGAACAATAATAATTATAAGCTGTTATTAATTCAACTTTCTTCAGGTTTATAATTAATCAAGCATAAAAGTTGTAAATTTGTCATTGATTACACAGTCAATCACGTTCGCCATCAATTATTTAGATAAAAGCTTTAATGTGAAGATGCCCAGAATTACAATAGAATTCAATATTCTCCGAAATAAATGACTGGATGCCGATGTTGCCGAGATATTTATATAAAGGGCCTAATACGCGATCAAAACGATTTCAATTTCGAAATCTAAGTGATATCTAATTTTTTTAAATTACAAAGCTGGGAAACAAGCAGACAACCTATTTAATGGTAAGTGCAAGTTTGCAACAACAGGAACAAAGCAAACTTGATGCCAGCCTTTACGACGGGAGAGAAATAATGGGATAAAGTTGGGAAAGGAGAATAGGACAGTCGAAATAGGATAGACGCTCAAGACTAATTGTTTCATGCCGATATTCTGGTGTGGTACCATACCGATCGAGCCGCCCCAAGAGCTGTTATCTATATAATAATAAATTCACCATAATAAAGCATGGCTCTACCACGACAAAAATACTAATTTTACAAATTAATTTTAAGAAAGAGGGTAGTTTTTCGATATGATTCAACGGCCTCTGTGGTTGAGTGGGCTAAGCCTTTGCGGCCTACCTCACTGCAACGCAGAGGCTCCGAGTTCGATTCCTGGTATAGTGAATTTCGGAAACGTATTTCCTTCGTTACTGCTTCTTGCTTCGTTTACTATGGCCTGGGTGTTTGGGATCGCCCCAGAGTACAGTAGTACGTTGTATATTACACATAACACAAGCGTAACTTGCTTAATTTGGGGATATACATAATGTGTGTTTGTCTGCCAATTATTATTATTATTATTGAATGATTGCAGTAATTGGAGTGATGACTTTCCGCTCCCAGGTGTTTGGTTCCAGTGCCATCGGCTTAGGCTATAAAAAATATTATTTTAAATTTCACACTTTTATTTCCAAAGAAAACAAAATTGAAACAAACCATATTGACTGTGTGCAGCCCGCTGTTAAGGTATGCGGCATTTCTCACCCCCAAACAAAAGCCTGCCTGCTAAGCACAGATAGAGGAAAAATCCGATACATTGAAAGACTGACGGATGAAAGGCATGTTCGAATCGAAAGATGGGCGAAAAGAATTTTCCAACCAACTTACCAAGCTGTGAATATAATTTTTATCAATACACTTTCACTTGAGCAATAAACCCTCGGTATGTTTTTTGTTGTGTTTAAGTTATGACGCTGAAACTTGATTTTTTTTACCTGATGGAAAGCAGTTACCGCCGCCTATGGACGTTTGAAAAACCAGGGATCACTAACGCGTTGCCGACCTCTAAAGTTTTTTATTACCCCTTAAAAATCCTCATATCACAATGCGAAGGGAAAACCGCGACGAGAAGTTCCCTCCAGAGATCATTGTTGTTCGCCGATAAATGTTCTAGAAAACCGTTCTGTTACTGAGCGGAAGGATCAAGGAAATGGAGGGGCACGTCTCGTTGCTGGCTTTTTGTAAGATAATAAATGTCTCAGTTCATTCGACTATCAACTACTTTCTTCATCTTCTGCAAGCGAGCGATTACCGCAACTCGATGCCATAGCATCTATTTTCCGTACGTGGGTGAATGAGGGCTACATCCAGCTCTACTCCTCCACAAAGTTCTCCAGGTTTTTAATGTTGCCGAATACATCTCAAAGGCTCTGAAACGTCCAGATACTTCGCCCTCTATTGAGTACTTTCTCCCTCTGTACTTTCGCAAGACATGGGCGGTTGTTTCATTTGTTTCCAAGCAAGCTCTGCACAGGGAGCTGTCAGTGACACCTATATTTAAAAGATATCTGTTAAATTTGCTATGTTCAGGGCTGCACTAATTACTAGTCTCAGACGGGTCAACTGAGCTTTAGAATCATGCTGGATAAATGCAAGTTGGTTCAAAGCGTTGTCAACTTGACTTACATGCATTCATCCAGGTTTTCCGAAAATTGATGATGAAGTGCCCTTGTTCTTTGGTTTGATTAGATTCTGAGCTAACTGTGTAGCAGGCAGGAAGAGTTCGCGTCCGATTGTTTGGATCCTCTTCTCGCTAGTTGGTCTGCGCATTATTACCTACCTCGGGAGTGATTGTTCGTCTACCTCATTATTAAGCATTCATTACCTACAGTGGACAGACATCAAAGAAACTACAAATAAAATGAAAGCTACATTATTGCATTTCGATTCCAACGCATTTCAATAAAGGTCCCGATGTCGTTTGACATTTATTTATTGGTACAGTGAACACATTTCGACCATAAATTCCGGCGATATTTTACATTCTACGTTGTCCCTTTTTCGTTACGGTTAGATAGATGAAACAGTGTTTTATTTTTAAAAACACATAAACAATAATTAAAAAGATAGTTTTAATAACATAAGTTCCAACTTTCCAAGTAATGCCACCTACTTACTTACTGTACTGTTGTAATAGCGCAGGTAGTTGCGATTATTTCGTCGGATGCATATGACATAATAGAGCTCGAGGTTAGTTAATTATTGTGCAAGAAACAAAACTAACAATAAATTGTACTTTATATGGAATAGATTGCTCCAAAGTTGAACAAACCGTTCTACGTGTTTTTCTGTATAAATACCCCACTAACAATAGTTATATATACTATTGGAATTTCTTTTTTAATGCTAATCAAATCAACAATACATATTATCTTATACTAATAATAATAATCTAATATATAAAGCTGAAGAGTTTCTTTGTTTGATTGGCTTCACCAATCTCAGGAACTGTTAGCCCATTTATCGAGGAAGGAAGCACAAATGAAGAATGTTTCAAAATCGGGGGGTATTGAAAATTAATTCCACGCGGACGACGTCCCGGGCACAGTTACTCTTCTATATAAATAAAAATGAATCGTAGATGTTGTGCGCGCATAACTTGAGAATGAATTTCACGATTTTAATTAAATATAAATAAATAAAATTGTGTGTATTAATAATATGTTAATACCCATTCAAACACACACACGCATCTTTTTTTATAAAACCCCGGATGGTTTACGTTTATGAATGGAACCGGTAGGTGGTGCTGGGATTGGGTTCTAGGATCCTCCTAATCTCCAGGACCAATTTTGATAATTTATTTGTGTGTTTGATTGGGTCCCCGGATGGTATAGATTCACAATTGGAACCGCTAGGAGGCACTAGAATAGGGTCCTAGATTATTTTATATTATTTGATTATAGTTGAACTTTATTTTTATTTTTTGCAGGAGATCAGCAGACAGGCAGACGGCCCACTTGATGGACAGTGGTTACCATCGCCTATGGACATTTGCAACACCAAAGGTGCTACGAATGCGCTGCTGCTCTCTTTAGGGAGCCTGGAACCTGGTCACTAATGCCGGAACACAACACAAGGTTGTTATGGCGACATACTCTAGACCAGGGGTGGTAGCCATCCAGTCGGGCAAATGCCCTACCACCTGGCTGTGTGTTGTTTTGTCGCCTCTTACGACAGGCCGCCGGGCCGCAGGAAATTGTATTCTTTCTCCGTTCCTGCACGGATAGCACTTTCACACGCGCATGCATCAGTCACCCACGGGTAACTTAAATCAGGTGTTTTCTTTGAATTTTGAAAAGCTGTTATGTGAGGAGCCCTCTTAGGGTTTCCTCGTATGTGTGGAAAACCGTAGTGTTACCACACATAACAAGTTTTTGACACGTTATTATTAAATAAATGCATTTATGTCTATATTTATGTTTATTTGGCTACCTATAAAGCAGGATCACTTGCGGATGTTTCCCCTGCACAATTAATATATTATACCGGCCAAAATATCGCCTACATTTAAGAACGGACTTAGAAAATACTACTTTTCCTTAAATAATTATGCCTTATTCTTATATTATAGACTATTTAATATATATTGTATGTATGTATTTAATTTATAAAGAAGTTTAAGTATATTTATGATATTTGATTTTTAATTATTTGCACCACCTACATCGCCAGATTAGATTAAGTTATTCCTTAAGTTAGGTTGTCTGGAAGAGATTGCTTTCAGCGATAATGCCACTTTTTGTTTCTACCCTGACAGTTTTGTAATTGTATTTTTTTTAATGTGTATTTGGTGAGTAATAAAGTGTTATCTATCTATCTATTATACTTAGTGCTTCTTGCAGGTGTATCATTGTATGTAAGGTAAAACAAACGTAGAGGACACGGTTTAGAAACTCCATTGAAAAGCTGGAACCGCTCATGATCCTATTTTATTGTTCTCTCCCTTAATGTAAAAACATTAAATACATACATACATAACTTCACGCCAGGTCCCTTGCGGGGTAGGCACGAACAACAGAGCGCCATACAGGCTTATTCTTACACACCTCTTTGACATTCATAGCTCTTGTCATGCACGCTCGTCTGTTCTTAAGGCTCCTGACATCACCTTCTGCTAGTACACGATCAATTTGATCATGGAAGGTGTGTCGTGGCCTTCCGCGACTTCTGCATCCATCCACTTTTGCATTGCATACATTTAACATTTAAACTAAAAATAAATATTCTATAAACATGTAACACATAATACATACAACCTTTGGATCATATAAACGTCTTGTAACGTATTTTCTACAAAAGTTTGTGTTTTTCCTGAGCGTATGAAGTTTTTTAGATATCTTGTATAGTTAATATTATATGTGTATTTTCGAAAAGTTTCTTTCCATTTCAATATAAAACTTTTGAAATCATTATTTATTTACCTCCATCGAGACCTGAAAGTGGAGTTGGTTACTAGCATTATCAGAAAGTACCCGGAAGCTCACGAGCATCGGCTTCACCATCACATGAATGTTGAGGCGATCCTCGACAACACGGATATAATGAGAAGGCTCAAAAGGACAAAACCGTTTGAAATAGTGCTATAAACAAAACTGAAGCGCTGTAGTACTAACGCTGTACGCTAACTTATTAAAGAACACAGTCATGAACGAAGTCCTCCCCTTAATAGAGACAATAATAAAAGTGCACAGGACACTTTCTTAGTCAAATACTTTTAGTCAATTTAGATTATATTTAAATTACCAATTAGTATTTTTAGATAAGATTGTAATTGTAATATTAATGTGGTACTTTTAAATACAATATTTATGAAAAAAATATTTACTTTTTTTCAGGTAATTTGTTGGACATAAAAGGAGCTGTAAATTTGATGTCCTTAGGCAAAACTGGTCCGTAATTACGTTATTGGGTATTTATAAACACGATTTTGCATAATTTTTAACTTAGGCAAATATTTCCTATGATAAAATCTAAGCATTTTATATATAAAAGTTTGAATATCGAGTAAGTAATGAGGAACAAATTATGATAAATGCTTCGTGGCGCTTATTTTGAGAAAGCAATATATCATTTGTCAGTCGACCTCGCCTTTATCGTTACTACACGATTTATTTGTTTATATATATGAGTAGCAGCAAGCAGATATTAGACGGATCATTTCTCTCTTTTTTGAAGAATTGCTAAATTATTGCATTATTTTAACGTGTTTATTTACTGACAGAGTAATAAAGGGTAGTTTTTTATTATATATATATATTCGCATTTGACCGACATTGGACCTGGTCTAAGGTAGAACTGCAGTCTAAGATAGAACACGCTTGCCTAGAAGATAACACCTTTAGTTGAAGAAATTAAATTGAATACCTACCGGGCCTTCCATTATATATTTCAGTGTACCCGCCACGCTTGCCCAAGAAGGCTTGGCAGGTTTGACACATCGGTTACCTCGATGTGCAGATTGCATCACTATAATTTCCTTCATCGTTGTTAAAATGAACGTTTTACGAAAAACGGAGAAGTATGTATTCATTATCTTCTTCTCTTTATAAATGATAAGTGTGCGAAATTTCATTCTCCTCCGTCCGCGCAATTTTTATAAAAAAGAGTACAAAATTTTTTCTTCACGTTAATACGTAATTATCTTTGTTATCTATAGATAATAATATATTAATATATAGATAACAAAGTTTATCTATTACTTCAAAGTACTCATTCATTTCATTCAAGTCATTTTAAAAGAAGCCATTTCCCCCGTCTCCTCAAAGTTTTTCTTTGTATAGACAAGTTTCGAATTTTCAATTTATAGAGCATAGTTGATGTCGCCAACTTTTATTGGATTTTCATGTCAAAACTTTATGCTAACGTAGCTTCCTGTCTGGAAAACGTGAATTTGAACTTTGCCAGACGACTTAGCATATAACATGGATAAAAATACTTACACAAAGTGTGCTAACTATATACTTGTGCGGTAGTTACTTATCTGTTATATTATAAAATTGAAAAACTTATTTGTTTCTTAAATTTTTTGTATTTGTCTGTTTGTTTGGAATTCACGTAAAACTACTAGTCGATTTCGATAGTTAAGTCCCGGTCTTAAAATCTGCAGTACTTTATATCCAGAAAATTTTACGTAAATTTCCTTGGCAAAGGTTGATTCGAAGATTGATTCGAAGTTTTCGCAGATCGATAACATAGTTAGTAAAGCAACTGCAGTTGTGTGTGCCTTTATTTAACACTAGCTAATCTGTGCCCACTTCGCTGGGTATCAGAAAAAAATCCTATTATATTAATCACAATCAAATATACCCTATGGCACTCGGGATTAATGTAGATTTCCACTAGTGAAAGAATTTTCAAAATCGGTTTAGTAGATCCAGAGATTACCCCCTCCAACGTCACAAACTTTACCTCTCTATAACATTAGTATAAATTACTTAAAACGTGTTTTTACGGGAATTTACGAGATTTATGTATCTGCATACAAAAAATCCATTACCTTGCTGAAAATAAGCTTTGATTTTATATTTAGTAAAATATTTGTAATCTTTGTTACATGTCCAACGTGGACAAAGTCGCGGCCAAATGCTAGTAAAAATATACATCGATAATGTAATTCAATGTTTACCGATTTTAATAATTTCTTAATGTAAAATAGGTATTGTCGCGCTAGGGAGGGAGAACTCTCACGAATGGGAAACAACCCACAGCTAGGTGGTAGGGCATTTGCCCGACGGTATGGCTATCACCCCTGGTCTACAGTATGTCGTCATAACAACCTTGAGTTGTGTTCCGGAATTAGTGACAGGGTTCCAGTCTCCCTTAATGCAACAGCGCATTTGTAGCACCTTTCGGCCCGTCTGCCTGACTGCTGACCTCTTGCAATAAAAAAATGGGACCAGCTGTAACAAGTACGACGGAAAGGTCAAATATCATGAAATTCGTGTGACATGATGTCTGTCTGTTATACAATAAAAAATACTTATTGGATTGGAAAGCAAAAAATGGATATTTGACCATTGTCGTGCAGGAAGGGTTCAGCGGTATCAATCGACATTCACAGAGTACTTGCCCACCGAGTGGAAACCGGGGCAAAGGGATTTTCGTCGAAGCTCCGACCTCTTCATCGCACGTAATGGCCAAAGACGAAAAAGACCACAACACGATATTTGAATTTAAAAAAATGTATATTGGAATATTCAGAAATATTCGCGAAGGAATTGAAGATCGTATCCATAACTCGATGAACAAATTTGCCTCCGGGTCTAACCTTATCGAAATAGAATTTGTCTCGTTCAACATCGATCGAATGAGCTTTAAAGTTCCCTTTGAGCACTGACCGGGTTACGTGCAGATTTCCACTGCTCATGCCACTCTATATTTTATCTAACACGAAATTAAATTTTCGAAATTTTTATTCGTCGAAAGTGCACAGCTCCCTAGAGAGTTTTGGTGTGATATCGAATGTTCTGTTCCGTGGTATACTCCTCTGATTGGACCGGTTATTGATTTATAGAGTTTCGCAGTCAAATCGTAAAAATAGAATCCAAATAATTTCTTCATTTAGGTTTCTTTATCTATGTCGTAGACATTTTGCTTAAAAATCTTTAATACAGATTTAGAAGGGAAATATAGAGCCTGTGGCTCACCTGGCTGCTAAAAAGCTAGAGATACCAGCCCTGGATCTTGAATTCTTCCAATGGGGCAAATACTGGAAAATGCCGTCCCCGCTCGGCTAAATTTTACCTCAATCATAATCATCATTTCAGTCATCAGACACCCACTGATGTACACGTGTGCGTTTGTGGTTTTTAACCTATCCCTACCTAACTCAAAAGTAATTTATATGCTTAAAGGACTGGACGTCTCATTGGTCAGAGTTGTATAACGATGAGTTGTGTAGTCTACAGAGTTTGAATTTGCCACCCTATGCATATGGCCTGATTTGCACCACTTCGGCTGTTAAATTTTTACTAAGTTCAAGTATGTTTTTGGAGAGAGATCTCCTACTATCTCTGGGATGGCTCTGCCATATACCAGCTCGAGGCACTTAAGTCAATTAAGAGAAGTGCTAGGAAGCTGATAGATGACAACAGGTACCTACTAGCCTGTTCTCTTATTGACTACAATAAGAGGCTTCAGAACCTAAATTATTGTCGCAGAGACGCAAGTTTATCGGTATGGTATAGAATATACTTCGGCGAATGTGCCGTGGAATCGTACCGATTATTTCCCATTTACACAGTGATTTATCACCTTTCTACAGCGGGAAAAATAGATGTACGAGCTCACGCTTCTAATATGTGGTCGAAATACGAACCAAGCGGACAAAGCGCTTTGCTTCTAATTTATAATACGTACCGCTGAGGAGTGGAATTGCTTACGTCGTCTGTTTTTCCTTAAACATAATTTAGGTGTCTTCAAGTCTTGCGTGAACAGGTATCTTCTAGGTAAGCGTGCTCCATATTAGACTGCATACCTACCTGACATCAGATGTAATGTCGGTTAGACGCGAACTTAATCAATATAAAAATAATTTTTAACAACATGACGTCTATGTAGTGTTTGATGTATTAGTTTTGTTTGTTGTGTTACTTATTTTTCTTTTAGTATTCATCAATCAACAACAGCAACAATAAATCAACATTTTTTTTGGAGGAATTCAGCAGACAGACAGACGGCCCATTTGATGGAAAGCGGTTACCATCGCCTATGGATATTTGCAAAACCAAAGGCGCTACAAAAGTGCTGCTCTCTAAAACACGCAACACAAGGTTGTTATGGCGGCATACTCTAGACCAGAGGTGGTCGCCATCCAGTAGAGGAAATACCGGACCACCAGGCTGTGGGTTGTTTTGTCACCCTATTACGACAGACCGCCCGACCGCAGGAGATTGTACTTTTTCTCCGTTGCTGCACGGACAATAAAATCGCTAATACCTCTTATACTGTGTTTTGTACGAGTATGACGTTTCTATTTTGCCATACTTGTAAGGAATATAATAATACGGAGATGTGTGGCAAAAAAAAGGAAAATTTAGTACGTCATCTTTTTATATTTATAACTATAATAATATTTTCTATCCTTTTATTGCACTCTGTCTTATTGAATATGTACTGTATTGTACTACAACTCCATTAATTCTTCAAAAGTCATTCTGTAACAGACTTCTGTATAAAACTTGAAAAAAAGAACTTGAAATATAAATAACAACAAGAAATATAAAGAAAAACAATTTTTAGCTAGAGGTATTGCTGGGGAGTTTCTTGCCGCTTCTTCTCTTAACAGCAATAACATGTTGCGAAGCGATGTACATAGACTAAGAAGTAAAATTAATGTTTAACCTTTATGTATTACCTTTAAAGTGTTCTCCAGTTGAACTTATTTTGAATAAAAACTTTAGAATTTGAATATACTAGCATATAATATTGTTACGTGCGAGCGAGGGTACGCTCTTATGGATTGGAAGAAAACACCAGTTTTAGTTTAAAAGCTTTTATTGACTTACACAGCCGCACGCAGTACCTCTATGCAGGGTCGCACAACCAACGATGCACAGTCCGGACGATAACTTCTCACACCCTCAATACCGTCGCCGATATTGCGTAGACCACCTCTGATATTATCACGTGTAGCTCGCTTTTGGTTCCCCTCTCGAACTACGCTACACACCTCCTTCACGTATCTGTCCATCAAACTTGTCACTAAATTCACCACTTAATTCGTCTCTGCCTTCTATTAACCTTCTCTTCCAACTTTTTAGTATCGCACTTGTCGTTTCACCGTTTTGGACTGAACTCAACTTTAAACTCAACTCAAAACTGCCCGGTAGGCGCGCCTTACGCTGTTTATATACCCGGAAGAATTTTCTAGAACCCATCTATCTATCTCTGTCTCTTCCTTTCCGAACCTTCTGTTCGGGAACTTTCGTTTATACATCTATCCCTTTCTAACATCTATCTATCTCTTTCTTTCTTTCGTCGTCTATCTCTTTCTAACATCTATCTATCTCTTTCTTTCGTTTATCGTCTATCCTTTTCTAAATATATCCGTCCTTGTCTTTTTCTTCCAGAAATTTCTAGTTCTTTCTAAAAGTTCTAAAACTGATTTACGCTGCTGGGCAATTCCACCCTCGGTCGCCACAATATACTAAGATTAACAAAAATATTTTTTTTCTTTTCTGTAAAATACAATAGTACCTATAGTAAAATTGTTTACTAAGTAGTAAGTATACTGCAAGTCTGCTGTCGATAAAACTTAAACAGACTTTTTTGGAATAAAGTTCTAATGGCTAAGCCACCACGATTCACGTTTATCTTCTACTATACAAAATTCCAAATTAACTCAAAAAAGTTATGAAAAATTCTCCTAACGCCATATTGGTTCCCAAATCACATACCATAGACCAATATTTCATTTTCCTTCTTTGATGGGTTTCTGTGCCCTCCAGAATTGTAACAAATCTGACCTTTTAATGGTATCGGTTAATAAGCAAACATCTTTTGTATAAGATAATTAATAATCACATGATATTTTTCAAAATTCTAACAAAAGAAAATTTGATAATTATTTCATTTTTTTTAAATCGACGGATGAAAGCTTATTTGTTTTAAGCGATATTTTGAAAATTTGACAAAAATGACTTTAAGCCCTTAACACCTCAATCATTCAAAATTAAAACAACCCGCAAAACGTATTAGACTGGTAGTGAGATGTTTAAGATTCGAGTATGAGGTCTATTAAGTCTTGTTTACCAGACCATAAGTAAAATAATAACTAGGTATATATGTACTATATAATCGTGGTTCAAAATGAAGCATTGATTTAACTATAAACTGATCGGATATTGGAATAACATTTCTGCGGATTTTATAGGAGACTTTAAATCGAGCTCGGGGTTATTTTTAAAGAATACTTTGTTATTTTCATTTTCATTTCGACATTTCAATTTTTTGATTAGCTGAATATTTCAATTGTTATTTTTTAATTTTCTATATCTACTTGGAATTCGATTTGTACTTTGACAGTATCTGAAATAACAAGAGTTGTTATTTTTACGTTATTATGATGTTATAGAAATAGTATATACGGGGGCCACACTGATAGTTTTTAGAACTGGCCACTTTTTAATAATATAAAAAAAATATTAAAATTTTGAAAATAGAACTCTTTGCTAATATTATTGGGTACTAATTTCATTCATTTGTCATTTTGTTTTACGATTTGGCGGCAAATAGAAATTTGTCTATGTCACGCCAGTATGAATTTAACGCGAGAAAATTTTCGTACTATGATTTTTTATGACTTTCGGTGTCATTTAAGTCCACAAGAATGTTATGACAGACTTCGATTGGCCTTTCACGATGAAGGGGCTTCTCGGGCCACTGTTTATAACTGGTTTAATGAGTTCAAACGTGGTCGCACCAATCTTAACGATGCTCTGCGTGATGGATGGCCTTCTACGGCGACGACTGAAGATAACATCTGTGTTGTGCAGTGTATGATAGAGACTGATCCAAGAGTAACCTATCAGCAGATTCGGACAAGCTTAGGCTTGGTATTAGTCAAGTGCAAAAAATCCTACACAAACATTTAGCCGTTAGGAAGCTTTGTGCCCGGTGGATACTTTACTATTTGACCGAGGCCCAAAAACTCCGTCGTGTTGATTGGTGCCGTGAAATGATACAAAGATTTAACGGAGGTGACTCAAAAGCTGTGTTCGACATATTTACGGGTGACGAAAGCTGTATTTATTGCTATGATACGGAAACCAAAAGACAATCTGCTCAGTAGGTGTTTCCTTCCGAGGAGTTGCCAACTAATGCACGTTCAAGAGGTATTGAACAATTTCTCAATAAAGAATACACCAGTGTCTAGAAAAACAGTATTGCATTTTAAAATTGCTTTTATAACGTTTTCCCCACGCTTTGGCTTTGACTTTTGCGATCCAATTGAATTGAATGTTAGCTGCATCAAAAACTGTCGACTTGAAAATTGTCCATACGAGGATTTTATTTGGTTATTTTAAATTCATTCCCAACTAGTTATAGACGCTATTCGTGGAATTCAGATTCCATTAGTTTCATATCTTTGAGCTCTGCAGGATATCAAAATATCCATTCTTTATCCATTCATACTACCATATTTTTTATTTAAACCCTACAGCCAAATACATTTGATTAGATAACTATAATTAAAAGAAAGCCAATGACAGGTTTTCACGGTTAAGTTATTGCTTAAAAGTAACATGCAGACGTAGAAAAAGCACCGAGATGGTTAGTCACTGTTGAAAAATTTAAGGCTTGACACCGTTTGGCTCCTGAAATACTGATTGCAAAAGGGTCGATGTCATCGTATTTACTTGCATTATTTAAATAATTACTTGCTCGCACTAGAATTATTTAATTATTTAAATAATGCAAGCATTTAGTGAGTTTTGTCTGGAATTAGTTAAAATCAAAGGTACATTTATGGGTTGATTAAATCATATAGACTTCGCTGGCTTATGAATATTATGGTATTTAAGGCAATACTTTATATACTGGTTCTTGTCCGCGTGCGATTATAAGCCTCGGAAAAAGACTCTCGTGCGACGACCGCGTAACGTCCTTACGGACAGGGTTGACGTTGTTACAAAACGGCTGGCCCGGATCAGCCCGTCCGCGGTAAGGACGGCCGGCTGGCAGGCACTGACAGACAGACAATCACGGTCTCTCCACGTCTCCGCGAGCAACGCCAGGAGACAAAACTCCCCATTAGATAGACTAGGTGTGTTGCTGCGAAGTTTCTTTCGCCGTTTATTTCCCAGCCATAATGTTGCGAAATGGCAGTAAGATAGCGTAGACCGCCGCAAACCGCCGATCCTTGTCCACCGGGATCCTTTCCCTCGGGCTTTATATTACCCGTTGCCCGTTCTCAATTAGTTCATTGTGTCACCCTCAAATCAGCATCGTTAGATTCATCTCCCTTTCATGGCCACAGCCGAGGTAAAATTAAAGCCCCCTAGGGAGCTCCCTCGAACAAGTTGCCCCCCGGGCTCGAAAACCTTCGCTTCACGAAGGCGCTCGCCCCGTAAGCCCCCGTAAAGTTCTGAGGTCTCCGGACCAACAATATAAAGTCAAGTCAATAAAAAAATACTGGTAATTCATATTTTATTTATAATTATTTACACCTAATAGCTCATCCCTCATCAGAATGCGCTGAATGCCGAAAGATGGACAGTCAAGAAAGATGTGATCTAAAGTTTGAATTTATTTTAACACTTTCTTGTTCATTTTTTACAAGAGGGAAAATCTCGGCGGGCATTCTCTCTCCCTCCAGATCATTGTTTTATATATAAAAATATTATTTAATTTTAAACAATTTTTGAATAAAATAGAATATAATTTATTGCATAATATTAAGATACAATTCAAGAAGTTTAAGTACAGACGACATCAATCAATCAATTTCTTCCAGACAACATTAGGATGGATTAGAGAAAATTGTGTAACATATGGGTTTTGCAATATAACTAGAATAAAAAAGTATATATATAAAATAATGATTTTTAATACTTAAAAAAACTGCATTGCAAACCTTTGCCATCAATGTCATGACAAAACTCACAAATTAGTTTAAAGTCAAACACAAAACAGTTACATTTTCAAATTAGCGTCAGAAAATTTTAACTCTTCATTCATAAAACCTCAACAAATGGAATCTTAATGAATAATCACGTTTCTTCAAATCAACTCGGTTTTCAGTTTGTTTGATTAATTTTAAAATGTTTCGTGGAATGTTTCAGCTTGGTTTCACGCTATATAATTTACTTGCTCAAAGGACATTGTTTTGAACGATATATTAAACGGTCTCGTAATACACTTGAGACAGTAAGCCCGTGCCCCCATTAGACGAACTGTCAGCGGCCAACTTAAAAAAAAAATATTATCCGATATGCTTACATTCATATACATTACAAATCAAATTTGAACTGCGGCACAGAAACCTTATTGGTTTATTCATTTTAACAAATAGGAGAAGAGGCGAGTAGTGGTTATCATCATTCTAATGTTTAATTTTGATTTGATAATAAAGCGGGGGTATCATCATTCTAGTATATGGTTCTCATTTTAGTCCCAGGACTGCACATGTGGGCATGATGGTCGGCTTTGGGAATCAGTATAGAATCTTTTCAGATTATACTTGATTAATTTCTGGTTATTGTTGTACTTGGTTTGCAGGTCCTCTGGGAGATCATTTATAATGTTTGCTATCATATATTCCTCGCGCCTTGTCCCATACACATTATTATATTTAGGTATAATATATTTAAATGTGTCTGTTGGCTTCCAGTTTGTCTCCCTAGTCGCGCGTAAAGTATATGAGTGGTAGATAGATAACACTTTATTGCTCACCAAAAAACAAATACAAAAACAAAATGCATAATTACAACACTTCTTGGAAAAACAACAGGCGGCCTTATCGCCAAAAGCGATCTCTTCCAGGCAACGTAGCTTAAAAGAAATTCTTAACTAATCTGGCGATGTAGGTGGAGCAGAAAAAGATAGGACTGTACAATTTAAATATACATACATACACTAATTTATAAATTTAATACATATATAAATATAATATATATACGTATATACAAAACAATCTAGATAAATATGGTAATACGTTTAAATTATGTAAAACCACCTCCTATCTTTATTTCCTCTCCTGTACATACATACCTCAGCGAGCGGACGAAAGGAAACGACGTGCGACGTCAACAGCATCGCAATAGTTATCTTAAATGGTTTATTTACTCTTTGCTTACGAACTGTAACGTGTACGCATCGATTTGAATATTGTAAAAAAATTCTCGTCCATATACTTGATATATCATCAAATTAGTTGGATTCGTGAAATTTGAACTTTTGTGTGTCATGCTAACTTCTAAGGGCCTTACTTATAATAATCTCGTTAAGAAAGGATTAGCCATCTCTTAAATAAAAGACTCTTAAGCCCCTAATCAATGGCTGTTTCAAGTAAAACTTGCCATCTTGCCTCTTAGCAGTCACTTAGACCACCTCTCGATGTTGGTTATTTTTGACAGTTATTTATGAGTTACTTTACCACCACGTCTTATCTTTAAGAGGAGTAAATGGGTAAGATTTTCGTTAATCAGTTGCTGAGCAGTTTCTTAAAATTTAACAAACGCTTATAAGTAAGGCCATATGAAACAAGGGGAAATCATCACTTCACAACGTAAAGGTACTGTGCAATCCTTTCTTTATATAACTGCCTGTATTGCTCTTTGTTCTATGCAGCTATATTACCATCATTATGGTTTTACATCAAAGAGGAATGAATTAGCAATGCGCGTAACCACTCCCGATAATTTTTAAAAGGAGTGTCCATATAGCGTGTAATGTACCCTGTTTGCGGCGTTTTTCCTGCCAACTTGTTCGGTGAGCGGCCTATTAGCATCAAACGATGCGCGCGGTCAGCAGCGCAGTTCGCACTACGCCGTAGCGCTAACACTGTCATATTATTATACCTACACCCCCAAGAGTTCGCGAGCGTTAGCTCTTGGCGGCTAATGCGCTAGAGTTCGCTGCTAACTCGGCATTGAGCTAGTGACCGATACGCCGCTTAGTATCAGCTGTTCACTGTTCGTTTAAATGCGGACAAGGCCTAATGCACTGGAGTACGTAACAGAATTGAAACTTTTTAGACTTACTTCAATGCAAAGAATACGTACTTTGATAGTGTCAGCAGAAGAAGGCATATAATATAGAGCTTTGAACTGAGAATTTCAATATTAAATAGTTCAACTTAGATAAGATTAAGTTATTACCTTTGTCAGACGTCCCAAGACGGATATGTTTTTTTTGAAGTAATAACTTCTTATGGGAGGGTAAAACGCTTCGTTACGTAATGCGTTACGGCGCCAGTCTATCTGGGTTCCTGTCTGGGTTCCCTTTCTCTCACGCATACGGCAGCTGTAGGCAGGCTCCTCCTCTCTGACTCTAACCAACTATGAATAAAATATATTTTATAATCAATAAAAGATTTTATTAATAAATAACCTTTCCTTGCATTATCATACTAATATACAAAAATTAAGTAATAACCTAAGCTCTTCTCAAGTTAAACAATTTCAATATTAAATAGTTCAACTTAGATTAGTTTAAGTTATCACCTCTGTCTGGTGTCCCGAGACGCACATTTTTTACTATGAGTTTTGAAACAAACATTTCAAGAATGTGCTTGAAAAGAAAAGACTACGATAACGTGCATCACAGTAACACGAGCAGCGCAAAGCATAACAACTTTCCGTGTGAGTTTGACTCGTGAGGTATTTGTTCGACAGTTTAGAAACTGTTGTTTAACACGTTATACACGTATCGTTGTTGTTCAGTTTCTTCGTTATGCTTTTGAAGTTGTTGAAACAAGCAATTGTGCAATTTCAAAACCTTATTGAACTATTAACCTAAGTTATGCGGATGATATGGTTTTGGGTCCTGCTATCAGCGCCATATAGACTTTAATGTCTATATGAGAAATATACGCGGAGAAAGATGGACTGAAATACAATCGTAAGGCTCGTGAGCATACACATTTAAACAATGGGTAAAATAAAATGATCGCTATTTAGCAAATGTATATACCCAAATAACTTGAGAATGGTTTTAGCGATTTTGATAAAATCGTTGTTTATTTAGCTGGGTTCTCCTTGTCCGCTTCCACCTTCGCCTACGCCCCCGCCTCCGCCTCCGCCTATGTATCCGCCTCCGCATCGAACACCAGAGGCAGAAAGCAGATCTCGAATTTGATACAAGCGCCTTTTAGAAGCGTTGTTGAGTCTTTTTTAATATTTATAGTTCTTTTTAATTTCATTTTTTTTATTTTGTTTGCAATTTACCTATTATTATTTTTCCAAATCATTATTTTCAAATTTCAATAATTATTTCATGACATATTATGTATTTATGTTAAATTATTCAAAATATGTCTATTCTTTGTTTTCATGGTGGTCTAATTATAAATATTATTAAAATATTAATTGTTCATTTGTTACTTTGTTATATTTTACTTCTGTGAAGGTGACGTTGCTGCTAGGCACTAACGGAAGACCAACGGTGGTTGTTATCAACCAGCATTTGCTGAGTTAGGGCCTGTTTAGAGTTAGTTAAGTTTTTGGTTTTTATTAAACTGTTTATGTATATTCTAATCATTTTCAATAACTCTAAATAAACATTATTTTCTTTCATCGGACACCGCCTCTACTTACGTCTAAGCTTCCGCCTCCGCTCCCGCTTCCGCCTTAAGATTCCGCCTACTCCTCTGCCTGTAGCTCTGCTAGTGTACCCGCTTCAGATACCAGGTTTTAGAATTACACAGTTGATTTGTGTCGAGAGTTTAAGAGTGAGATGGATGTAATATTTCGTTGAGCAGTTTTATTTTCAAACTGTTAAGATTTGTACAACCGTTTCATCTTAAAAGAGATCCTTAGTTATCACACATAAACCACCTTAACATTCCTTTTGCAACTCTTGTTATTACATCGTCCTTCAATTCACAACGTTCCCTTCTTCCGTATCATATCACTCATACTTATTTCACATACACTTCTCAAAGCTCTCATTTCGAGTGCGTTAAATCTACTTGTATGTTCTTTCTACCACAGCCAACTTTCACTTTCATACGTTATTGTTGGCACCATCACCCTTTGATGGAGCCAAGCGTGGCTTTATAGACACTTTTTGGCTTTTCATAAAAGAGTTTATTACGTTACACTTCTTTCGATATCACTTTCATGATTTCCGTCCCTGATAAACATGCACCCTTACTTCGTAATTAACCGTCTAACATAATAGACCAGGAAACAGAATCCAATTTCAATAGTATCTGAATTCCTCGCACTCAAGTTGCTCAATCAGTCTGAACTCAGACACCAATTCGACGAAATGTAGTAAACTGAGTAACGACTGAATTGAGTATCCAATCAAATTGTTCAAAGTACTCAGTAAACGTTTGCCCAGCATTCGATCACTCCACATACCATCTTTGTTTTCAACAGTCTCTTGTACAAGACCATAGATTGAAGAGCATATGCAAACAGTCACTTGCATATGTAAACATTTCCGCACATGCATATGCAAGCGTTCGATGTATGCATGCTCGCATGGGATCTTGCTGGGGACGGTGTATTGTAAAGACACAAAAGGAATTTTGGCTACCGATTTTCAACGATGTTATTGCGTCTACGAGTATTACGGAAGTGTTCTTAGGCTTTGTATGTACAAAGATGTAAATAAAAAAATGTTTTTTGCCGAGAACTGAAAGGAGATATTCTACTGTTTTTTAGTTAGTTTTATTTTCTAAAAATGTGTAAAATTACTCTAAAATGAACACAGTATTTGGACCTACTTATGCAAAACAGAACCAATCCACAAACATGCCAAAATTGGGTGAAGGATGCAGAAGATTTCAAAATGCACCTTCTATCGACTCAATAAGAATCATAACGAGCTGACAACATTTACAGAATAAATCATTTTAATCACAAAGTAGCTAACCCACAAAAAACCAAGAGTATAATAAACTAACAAGATCCATGACCCATGGTAATCCAACAACCTAAAAAGTTTACTTGAATATATAGGAAAAAACATAATAAATATACAATATTCAACAAAAAAAAATCCAAAATGTAGACACTTTTTTGCATACAATTTTTAATAAAAACGGCTTTTTCTCAAAACTCAGTATGTGGGTTGGTTCCATTTTGCATAAGTAGGTCCATTTGTAGAATATTGAGTTTTTGAGTAGTAATTATCTGTTTTGTGACAAATGTGAGCTGTATAGTCAAACGTGGCCTTTCGAGTTGTCACAAGAACTTCGTTGGACTCACTGATAAACTACAAGTTCAGCTGAGCTATACATAGATTTTCAAAAATGAAGACACTATAATATAATTTAAGATCTCGCTTAAAGACCTAGCTGCCAAGCCATAAACCTAAATAAATATTTTTTTTAACAAAAACCAAAACCAACTTCAAATAAAAAGCGATAAATATATTTTTTCTTGAAATCGGTGCGTAGTAACATATAAAAGTAACTATATTTTGTAAATTTGTTTCTGTTTTTTGTTTTACTTGGCATTAACTTCACAATGTAGAAAAAGATACTTTTTGCTTTGTAGTTTGAAGTTTGTTTGAATTTTTGTTAAAATATTTTTGATTTTAAAAGAACTAGAATGATCAAGTTCTAATTTCTTCTCTGTGTCTCTTTTGAGCTAAAGAGCTGTTATGAGAATGATACATATCTTTGAAGCGAAAAATATTTTTTTTAAAGTTATTTTTTAATATAATAAGCTGTTTTGCATAAGTCTGGATGGTGTTCCTATTAATTGGTATTTGTGTTTGCTGTCACCCGTCTAGTGTACTGATAGTATGCCTTAAAGGAACTTCGTTCCAATAACAAGAAAATAACATTGATTTCAATGGAAAATAACAGTATGTTATTTAAAAATTTATATACATACATAACTTCACGCCAGGTCCCTTGCGGGGTAGGCACGAACAACAGAGCGCCATACAGGCTTATTCTTACACACCTCACTTGCTTCTTTGACATTCATAGCTCTTGTCATGCACGCTCGTCTGTTCTTAAGGCTCCTGACATCACCTGCTAATACATGATCAATTTGGTCATGGAATAACAGATAATGCTGTTATTTTTGGATAACAGTAACAAGAGAAACAGGCGTCTATTTTGACCTATTTTAACTCATCTCTTATAGTATATAGAACCCCGCAGTGCGGAGCTGTCAAAAATTCTTATAGACTCATTTGAGTGTTCCCCTCCACGGAAATCTTTAGTAAAAGGCGAAAGATTTATACGTTTTGAAGGGAAACCAGAGATAGACATGAAATTATCAGATAACCAAGTCTATTTTTTGTATGCTGTTAACTATACCATGTTTTATTTCCATACAGCGACATCTAGTTTTATACAAAACTAACTTTATACTGAAGTATAAGTGACTTAAGGTAAACGAATGTGATTTTTTATTGTATCGAATATGTTTAAGGAATATACAGAAATGTATTGAAGAGTAAGTCATTCATCAATATTAATTAAGAATTCAAATCAGGTATAAAATATAGTTTTTTTTAAATATACGGACAAAGTTTTAGTAACAACAGTAGTAACTCCCAATTAAGCTTGTCGTAGAGCTTTATACATGAATATATATACTAGATATGTTTCATGTTTGTCTGCACCATATTGATTTATACCACATTTTACTCTACTGTGTTGTAAAAACACGTTTCAATAGAAGATAAATAAACACTTAGAGGAATTTCGAGGCCGCTTTTCATGAAAGCTGAAACCGAGTCGGCTGATTTTGAAAAAAAACAGTACAGCCAGTATTAGAATAAATTCTTAAGTTTTCGCAACTTGTATACATAATAAAACAACAAGTTACGGTTTCAAGCGCGGTAATTTATTTTAACGTGGGAATAATATCATCAAAAGCAAATAAATTACCACGCTTAAAACCGTTACCACGTTGTTTTGTTACAGCCTGTAATATTATATTAAATTACAATGTAGCTCGTAAAGATCAATTCCTGTGAAGCAATGTCAAACGGAAAATCAAGGGAAACCCAAAAACAATCAACAAAATCTCCTATCATCAACAAAATCTCCTATATTCCATATATCAATTTGTTTATCAATATATTTTTGTTTGTCACTTTTGTCTATGCTTAGGTATTTGCATGGCCATTATGCCGTGCCATAAATGATTTCTCAGACAGGCTTCTCCAATCCACTGAGCAAACAGGTCGTGAGGTCGGACCACCCCTATCGTTAGTTAACATTCACCCCTGGCATATATTTAGAATTAAATAACCTAAAATAGCAATAGACGCTTTTTACTTTATAATTTAGCGCGGTTAATATCTAAACCGTGATGTTTAATGTAATAGTTTGTGTAATGTTTGTGTGCATGTATCTGTACTACCCTAATATGTCAAAAAGGAAATATTTGTATTTTTTAGTTTGTAACGAATAAACTCAAAAACTACTGGACCGATTTCAAAAATTATTTCACCTTAGAACATAACTTTATCCCTGAATAACATAGGCTACATTTATATGTTTCCCAACATTTTCTTAAATTATTATTTATACTATACGAGTATTAATTACTAGATGCTTTGAAGACCACATAAAAATGCCCCGGACTGTTGGAGGGCTTGCGTGGGGCCATGAGGAGGCCAACACGTTGAGATTCCTTGACCTTGGGTTTGGGTAACAGTGGCTTGATTTTTTAAGTTTGCGGCCAGCGATTACATTTATACAGTAGATAAATGATATATATAGATATACAGTAATCGAAACACTTTTTGTTTTAACGTTTTTGTCTAACATACATCGGAGCCGAAATATGTGAAAAAATTGAACCAATTATTTTTTATTAGATTTTGGGTTTTCATACACAAAACTTTTTAATCTGCAGTTTATTCGTTAGTAGTATTAGGGTAATAGTTCACTTTAATTGGATATGTTATATTATTTCAAAAGCCATGCACATAAACATGAATCTTGCAACAAATAAAATTGCATAAAACTGATACCTTAAGTTCACGCAACACGATTTTGATCTTAAATAGCTCGGCCCCGATGTAACTCAGGACCAAGTCTTTTTAATAGTCTTTTATCTCAAGTATAAAACTATTAAATAGCAATAGCTCGGGAAGACCCGGTTTATAAATAAAACAATATTAATAAATAAAAAAATATAATATTTTCCGATACAATGTCAATTAGCGCTATGTATAAAGCGTAAAATTATTTGTAATAACAGCCAATTTATTGCCAATAAAGGGCGATATGTAATTACTACCAACTGTTCATAAGAGCTACGATTTAATTAATGTGAAAATGTGTGTGGAATTAGTCAAAATGTTTCATTACGTACGAAACGAATAAAATTATTATTGACCTCATTTTAATCCTATTTATGCTCGGGTCATATTGATAATTAATTAAATGGAAAGGCTTTATGAAAATATTATTTATAATGCTGTATTAAAGCCATAAACAAGACGGATGGATTGTGTAAAGGATGTCGTGATGGTACAAACCACAAGGTGTAACAAATGACATATGTCAGAATAGAGGAGAGGAGCCTTAACCGCCATTTTATCGTAACCGACATTTGGACCTAATTATATTTTTTGTTGTAAAATATATTATTAACTATAATTTAGTTTTAACACTTTCAGGTTTAGTTAGATTAGATCCCACTAAATAAAAAACAGACAGTTATAGAACAAAATAATATTATAAAATACATTCAAAATCAAAAATATACTAAGGTTCAAATGACGCTTACAATATAATATATATTATCTACGACATCTTAAAGTCGGTGCTTAATAATTTTCAAAATATAGTCATTTTTATGTTTTACTTTACACCGACTTCAAGATGTTTTAGATAATAATATTAATAAGAATAGCTTTATAAATAAGTTATTTTATACTTTTTAGTTTTTGAAGTCGGTTGTTTTAAACGAAGTTTTTAAATTTTTATTTGTTATTTTTTAGTGTCTAGCTATGTATGGGTGGACCTACGAATGGTGCCGCGCTTCTTAAAAAATATAGGTCTCAAGAAACGGGAACAAAAAAATGTTCAAAAATGGCCAAACTATGTCAAATTTTTAGGGGATCACATGGCAGCTATTCCGCGGCGAACAAAAAAGAATCACGTAAATCGGATTATAAATCACGGAGTAATCGGTGAACATACATAAAAAAGATCCCGACGAATTGAGAACCTCCTTTTTTTTGAAGTCGGTTAAAAATAGCGGTAAAGACTCGATATTGTGCCAATCCTAAATAATTAGCAGAAGGTAAAAAAAAGAGATCAAACCATGGTAGCTTAGTGGCTAATACGCTTTCGTTGCAAACGACGCGAATTTTTATCCATGGAAGTATGCATTACTTTGTCTCTTACATCGGTCAACTTCTATGTGACCCTCATGTATTTTTACAAACATCTCTCCCCTTAATTCTTTTGTAATTTATCCCACTGCTGTCACCATGAAATGAAACCATTGTTTGTCAGATTGCAACTGATTGTTATTAACTGCCGTCATAGATAATTGATACCCAATAAATGACACTACAAGACACTTTTCAGGATTTCGTATTTTGCATAAAGAAATCCAGATCTTTGTTTAGATCTGAAAAAAATATAAAAATTTTACTTAAAGATTTTTTAATCACCTCAATAGGTACTAATAACTAATACTGTCAGGTGAAAAAAAATCATGGTTCGAAGATACTTACAACCAAGGCATAATTGATTGAATAATATTCGTCAAGTATTTTTTGAAATTCAATGGAAAACACCTCAGTTTTCGAATAAACGATTTTGACAGATAAAAAAGATTTCAAAAGAAAATGGACCGATGTAATACTAAATTACGAGTATTCGGGTTTTACAATTTGACAACGTGACATTAAAGGTTCTGTCTGAACACATTTTTGTGCCAGCCCTCAATCTAATAAGATCATTGTGATCCCCTACAATTACAAAGATACGTTTGACTTTCGCTAGATAATCTGATTTCGGCCCCGTCGTGATCTGTAATTGAATTAGATCTGATTACTGGTTGTTTCATTTCTGATCACTACTGTCGATCAATAAGTTTTATTAGGATGGCCGTACACGGGCTATTCATTCCTGCTATGTTTTTCTTTTAGAATAGACAGTTAAACATGTTCATTTCCTAAGGGAAGCTTTCCATCAAAGGGCTCGCATCGCATCAGATGGGAAAGAACACGATCGGATGCGATCACAGCCGATCGCATCCGGCAGGATGTCTAGTATACTATCGACTCCGTACCGTCGCTTGCCAACGTATGGTGGTGCACCAGGCATCCACCACTTAATCAATTTAATCATGATCATATCAAATAATTCCCCATCGCAATAAACTGAAGACGGCTCTGCTGCGAGTACGGTCCTGTGGTGCGATGATTCAACTGCAGGGGCACCTACGTCGTCAACAACAAGCGACGCAATATATAAGGGCGCCCGCGGCATGCAGGAGACACAAAACAAAAAACAAAAAAAAGGAGACACACAGCAAGATCACCAATCAAGGCCACACGTCAATCAGTATTCGCGAAATCCAACGGCGACACTATGCCGCTTGAGATTCTTAAGCCAAAAGCCATTCTCTATTTTACACTGTATCCTTTGGATAACGTTAGAATCAGTGAATATATCCGTAATAAATACTTATACGTGAATTATAGACTAGTAAACAAGTGCCTTTTGGACCAACTTTTTTCAGCAGTCTCCGAAAATTATTAATGAGGTGTCATTGGATTCGAAATGGCATCTAGATGATTTTTGAAAAAAATGAAGTTCCGCTTGTAAACATTGTAAAAGTTATTAACAATTAACTAAAAAGAAAGGGGGGTTTAGTTTTTTTGCAAATATCTCAAAAAGTAATAAAGATTTTTCAAATTTGAAAAAAGATTCGAAAAGAGGAGGAATTTTCCTAAAAAAGTCTTAACTGCCGAAACTGTAAGATCAATATTTATAATTTTCCCAGATAGATGAAACTGAACGCGGTCAAGCTGTTGTGTGCAACTTGGTAATTTAGACTTTAAGTACTGTGTACAAGATTTAATATCGGTTAAAGATTGTAAAGTTCGTTCCGATCGGATATGATGCGCGCTGTTTGATGGAAATCATCCCTTGTGTACATATTTTTCAGCCTGTTTTCTACTATTGCGTGTCTCTATCTACTCGTAGCAGAAACCATACCATTATTGCCCCCATACGCCATAAGTAATATGACATTCAGTCACGTCGTCCATATTAGGTTTTATACGTACCGAAAAATTTTATGACGCAAAATAATAATAATAATTTTTTGGGTAAAAGTACCTAATCTGGAGACCATGAATAGTGAAGAACAGGAAATTATAATATTACGCACGCCGACTGTTAGTGTGAACAGCTTATATAGAAAACATTAAAGGAAACTTCCGGCAAATAAAACAGTTTTTACTGTACTTATTCTTATCTTGGTGGGCCGACCTGGCTAATGTGTGGTCAAGCCGTAAAAAAGGTTTATTGGCTTACGTGCTCTCTAAGACGAGGTTCGGAAAAATATCACCTCTAATGGAACCTATACCACTGTTTCCCTTTGTGACTAGGTATCTGTATACATTAGAATTTATCTGTTAGGTTTTTTAGGTTTCGCGAAATCGTTTGTTATATAACTTATATCCGTCAGACATTATTTCTTTAGTTTTGTGAGTAATTTTCTTGGAAACTACTACACGCCATACACTGAGATAAATATGTATGTTCGATTGTTTGATATATGGAAAGACACGCGTTTTTTATACACTAAGTACTGGCCAGTTTCAATATCTTACCAACCGTTCATTTTTAATTTGTTTCCTTTATGGTTTTCACTTTGGACGAATTAAGAATTTATCAATTTAAATATAAACTCAAATAATTCAATGTCGTTAAATACGGTCCTGTCCTTTCAATTCTGTTTAGTAGAATTGACTCAATAGGGATTGTTCACAAAAAATTACCCTCTGATTTTATATTTTTATTACGTATATTTTAAAATACTAATTTGAATATTTTTGTATTTTAAGAGATAGTTTTTTATAATTAGATTTTAAAATCATTTCTAAGATGACGTCATAAGGGACAAGTTTACATTGATTTCTTTGCCTAGAAAACAAAAATAATAAAAGTAAATTTTATCTATATATAATCATAGTAATCTGTGCTACTATTTAAATTTCACTGTCATTACTCATTACGTATCGTGATCATTTTAGTGTTTTTTGTCGCTAGGCTTATAATTTTTCGTGTTCAACCATTATTATTTTCTATAGTTATCGTTTAATTTTTTAAAGTGGTCTTTAGGGAAAATCCATTTTACAGAACTTAAATTAAATAATGTACAGCTAGAATTTTTTTACAAGCAAACAGGCATACGGCCCACCTGATTGGATTTAGTAAGGTCAAATAAAGGTCAAACGCATTTCTTACAAAATACAAGAAGATCGAAGGTTTTTTGGAATTTTAACTAGACAGAAATGATTATGGACACTATTCCTCGAAATGGATTTTCAAATAGCTAGATTGAAAACTAATGAAAGCGTGTTAAAAAGTGAACAATCCCAATTTGGTTCTAGAGAAGAGTACACGTGTGAAGCAGTACATTTGTCCCGTACAAAATAGATTCTTACTGATACGGCTCGAAATCTAAATTTGTACTACTTCAAAAATTTTGTCTCGCTACTCCTAACGCGTCCAATGTAAAAGGAAGGACGGAACGAGGACATCAGTATAATAACGTCTCTACGGATTCACATAACAAGAGGGACAACATGACACGTACGACTGCTAGTAAAATGAGGTGACCGAAGCCGATCACAAGCAATTCTTACACTTCCGAACTAGAAGTTTTGTACGGGACAAATGAGGGAATGGCGCTCACCGCTTCACCGGCCTCATTGTTTCAAATGAACTGCCGCGGTACAAACCATACAAATCTCCTCACCTCACTAAAAGTGGTATATTGTACTGGTTCAGTACAAAATGTCATCTTACTCTTACAAACTCATTTAATATTCATGTCCTACCCGACTCTACTTGGTTCACATTCTAATAATGTCAGCATAGCAACTACGCCATGTTTAACAATCGACTATTACCAGTAGCCTTATCAGAAAAACAGGAGAAAACTCGAGCAATTAATATTTTTAATATACTTAGCAAACATGCTCTAAACCATTAAATTAACAAGAATTCCCGAGTCCCTCCTTTGTAAATCTATAACAGATTTACAGGGACCAACTTGTTAGTAAGTTAAAGTTTTGTCAATAAACTGTCGTAACGAGTTAGTAAGGGGTTAAATTTCTTGTTTTTGAATTTATTATTAATCATTGTAATGAAACAAAATTCTACCATCTTTTAGTCGGGTAGTAGTACCAGTATGCCCGGCTGGATGGCTAATAGGTGACTGTATAATAAGGTGTATCATTATGCTTTGAGTAGCTTCATACGTATGTTAGTATGTAACGGAATCTTTCAAGTTAAATTTGATCGACTTCCCGGTTTCCGATTAAGCTGAAATTTTGCACGTATGTGTATATCGCATGACAATGTAATAATATGGTACCATGGAGCTGATCTGATGATGGAGTCTGAAGGTGGCCATAGGAACTCCTGTACTAAGCAAGATAGATTTTCTATAAAGCGTATTTTTTTCAGGTTTAACTATTTTTCATTTTTTAGTTGAATTTTCTATCTAATATTTATTTTTCTCTTTTTAGTGTACAGTGGGGGTAGAAAAAGGTTTGTTCCCTTAAAGTCGACTTTTGCTTGCACGACTACAAGAAACAGTAATGTAACAGTTATTTAGTATAGTTGTTCTTGTCGTGTCTTTTTAAGGTTAATAATTAATTTTGTTATGTATTATTTCTAAACGATGCAATCAGCCATTACCTTAATTTAATAATAATGTTATATTTTTGTTTATACTGTGATTGGCGCCTGTTTTGTATATGGATAACTACTATTGCCTTGGCGTCCGGAGTCAGGTCCGAGGTGTCGCTACTTATCTAAAGCTTCGCCACAAAGCCCCGTGCGGGTATTATTATATTTGTATGTCTTTCAAGACCACGGGCCATAAAAATGGCCCGGACTTTTGGAGGGCTTGCGTGGGGCCATGGGGAGGCCAACACGTAGAGGCCCTTTGACAAATTTAATGTAAATATGTGGCGTGACACTGACCGGCGATTATCCCTGTCTACACCATATAATAATGCACCCAAGGACAAGCCCCGGCCAGTGTAGGACTATTGTAGGAAATGAGGACAAAAAGTACCGGGCTATTGGGGTGAACTGTTAGTGGTACTAGCGGTCTGGCAATATGGGGACTATGACGTCTGCCCGTCGCAATGTTCATGGAACATGGAAAAATGGGCAGACGGTGACTCGCCACTCCCTGCATGGGCCCCTAAAAATGCCATAGAAGGCAGGGGCAACATGGGTGTGAGTGGCTAGGGGGTGTAGAGAGGTGGGCTGCAGGTTCACCGAAGCTACTTCCGACATTATTATTATTATAAAGCAGTAATTACATTTTGTATTACATATATATTTGCTTATTGTCAAATTGTGACTTTTATTTAGTCATTAAATTAATTTATTGATAATCAATTAATATTATTGTAAACGTGTAACGTGTCTCTTCTATATATAACAGAAAGCAAATTAATTACTTTAACTTCTAACTACGTACTAACCTAATTAGGCATATTAAATAAATTTGCATACACTCTACGTTTTAAACTAAAATGTAACGTCTTTCAAGCATCCATTTTTTACGCAAATAAACGATTTTGATTTTTTTAATACACATAAAATTGCATGCATTATGAATGTAGTAATTACTCTGAAACGCGTATAATTGAAAACCACGTTATGAGTACGTATTCCATTCAATTCACTCACAAATTAGCAAAACAATCCCCTATCCTGAATGTCTGACATTACTGTGTTGAATAATTAACGTTTTGGTATCCTGGAATCGTTTTACCGCGTTGATTAAAATTCATACACTACGTATTGTGCCATTATAATGTTCTGCCTAAACATATTAATTTTAGCCATCGTTCAAATTTGTATATAAATAAATATATATTAGTCATGTTGTTTTGATTTTTTTATTGTACGAGTTGAGCACAAAGTGGACGGCCCACGTGATGGAAAGCGGTTACCATCGCCTATGGTCATTTATACAAAGGTGCTAATAATATACTGCTGCTTTCTAAAGGGAGACTGGAACCTGGTAACTATTGCTGGAACACAACTCAAGGTTGTTATAGCGGCAAACTAGATGATGGGTGAATGCACTTCAGACAGGCAAATGCCCGACCACCTGGCTGTGGGTTGTGTTATTCCCTCTTATGAGAGGCCGCCCGGCCGCAGGAAATTGTATCCCTTCTCCGCTCCTGCACAGATAGATAAATGGAGAGTTAAAAGTTACAGGTCCTTTGTAAACTGTTTTAAGGGTTTTTTTAACGCGAAAATTGAGACAGAACCAAGGTAACCGACATATCTTGGCAAGTTGCAGTGACAGTGACCGACGGGTGATGAAGCGAACCTGTCCTGCAGTAGAGACCGCGTCTCGCTCGGCGTAATGTAGGACACCCTCCAGCCTGGTGGACCAGCAACCTGCATGAGATCGCCGTTAGGTGATGGATGAGGAAGGAGAACGGGATATTTGGCGCAGAGTTGGCAAGGCCTACGTCCAGCAGTAGACATTTATTGGCTTAATAAGAAGAAGCAAAATTAGCAAAGTGGATTACGCATGAACAATTATGAATCACGCATATCAAATGGTTCCGTAGAGGCGAAAAACGTCTCTGTAGAGGAAAAATAACCGAAAAGAGTTTTTGCATACTTGTCTATCCGTCTGTTTGTCTGTTGGTGTGGGTGCAAACGGGCCACCGACCAAAGCCAACCGTGACAGTCACGCCCCACCGTCACTTTTGTTCTCGTGGTCGGCGAGTCACTACAAAATGTATAAAAAAGCGTGTCAACTGCTTGTCAATCACGATCCCTCCACGTCCTCGTGAGGGACGCCAGGAGACATAGCCCCCCCCCACAGGATAGACTAGGCGTGTTGCTGGGAATTTTCTTTTGCCGTTTCTTCTCTCCCAGTCATAACACGTTACGAAACGGCAGTAAGATAGCGTAGGCCGCCGCGAACCGCCGATCGCGGTCCGCCGGGATCCTTCCCCTCGGGCTTTATTATCATAAAACCCGTCGCCCGTGTTCAATTAGTTCATTGTGCCGCCTTATGGTGGGCATCATTAGATTCATACCACTCTCACAGTCAGTCAGTCAACAGTCCAGCCCAGGCAAAATTCTATACGGAGCTCCCTCGGGCAAGTTGCCTCACTGGCTCGCCCCGAAAAGCCGGGTAAAGTTGTAAGGTCTTGGGACCAACAACATAAAAGTCAAGTCAAATAAAAAAAAACAACTGCTTGTCGCTGGCCACTGGTGGCTGTGGTCGGTGTCTCATGTGCGCCGAGCATACGTTAGAGCATTACGTGACAACTATTGAACGGACTTAAATGACACTCGACATAGACCTAACTTATAACCAGGACCAATTTTGTTGTTGTTGTCGCTCTTGCAATTCACTGACAATTATGTTGTAATGTATAATTGTCGTCATGGCAACGCCAACGAAGTGTTACTCACATCTTTATATGTTGTTGTTTTTTTGGCTATGAAACCAAAATAAAACGTTAATCGATAATACCTCATCTCCCAAATATTATCATTCAATGGATTTGTTCAAACCAATTTTCGTTAAAAGCAGTATTTAAAATAGAAAACAAAATATACGTTGTTAAACTTTTCGCAAATAGATATTTATGTGAAATATAAGAATAACATTGGAACTTTATGAAGAACTTTTCTGACACTCAGTATTCTAAGTTAGTAAAAAACTGCGAAGAAAAAGTCATTGTTAATGAACCAAGTTGTACCGTACTTCAAGCTTAATCAAGTTTTCTTTTTGAATGTACCTATTCAAGTCTGTGCCGTTGTTCTTTATAATAAATGGAATCATATAAAAACTATTAAACTAAAATAACTCCTCATGTGTTATAAACTACACAAAGGATTCTGTTCAAACCAATTTATCCTACTAATATTATAAACGCGAAAGTTTGTAATAATGTATGGATGTATATATATATATATATATAACAAATATAGTATGTATACAAATTTTTTACTCTTTCATGCAAAAACTAATGGATTTTGATGAAAATGTATAATAATACTAGCTGACCCGGCGAACTTCGTACCGCCTATTTTCTGAATTCCTAAAAGACTTTATTCCATGACACAAAAACAAAAATCACCAAAATCGCTCCAGGTGATCAAGAGGATTCTAGAACCCGATCTCAGCGCCACCTATCGGTTCTAATTGCGAATCGAAACCATTCGGGAACCCACTCAAACACACAAAAACAAAATCACCAAATTCGCTCCCGGTGATTAGGAGGATTGTAGAACCCGATCTCAACGCCACCTACTGGTTCCAACGGGATAAAAAGTATCCTATGTCCGTCTCCTGGTTCTAAGCTACCTCCCCAACAATTTTCAGCCAAACCGATACAGCCATTCTTGAGTCATAAATAGTGTAACTAACACGAATTTCTTTTTTATATATATATATATATATAATAAAATCTAGGACCCGATCCCAACGCCACCTAGCGGTTCCAATTGTGGATTTAAACCATCCGGGGACCCAATCAAACACACAAAAAAAAACACCAAAATCGGTCCAGGTGATCAGGAGGATTCTAGAACACGATCTCAGCAGATCAGATCCACCTACCGGTTCCAACGGGATAAAAAGTATCCTATCTTTTAAGTTGGATCAAACTATACACGGTGTGCAAATTTAATTGAAATCGGTTCAGTAGTTTTGAAGTTTATTGGCAACATCATCGTGACACAAGATTTTTGTATATATAAGATAGCTTACACATGAGAATAACAGATATAATTTATGAAAATATAGTGTGAATTATCCAAAATATTACCATGTCCTATCCCCACGCGGGTAATACCTCAGGGCGCAGTTGGATTTTTAATGTTTTTGAAGCTTTACAGTCTCCTTTTTCTTAGAGTTTACAACTTTGTACGACTCCATTGCGTTGGGTTATATTGGCGATGACGCGTGGCCTGTTCTTCAGAGACGTAAGCAAAAGCTGTGTGTCATGGAAATGAATATGCTGCGATGGATAGATGTGCGATGCGGAAGGACCGCGTTAGGAACTCCAGCATCCGCGGCTGTCTTCATCTCCGTGACACGGCAGACAAACTACAAGGGAGTCGCTTACGCTGGTACGGTCACGTTTTACAGAAACTGACTAGATTCGTGGCAAACAAAAGTCTGGTCATACCGCCTCCACCAAGTCCCGGTCGAAGGAGTAGGCTCAAGACATGCTGGCGTGACGTTATGAGTGTTGCGCCACATTATTATAGACTTTACCTTCTTGTCAAATGTCATTCATATTGTTATGAGTTTAGCGGGACTCGAATTAAAATGCCGTTAGAATTACTACAGAGTTTATTAGAACTATACAAACACGTATAACACAGGTACAAATATAACCGAACGCAACAAATCCAAACGTAATGCAGAAGGTCGTAACTCAATGAAACGCGCAAAGTCCGTCATTATTGGTTTCCCGATTGTACACAATTCACGCCATGATCGTAGCTCTCTCCGTGAGGCCGTCGTTTTATACCTCACAGATGCAAATGTGCCCGTATCGTAGTCGACTTAATCTGCAACACCTGGCTAATTCTTCTGCCGCGATGGCCATAGACGAGTACAATAAAACAATGGGCTGTTCTCTAGAAACGTATCAATAAGTAAACAAAAGAAGACGATCATAAAAGGATTATAATTAGTTCAAATGCCGACGGGTAATAAATGTGCTTCTACTAAATCTGTATGTGGAATTTGTCCTTATCGGTGACTAGGTTGTAACAATATAAATATAATACATACGGACTAGACGAAAATAAAAGTTATAGTATATTAAATATATTAAGCTACCACAATTAATTATTAAAGATATTATATATAAATTTAGATTCGTTTAGTAATTAGAAAACGTTTTATACTCGCAGACATAAGCGAAGTCTCACTTACCTGACATGACATTAAATTATTTCACTTTGGTGGAGGTTGCTGCTAAGGTGTAAAACCTCCGTGTTACAAAGTTTATTTTTCAGCAAAATATATTCACTGAAAGTGTTCCATCATAATTCTATAGTATTTTAATGGTGAACGACAAGGCGCGATGTGACGCCGCTACTAGCTCGTCCCAGAAAGGCGTCAAATCAATATTAATGGAATTTTGCTTAAAACGCTCGGAGATAAATGAATTTGTGACATAATGCGAGCGTTGAAGGAATGTTGTACCTGCCATTCTGTCACGGAACGCATTATAACGAAAATATTCACGCGATATTAATACATCCAAATATTTTAATATCTCTAGTAAGCGAGTGGGAAGTCCGTGGACAATGCTTTCCACGAATGTGACCATCGACTACTTTTTATGTTATTTGAATGTACGGTATCTTCAAAAAAATATTTAATAAAATATTTATATATTTTGAAATATATTATTCTATACGTGTATATTTATGATTTATGAATAAATATGTAGTGGATGCACTTACCACGTTTAGTCATAGATAATTTTATATTATATTTGCTCGAAATGTACCACGATCCTGGTTACCACAAGCTCAGGCTTTCAATTCAATTATTTGCTTACATTTATAGTATTTCAATTTATTTCTATTGGAAGCATTGGTAATAAATAAAACTTGTATTTTAACCTAATTCTCATTCGTAAACAAAAGCCGGTCAAGTTCAAGGTCAGCCTTTTGGCATTTGACTTTTGACGTTTGACAAGTGCTAGCGTATAAAATACATAGTAAAAACATTCTTTCAATCTACGGTATGTTTTCCATTCATGTTTAAATAATATTTTCTAATCATAAAACAAATTACATATAAATATCTATTTCAATTTTCTTATTTATTTAATACTTTAATTTATCAGCTATATCATATTCTATTTTGTTACTCAATGCCTATATGCCTCTGTTAGCCAGGACGTAAAGAATTGACCAACCAATGAGAGACGAGTATAAAAGTCGCTCTCATTGGTGGGAATTCAAAAATGAAAGTAGAAACCGTTTTTGAATTGAGTTAGGAGAGACCATTTTTGTACGACAAAAAGATACTTGCAAAAAGTGAAAATAAAAAGCCAGTTTAAGATTGAAGTAATATTTATTCAAGAACCTTACATCACAACAACAATATCATAGCACACTCTTCAAATATACAAATACATAATTTGTATATTTATTTGTTAAATTAGTTTGAGTATTTATGTGTCTATTGCCTTTTTCCTGGACCACCTACATCACTTGATTCAAAATTGTTTTTGATTTAGGTTGCCTGGAAGAGATAGCTTTGAGCAATAAAGCCGCTTATTGTATAGCCTAAAAATATTGTAAATATGGTCTGTTTTTGTAATTGTATATTTTGGTGTGCAATAAAGTGGTATATCTCTCTCTAGGCAATAGGTGGCCTTATCGCTCAAAGCGGTATCTTCCAGGCAACCAAAATCAAAAACAAATTTGAATCAGTCGATGCACCACCTACGTGCAGAAAAAAGGCAATGGTTACATAAATACTCAAACTAATTTAACAAATAAATATACACACACACATATATATACATATATATATATATATATATATATATATATATATATATATATATATATATATATATACATATATATCCATAGTAAAAAAAAAATATTAGAGGTGGAAGCCATAATGACTTTTTTTATTTAAGTCAATAGGTGGTGAGATAGACACTTCCAAGTTCGTAAAAAATGTGTTTACTCCTATCTCCCTAAGTTATAATTTAAGTGGAAAATTCTGAAAATAATGTCAAGGTAATAAATAGAAAAAATACTTTCTACAAAAATTTGTTTGATAGTTTCGATGACAGTTTTTTAAGGTATGATGTTTTTGAAATTACTTAATTTATCAAGACATGTGTTTTGTTAAGGTGTCTTTAAAATTTTGCTAAAATAGCAAAATCATCCTTTGAGAGCTAACACAAAGGTGATATGTATGAATAGAGTTTTGTACCTGCAATAAGGAAGCAATACAAAATAACGGTATAGTGAACTAGTGCAGGCTATATTAGAGGAAGAATGAAAGAAGCCTTAAAAATTAATTCTCTATGGGAAGCTTATATGATGTGCAATACGTTCTGTGTTCACAATTGAATTTTACACTTTTCAACCTAATCGATGAAGACCATTAATAATGAATTAAAATAACTTGTTTTTTAAAAAGGTTTTTAAATATAAGCTTTTGCGATATTGGATCATGCAGCAGGAGAGTGCTGGTTAAGACAAGTAAAACGAGCCCAAACACGACCCCCCCCGCCGCTGACGCTGCTGAGAGCGCGAGGCGGCGAGGGGGGGAGGAAGGAGAGGGAGGGGTGAAGGCGCAGGAGCAATCCTCGCAGCCTCCCCCTCCCCCACCGAAGGAGGATAGCGCCCGTGACTCCTGGCAGCCACGGGCGGGCGGCAGCGGGCGTCGAGGTCTGGGGGATCAATAGGACCTCCGCCCGCACTAATGCCGCGAGAGGGCGCGAGAGGCAGCCGCGCGTCCCTCTGAGGGCCGGGGAAACGTCACTCCCCGGCCCGCACACAGGAGAGGCCGCCTCTGTTTACGAGGCGGCCAGCCGCTGCCGGGGTTGCGGGCTAAGCTCGCGCATGTACCGTGACCCCGGCGCTAGGCGGAAGAAGGCTCCCATGAGGTTTTAGTGGGTATACCGGCGCCGGTCGTATTGATTAATCGGCGTCGGGGAGCCCCACATATCGGCCGCGCAGATCCCCCGCGCGGCTGACGATGCAACAACGCATTTCCTAATGTAAAAAAAAAGCCCAAACACGACGGGTCTATCTTGTTTAGTAGAGGAGTGCCTATGGCCACCTTCCAACTCTGTCATCAGATCAGCTCCATGGTGCCGTATTGTTGCATTGTCAGGCGATATACATATGCGTGCGAAATTTCTACATAATCGGAAACCGGGAAGTTGGTCAAATTTAACTTGCAAGATTCCACCCGATCTTACATACATCCATTGCAATTAAATAAAAGCTTGTAATAAAAAGCATAGTGATATATAGTTTCAGTTTAGGGGGAAGGATAAAATGTAAGAAACCCCAAACCCAGCGAGCGCTGTAATTACTGATTTTATTACCGTAAATATATGCGCTCTGTTGTTCGTGCCTATCCCGCAAGGGACTTGGCGTGAAGTTATGTATGTATGTAAATATATGAATATAAATATATTGTTAAGCATTAGGCCGCAGTTGTTTACTTGTACAATGCTGACTGTTGTACGTAATTTGTACAATTTATATGAAATGTTTTCATGTAAATTTTGTCTTATCTAAATGATAGTCTACGTGGTGTTCTCGTTATAAGCTATATTAAATAGGCACATAAAAGTTTTATCAATGTGCGTAGTTTTTGCATGATAACTTAACAAACATAGGGGAAAGCAGGTAGGATTCGTACACAGGGAGCATTCGTACAGTGGAGATATCTCCGCCATTATGCAACATTGAAATGTTTGCATTTATGTGCGTGATGGCCGTTTGTAGGATACGGGTACCTGCGGGATGGGGCCACAATACGGCCATTGGCTTCGATGATGTAAGTCGATACGTGAATTCGCTCTGCGTAAGTATTATTCGTTGTCATCTTTTAATTCGCTTGGCTGGTATAAGTAATGCTCAAATTATAAAAGTGATTTATTATAGTTTATGCCTTAAAATATTACTTTAATATATAAATATATATTTTAGCTCAACTATAACGGTTATGTTTATTTCAAATTAATTTGTTGAATTATCTGGATGGGGTACCTTCGTGCAGTTACATGTGGGGTAGATTCGTACTGTAAGAATCCTCCTCTAGTATAATAGGTATCGGTAGATATTGTACCTATGGGCTATTTTGTTCTAATTTCACGATAAATACAACTCGAATTTATGTTTTAAGTCTCTGCAAAAAAAATATATTTAGTTGTTAGCACTTTGCTTTATGCGGATGATGCCCTGCTTTTAGCCTAATCGCCATCAGAACTGCAAAAACTAGTTACAATGATGAAAGATGACTGTCATGCGAGAGGCTTATATTTGAATGCGAAGAAAACAATGGTTATGGTGTTTGAAAGAGAAGAAACCAGAACGAATGCAAGGATAATGGTCGATGATGTTATGCTGGAACAAGTGAATGAGTTTGTATATCTTGGATGTGCTTTTAGCAGGGATGGAAGGTACAGCGCTGACATAGAAAGAAGAGTAAATTTGAGGAATAGTAGAATGGAGCTTTAGGTAAACTTCTAGGCACTAAAAAACTCAACCAGAAAGCCCAGCTTGCCATACACAACGCAGTGCTGGTACCATGTATGACAAGAGCTATGAATGCCAAAGAAGCAAATGAGGTGTGTAGGAATAAGCCTAAATGGCGCTCTGTTGTTCGTGCCTACCCCGCAAGGAAACTGGCGTGAAGTTATGTATTTATGTATGTTGAGACATGTGATAAAATTTATAATGTTGATTTTTAGTTCTTTTATTAATGAAAAAAATATTATGTTATATAAATATTTTCAGTACTTATTTTTTAAGCATTAAAGTACTTAAAACAATATTTTTGATGATTACTAACTGAAGAAGAAAAAAATACATTTGTGTTCTTTTCGTTACATAGGTACTCTGAATACAATAATTACTAGTTTACTATATGACGGCTGACGCTGTTTTAACTTTGACCTCATTAAAGGACTTACTACATTGAATAAATGGCATTTTCTTTGATTGTACGGAGGTTCCCCACTATGTACGAATGTGCCCCACGCTATGCACGAAGCTACCCCATGCATGGGGTGCTTTCGTGCGTTTTCCATTTTTTAGGAAAACGGTCGTAACTTCTCCGTGTTGCTTTATATGAAAACTGCACTTCCATAATATTAAAGCCAGATAAATGGGTAATATACCGCTATTAAAATAATTTTGTAATAGCTAGTAGTTTCTTTTTTATAAGGCTCAGAACAAAAAACGTACGAATCCTACCTGCTTTCCCCTACATATGTATTTATATATTATGAATTTTTTTTTATTTGACTTGACTTTATGTTGTTGGTCCGAAGACCTTACAACTTTGCCGGGGTTTTTGGTGCCCTCGAGCCCTAGGGAGTTTTACCTCGGCTGGACTGTTGGCCATAGGGCGACACAATGAACTAATTGAGAACGGGCGACGAGTAATATAAGGCTCGAGGGGAAGGATCCCGGCGGACCGGGATCGGCGGTTCCCGGCGGCCTACGCTATCTTACTGCCGTTTCGCAACGTGTTATGACTGCTAGAGAAGAAACGGCGAAAGAAACTTCCCAGCAACACGCCTAGTCTTTCCTGTGGGGGGGGGGATATGCCTCCTAGCGTCCCTCGCGAATACGTGGAGAGATCGTGATTGGTCTGTCTGTCTGTCTGTCGGTGCCTGCCAGCCTGCCGTCCTAACCACGGACGGGCTGATCCGGGCCAGCCGTTTTGTAATAATGTCGACCTTGTCCGGGAGGATTTATGTATATTAAGTATATCTATTTAATATTGTTACGAGTCACGAGACTCGAATTAAAATGCCGTTAAAATTACTGTAGGGTTTATTAAAACTATACAAAAACGTATAACACAGGTACAATTATAACCAAACACAAGCAGTCCAAACGTAATGCAGAAGGCCGTAATACAATGAAACGCGCAGTCTGTCACTTTTTAGATTCCCGATTGTACACACGTCTTGCTTCGCTCGTGGTTATCACTTGAACTATGATGAGTTAGTTATCAGTCAGTTATCACTTCCCCCTTCATCAGGTCATCGTTTTTAACCGACTTCAAAAAAAAGGAGGAGGGCTCTCAATTCGCCGGAATATACTTATACATATTGTTTTATGCATGTTCACGGATTACTCCGAGATTTGGGACCTATATTTATTAAGGCTCGCGGCACATTTCGTAGGCCTACCCATAGCTAGACACTAAAAAATTAACAAATAAAAAATAACTTCGTTTAAAAAAACCGACTTCAAAAACTAAAAAGTATAATCGCTTTTTAGCGATATTGATTAATACATTATCACAGACTATTGTTAGGTCTATTTAGTTACATAGTTATTCATGTCATGTTTCTTTTTAAACTCTTATATTTTTAATTATTCTGTGATTAGCGCCTGCTTTGTATAGAGTATTTCTCAAAATAATTTTATGTAACAATATTTATCTCTAATATGACGTAGTATTTGTGTGGATTATAACATTCAAAAGCTCTCAATTGTCCATAGACAGTATTCACTACATTTTATTTCAGTTAAATTTTATTTCCAACGCGATAGATTTTATTATCTATGTTCGATTTATTTTATTACATGTAAAACTCTAAATATCTTATATCTAATATATAAAATTCTCGTGTCACAGTTTTCGTTGCCATACTCCTCCGAAACGGCTTGACCGATTTTGATGAAATTTTTTGTGCTTATCCGGTATCTATGAGAATCGGCCAACATCTATTTTTCATCCCCCTAAATGTTAGGGGTAGTACACCCCTAAATTTATTTTTTTAATTTTTTAGACAAAAATTTTAATTTCCATTTTTTTATGATACAACATACAAAAATACATACAACTCTAAATTTTCAACCCTCTATGATCAACCCCTATTTTTGCGGGCAGGATGACGTCTGCCGGGACAGCTAGTATTATCTAAAATTCACAAACAATAATGTTAGAAATTTTTATCATTCATAACCTTTTTAATTAAAATGGTTTATCAATGACTTCAACCCGCTATCGGTTGTGCCAATTTGCTAAGTTTCTTATACTGTAAAATTGTTGGAGGGATGACGAAGTGTTCTCAAAATGTTTATCGAATGTGGAGAGTCATTAGATGAAATGTATGTAAGCCGCAAGGTTATTTGTTTATAAGAATGGTGAGTTGCTGTTTTTTTATTACCATAAGCCCTTCTGTGTTGTTGCAAGTATTACACTATTTCGTTCCAAACATGATGTACATTTATTGCAGAAGACGCTTTCAACATAGAATGTGATTAGCGATATACAGCAAACCAACATTTTGCGGTCTGTGGTGGTTCTGTGTTGACATGTTGACGTCATCGCGATCTGTGGTTATACAATTTACACCGGAATTTGCTGCTAGAGACAGTTTTGTCCCTTTATAGCAAAGCATTCTATCACTTTATAAATTCTTATTTGGATTATTACATAATGTATGAATGAACGTTATTTATTGCATATATAAGTTACATATATACAATAGGATAGGTTTAAGGTAATTTGTTATATATTTTTATGGAAATCATGTATTGTTTGTTTTATTAATATGAAGTTGTATCAAAATCCTTATTCCATTTTTTATTGCTGGAGTACATCAGACAGGCTGATGGCCTGTGGTGGAAACCGTTGCCTGTGAAGATTCGAATAACTAAAAGTGCTACTGGTAGCACTTTTAGTCCACGAGTCACGAGTCCGGCAACACACTGGTGTGTTGCCGGACTCGTAGATCCTGGAACCTGGCGACTGATGCCGAAACACAGCTCAAGGTTCTTACGGTGGCATGCTCTAGACCAGGGGTGGTATACATCTACACGGCCAAATATCCTACCACCTGCCTGATGTACTCCAGCAATAAAAATCCACATAAACCTCGGTGATTTCCCCCAGGGGCCGAGGGTATACATAGAAGTATTCCCCCAGTGTTAGCAAAAAAGGGTCTAGGGTCCCATTAAAAAAAGTCTTATTAAATTTTTTTGCTAAAATAATTAATTTTTAAAATACAACACTAATATTCTCGACGTAAATTTTTGAGTTGTAATCGGCTCTCTGACTCTCCAGAGTGTGTGATTAATAAAGTCTTAACTATGTTCAAAATTTAAGTTAACCCCGTAATTGCCCATTATTTTGACAGCTCGCTCGGTCCCCGTGCCATGTTCGGCACAAGTCGTTGAAAACTGCTACATACACCCAAAATTAACTGGTGGGAAACGCATTAATAATCTTTGTAAAGGCTGCGGTGGTATAGATGGCGGAATCAGAAAATAACTTTTAAGTAAAAAATATGTTTAAAAAATAAAACGCCAAAAGCCTGTGGCGCCATCTAGTCTTTTTTTATTGCAGGACTTCAGCAGACAGGCAGACTGCCCACTTGATAGACAGCGGTTACCATCGCCTATGGACATTTGCAACACCAAAGGTGCTACAAATGTGCTGCTGCTCTCTTAAGAGAGACTGGAACGTTGTCACTAATGCCGGACCACAACTTAAGGTTGTTATGGCGACAGACTTTAGACCAGGGGTGGTAGCCATCCAGTCGGGCAAATGCCCTACCACCTGGCTGTGGGTTGTTTTGTGATTACGACAGGCCGCCCGGCCGCAGGAAATTGTATTCTTTCTCCGATCCTGCACGGATAGTATTGTATGATTTAGAACCTTTTTAAAATAATTATTATCGTTCTTAGGATTTTTCTTCGTTTGTTGTTTAAAGCTGAAGTAAATTCTACATCTAAATACTTATCCTCCGCAGCACATTATTTTTGTTTACATAAATCAGTAATATTAAAATCTAGATTGCACTTTAACCGATTATATTTTTAACTGAATTAATAAAAATCTGGAGGTTTATCGCATTATAAAGTCGGTGCCAAAAAAATGAGTTAACATTTTATTTGGCACCGACATCCCAATTATATAAAATAAAAAATCAATTTAATTACGTAATAACAACATATTTTTCTTGTTTTTTTTTTTCATTGTGTTTTATTGATAGTTATGTGTTAAAAAGAGGCTATTTTGGCACTGGTACCTGGACGTCAAAATGTTATTTATATCTTTGACACCAATATTCCATTCACGTTATCGTACAATGTATTAAGTTTATTACATATTTGGGTACTTAAAATCCGTTATATTATCATTTTAATAATACAAGCCAAACGCCCGATCACTGCCAATAAGTGATTCCTTGCATAATTGTGCGTATTCAAAGTCCGTGAATAGTTAAGAACATGCCATCTAAATCAATTGAAATGAAATAAAATAAAACTTTATTTATTTTCTCACACAACAATTTACAAGGATAGGACCTGTTGTGTGAGACTGGTGCCCATTTTAGAAATCGTTTGTAGTATGACCGAAGCCTTACTCTCTTGGGGTATGCGTGATTCGGCCATTCATCAAGGTGTCAGAGTACTAGGACTATAAAACACGAGTCACGCACTCGTTTACGTCGAAAATAAATAAAATAAGCGACATAATACGTCGTTTATTTTGCAATACCACTAATATCCACAATACCTTTTTAGAATAGAATAGAATAAATGACTTTAGTTTTCACCACATACAGATGAAATGAACAATTTACAGTAGTCACATTAAAGTAACACAAACAGTTAAAATAGGAACAATTGGTGGCCTTATCGCTTCATACTCGTAGCGACCTCTTCCAGACAACCCGGCCTATAGATTTTATAAACAGGAGATTCGCAAGCGTATGATTTAAACTTAACCTTCTTATTTAGAGAGAGAGAGAGAGAGAGAGAGAGAGAGAGAGAGAGAGAGAGAGAGAGAGAGAGAGAGAGAGAGAGAGAGAGAGAGAGAGAGAGAGAGAGAGAGAGAGAGAGATAACACTTTATTGCGCACCAAAATATACAATTATAAAAACAGACCATAATTACAAGTTTTTGTACGCAATACGCGTTCTTATCTCTAAGCGATCTGTTGCAGGCAACCAAATTAAAGAAATTTGAATCAAGCGATGCAGGAAAAAGGCAATAGATACATAAATACTTAAACTTATTTAAGAAATAAATTTATAATTACATACTTATATACAACGTCACTATTTATAACAATTGTTCGGGGTTTGAAGGCTTGTTTCTTTATTGCAAAGCTAGTAAGCAGGTAGACAGACCAGCTTATAGAAAGTACCATTGGCCTGCAAATGTTTGCAACACCACGGGCAAGAACAACGTGTTGCTAGACTTTAAGATGGCATGAAGAGAAGGAAATAGAATTATTGGAAATAGGAATCAGACAAGAGGAATGGGATAGAAAAGATTGGGATTGGAAGTTATCTATTGGAAGTAACTATCCAAGTTGGATTGCACATTCCAAAAACCAATTCATCAAGCTGTTAGAGGTGTATTCGTAAAGAATATTTGTTTTGCTTATTATTTTGTAGATGTAATGAATGTTAAGTATTATAATTTCAAGACTAACAAATTACGCATGGTATGTGTAGGTAGGTATAAGGCGATCAGTTTGCGCCCCTTAGTTATCTGCGCTCGGGTGCTACACATCCTTTGTACCTACGGGAAAAGACCGCCCTGACTGGCTATGATAACCGGCATAAAATTGGAATCCAAGAAATCTATATAATATAATATAATTCGTGCCTACCCCGCAAGGGACCTGGCGTGAAGTTATCTATGTATCTATGTATGTATGTATGTATAATATTGTTACGAGCTACAGGACTCGAATTGAAATTACTATAGAATTTATTAGAACTATACAAACACGCATAGCACATGTACAAGTATAACTCGACACAACCAGTATAAACTGCACGATCCAATAACACGAAAGTCCGTCACTATATCGCTTAACGAATGTACTAGGTGTGTCATCTTACTCGTATTGTAATCGACGCTTGACTGCCTCACCCCTCCGTTCAGGCATTCTTTTATACTAACCTATACCATACAACAGATGATCTCATCATCCTAGAAAGTGATCCGGAGATACTACAAGATATGATTGAGACTCTGGCATACAGAAGCAAGGAAGCTGGTCTTGTAATTAATACAAAAAAAACTAAAATGATGACCAACTCCACAGAAATGGACATTGTGCTGGAAGGGAAAAAGCTTGAATATGTCAACGAGTATATTTAGGACAAATAATATCACCCAGTAACCAGATGGAAAAGGAACTTAACAAAATAATTGCAATAATATCACCCAGTATCGTCCTGACCTACGGGGCCGAGACGTGGACACTGACGGCAGGATTGGTCCACAAGTTCCAAGTCACTCAACGGGCTATGGAGCGAGCTATGTTGGGTGTTTCTCTTATGGATAAAAATAGAAATGAGGATATCCGTAGGAGAACCAAAGTAACCGACATAGCTCGCAAAATTAGCAAGTTGAAGTGGCAGTGGGCCGGTTACGTCTGGCGCAGGACCGATGGCCGTTGGAGCAGACGAGTCCTGGAGTGAAGACCGCGTCTCGGTAAACGTAGTGTCGGACGCCCTCCAGCCCGATGGACCGACGACCTACGCAAGGTCGCCAGTAGGCGCTGGATGAGAAAGGCAGCGGATAGGTATGAGTGGCGCCGTCTTGGGGAGGCCTACGTCCAGCAGTGGACTGTGAATGGCTGACGACGAATATCACCCAGTAATCAGATGGAAAAGGAACTTAACAAAAGAATTGCTTGTGGTTGGAAGAAGTACTGGTCTCTCAAAGAAATAATGAAAAGCAAAAACTTGAGTATATCTGTTAAACGGAAAACGTTCAACACTTGCATCCTCCCATGTTTGACATACGGATGTGAAACTTGGTCGCTCACCCAAAGCCAGCGTGAAAAACTTGCCAAGTGCCAACGTTCGATGGAAAGGAGTATGTTGGGAATAAAGCTCAGCGACAAAATCACCTCAACCGAGATGCGACAGAAATACAAAGTTCCTAACATACTCACCCGAATCGACCACCTAAAATGGGGCTGGACAGGACACATGATACGGTGTAGAGCAAACAAATGGAGCCAACAGGTGACGTTATGGTATCCAAGGGATGGTGCAAGACAACGAAAACGTCCGCTAAGAAGATGGGAAGATGATCTTCATCTGGCCCTGGGACCATATTGGACAAGAGTCCCGGCAGACAGACAGCAATGGAAGCAGTTGGAGGAGGCCTATGTCAAGCGACACACCGAGCTAAGAGACATTTTATAAAACATGAGATTAACAAAGAGAAACTAGCTCGGAACAAACGGCTACATCATCATACCATACAACAATCGACCGCGTGGACTGAATTAATATGAAAACGTAATCTTCACACCTGCGGCCATAAGCGAGTACAATAACAATAGGATGTTTTTTCTTAATTACAAATTTTAAACACAAAGTAAACAAAAGAATTCAAAATGCGGTAAAGGTAATAAACCAAGTGTGCATTTACTTTGTCGGCGTGTAACAATGTATTTACTATATAAGGGGCGCTTCAGAAGGCATTATGTTAACAAATAAATTACATATATATTCGAGCTTACCATAAACTCTTTGTAGCGGTCTTGCTTTTGAACAAAAAAATCTTTTTTCTTTCACCATATCCCAACTACTTGGGGTCGGCACAAAATGTCTTTAATTTCCACACTCCTCTACTCTGACATACATCTTCTGTCACACTACATATCATCATATCATGCTTCACACAATCCATCAATCTTTTTTTGGTCTACCTCTACATTTGTATCCATCCATCTTGTAGTTTAACATTCTTTTTGTCACGTGACTTTCCTCCCTCCTCATTATATGCCCATATCAACTTGATCTTCTTCCTCTCAATTTTTCAGTCACGGACGCAAATTTCAAAGATCCCTTTATGTACTCATTTCTCACCTTATCCATTCTTGTAACACCTCACATCCATCTAAACACTCTCATCTCGGCTGAGCTGTACGAAAACATTGTAAAGCGTAAGTTATCCGATAATTGGTGAAACTCATATAAAACAGAGTTTATTGTCTGTTAGAAAAATTTTAAGCTGTTGGATATGTAATCAATAAATGAAGTATCATAACGTGCAATTAGACCTGATTAAAATGTAGATAAAGTTCTTACAATTTGTGAGTATAAAAAAAATAATTTCAAACAAAATGATGTACTGAAATATAATTATAAACTTTTTAAAAAGTTATCCATATTCTTCAATCGATTTTAAAGTGAAAACAAAAGTTTCAAGTACACAGAATAATGAAAGTGAAATGAGTTCGATTAAATTATTCAGTTTGAATAAATTGCCCAATCCAGTGTTGCTTTTTAGTAAACTTTTAAAACTTTTGCTACTTGGAAAATTTAGAAATCGGACATTTAATAGCAAAATAGATATTTACTGCTTTTCATTTGAAATTGCAATTAATAAAATCAACCAATTCAAAGTCTTTCTACGCATAGTGAAGGTGCAATAATATTGGTAACAAAATTAAGGGTGACATACAAAGCGTATATATAAGCGAAGAATCTTAATATATATATTTCTTCTGTGCGTGTGTCACTGAACTCCTCCTAAACGGCTGGACCGATTTTGATGAAATTTTTTGTGTGAGTTCAAGGGGATTCGAGGATGGTTTAGATTCACAATTGGACCTGGTAGGTGGCGCTACAATCGGGTTCTAAATTTTAATTCTTCAGGGCAGGACAACGTCTGCCGGGACACCTAGTATAATCTTAAAATTACAGTACACTTATACGTGTGGAGTCTTGTTAGACAGGTCTCAATAAATCAGTGGAATAGCAAGAAAATTTTAGTTATTTTCTTACACAACAAATTACCAATAATAAATAACATGTGTGTGTGTGCATGCGTGCATGCACACACACACACACATATGTTGTCAGGACTTTGGCTTTAGTTGGCTGTATTAAGCAAAAGTCGTTTTTAAGATGAGGAACATTTTAATTCTGCGACTGTACATACATAGAATCATTATGGAGAAAACCCTTTCATCAATCCATTAAGGGTAAAAGCAAGAGACCCACAAAATTTGTTTACCAACCTTTAGAACGAATTTGGTTGTCCAAATTACGATAGCGGCCAATTTTTGAAATCGCATCAACTTTCTCATCCAACTTTGGAATGGGGACAACTTATTTTATTATGGCAATCTACAGCAAATTGTAAAATTGGAATTACCACCTTTTGTTTCTTATTTTCTGAACATTTAATTCTGTTTTGCTTATTGTGAAAGTTCAGCAGACATGTTGGCGGCTCACTTGATGGAAAGCGGTTAACATCGCCTATGGACTTTTGCAACACCATAGGTGATACCAATGCGATGCCGCCCTCGAAGGAATGTTATGACACCTTTTTTGAAAAATTTCATATCGTAGCGCTGTGGGAATACTTCAGTGGGGTGTTTATAAGGCCTATTGTGCGCGAGAGAATCGTCCTAGAAAACCGTTGCGTACATGAGCCCAGTGGCTCAAAGAAGTGGGGATGGACGTCTAGCCGATGGCGAGCGGTGCGATGGTAGAAAGAAGACATAGGCACTATTCTGAACATTCCCTCGGAACACTCCCAATTATAAAGTGGTAAAAGGTATATATTAGTTTTATGATATTACGACTTGAACGCCGACAAAAGACAAATAATTCACACCTGCATACCTGTAGACATTTTATTACTTTTTTCGGCATTTGGACTTCTTTTGTTTACTTTATGTTTGAAATTTATGATTAGAAAAACAGCGCATTGTGTATTGTAATATTTATGGCAGTCATTCGCCAGGTGTGATTCTAGGAAATTCAGTCCACGGGGCCGAGTAGAGATATTGCATTTTTACAGTATAAAGCAATGCTCCAATTGAGAGATGAGACAGTCAAGCGATAACCACGAGCGGAGCAAGACTTGTGTACATTCGGTAATCTATTTAGTGACGGACTTTACGCGTGTTATTGAATCGTGTATTACGTTGGGACTGGCTGTGTCCAGTTATATTTGTACCTAAGTTATACGTGTTTGTAGAGTTCTAATAAATTCTATAGTTATTATTCCAACGGCATTTTAATTCAAGTCCTGCAACTCGTAACAATAATGTATAGCATTTTTTCATTTTTATGGCCCGTGGTCTTGAAAGACATACATAAAATGTAGAGCAGTATTATTTTGAAATTGATTAACTGACACTAAAAAATAATTTATAGTACTGTGACCTTGTTATGTGCTTCTGTAATAATCAAGTTTTATATTAATTTAATTGGGTAATTTATTGATTGATTATTTAATTAATATTATAAAGGCCAGGCATCATTACAAATTGTCTTATTGTACGTCCGAAAGAACAACAAAGTTATTTCTGTTTGTGACACTTTCTAACTGCTATTCTATGCTAATATAATTACTAAGAAATACTCATAAATAAACAACACTGTCAATAAATAAGGCCAAACGCCAAAAACTTTACAAGTTCATTATTCTATGCAACAAAACATTCGATTAATGTTTCATTTTACTAACTCCAAAAATTTCCCTCAACTCGACCCATTTTCGAAACAAAGGGACGTCCCTTCGGACTTCGTTACGACAAAATGTAAGTCACTGATAAATGAGGAACACGGATTGGAATAGCCAATTGAAGTAGTAATGACCCTTTAACGTATATGTCATTAGTGAGCCTATAGGTTTTATTTAACTTGCAATGGATGTACCTATGTATATACAACTATGTTCGTATGTAAGTAAGAAAGTAATTTCGGATGGAATCTTGCCAGTTAAATTTGAGCAACTTTCCGGTCTCCAATTGAGTTGAAATTTCGCACACATATGTCTATCGCGTGACAATGCAATAATATGGTACCATGGAGCTGATCTGATCGGAACCGGAAGGTGGCCATAGGAACTTCTGTACTAAACCTCATAGACCCGTCGTGTTTGGGCTCGTTCTACTTGTATTGGCTAGCACCTGATGCCTGCTGCTACCTGATGTCCAGGATCTCGAAAGTTTGCATTTAAAAACCTTTAAAAAGCTTATTATATTTACTTATAATCAAACTGGCAAATGGTGCAACTGATGCTAAGCGGTTACCGTTGCATATGGACATCTGCAATACCAAGGGAGTCGATGTGTTGCCTGTCTCGTCGAGGTTGAAATGATTAGTTAACGTCCTTTTTGAAAAGTCTCATGTATATAGTAGTGCCCTAGGAAAATTGTTCAGTCCATTGCTAACACACGTATAGTATGGTATATAAATATATAGTTTAGTAGTTGACTTTTAAATGTTTCTTGCATTAAATAAATATTTTTTTGTAATTTCATGAAGTTTAGTATATAGAATATAAAAAAATGTAAATACAGTGATAAAGTAAACCGCAAGTAAATTATATTGATGTAAAACAGCGAACGGAAAACATATACATCTGACTGGGTAGTAGATAAGATTTTATTATTTATTGATGTGTATACGCAAAGTAGACGTCTGCCGCGATCAATATAAGTATTTAAGACTATAATAAACAAAATATATAAATGGCATATCTGGTCAATTACTTTCAATCTTTTTTAGTATATTCAAAATTGTCTGCTATAAAGTAAAGCCGCGCGATAATGGTCTTCCATTCTAATTTTCCGATAATAATAAGCCTATATTTTAAAATATCAAAATGGCAGCCGTGGTCAAATGGATTTAAAATTCGTCAAAAATCGATACTGTCTTACCTCAGCGCTCGTCGCGTCCACCACTTTGAGCTTAGTGAGTCCCCGTACCATACATGGTAGGTATAGGGGCATCAATGAACAAAACCTCAGGTCTGGTCAAATACATCACTGGCTCTTAAGCTAGAACTTGTAACGTCTCATCCCGTTTATTTTCTTATTTTTCATGCCTGCGCTCTATTGTAGAAAACATTTTGGCGACTCCCTTTCTTGAGGCTTGGCGACGAAAAACATGTTGCTTTATGAACACGAGGCATCATTACAGCTATTTATCCCTATTAACGAAAGCATTGTTAGGGTTGACACTTTTGTCGGTCAAAAAAGCCATTTTGGGTAATGACCTCATATTTATTAGGGTGCGTAGTTTTTTCAGGTTATGTCGCTAATTAACTTGCCTATTGTCTGAAAAAATTAAAAAAATCTATTAGGTTTCGTATCGCGTATTGGTTTTTGATGACTGACATTTCAGTTACTTTTCCACACTTTTGAAACATAGCATGAAATTAACTCTTTCTATCCTTTAACCTTTTTTGACTCTTTTAGACTCAGAGCCGGATCTGGGGGAGGCATCAAGTCAGAGAGCAGCAAATTCAAACTTCACAGAAAAATACACAACTCATCACCAACGCAACTTTGACCACTAAGACGTTCAGTAGCTTAAGCACTTTTCTTTTCTTTTCGTGGGGCATGTAGGAATAGGTTAATGATGGATATACAAACTTTTTGTATATATATTAAATTTCAATTTAATATTGGAACGTGTGGCTGACTTATGTGTTGTTTCTGCCACCGTTGAAGTTCCACTCGAAAATATATGTTGTAGCAACGAACATCTCTCGTGTTCTTTAACCAAGCCTTCTTAGCCCCCAACAGTTAAAACCACAGACGCACGCGTGTCCATCAGTGGGCGTCTGATGGCTGAAATGATATTGATGATTAAGGTAATATAGGCGAACGGGGGAGGTATTATTCAGTGTTTAGAGTTGGCGCAGTATGTCTTTTATTTCTACAATTGACTGGTTTTTCATACGTTCTCTGTTACACCACGAAACTTTTTGTCTCCTTCACATAATGTCACTATCATGGCAATCATAACTGCAAGCCAATGCATATAGTTATTATTTGCCTTAGGATTATCTATAGTCCAGTAACCATAAACTCCGTGTTTGTAGATGAAGTATGACAGGACTATGGTAGCCCTGTTGTACACACCACATTGATCGTCGCATGACAATAGCTGGCGCGTACAATAACTCATTGTGTGTCTATCTACAGACGCCAGGCGGCGATACATCAATATACAAAAATATGGAGGGCATCTCATAAAAAGGATTCAAAATAAATCACAAGGAGAATTGAGAAGGTTCAGATCATAAAAGATTTGTATGTGTTGAAATATGGGAAAATTTGAAGGGAAATTGCCGTTGTTTAATGGATTGAGGACATAACTTTTGTTGGATAGTCAAATTTCAAGCTATACATAATTGGCCTTCAGGGATGAATTCTTAAGTATATGAAATAGAGGAAATACTTAAAGGATTCTTAAGGCCGATTTTGATCAAAATGAAACTATCATTAGATTTTTGAAAATTCAAAGTTTCGATTTCTGATCAGAGTAACTGGTTCCTGACCAGAGTAACTGGTCAGGAATCGAATCTTTTCCTTAATTGGACCTACTTATTTATGCAAAATGGAACCAATCGACATACTGACATTTTTGATAAAAAGTCGTTTTTATTAAAATTTTGCATAAAAAATAGACACTTTTTTGTATGCAAAATATCAATGAAATCGGCTTTTCTCAAAACTGTCAGTATGTGAGTTGGTTCTATTTGCATAATTAGGTCCAATTAATCATTGTATTAATTTGTGAAGCAAAAACTTTGTACCCCTTTTTACAAAAATTGCGCGGACGGAGGAGTATGAAATTTCGCACACTTACAGTTTGTATAAATAAGGAGTACAGAATGCAATTTTTTTAAATATTATGCATAAGACATACATTAAAACAATAAAAAAACATTACACACATTTAGATATATATACAAAACATTAAATTCCAATGTGTTTTGTTTTATTAGTCGATATCAAATTTAGTATAATAAACTGTGTATATTTTTTACCCTGGGAATCCCTCAGGGTTTTTCCGGGAGCGGTTTGAAGCTGCTTGGATACATTCAAATTAGCTGATTATTATTATTATACAGTTTCCACTAAAACGATTACTTTTTAATGCTACGATACTTTAAAAATTTCAAGTTAGGCGTGGAAGAAGTCGCGGACATATTCTAGTACCGAAAAGAAATTGAAATATAAATTAATAAATCAATTTCGAAAATTCAAAAACAGTAGACAGCCATCAAACAACAAATCGTCTGTTTCAATTTGACTACATTTATATCGGTTTTTACGTTTTTAACAACTAATTTGTTTTTTGGTCGGCAGTCGGGAACGATTTGATTGATCTAAGGAAAATTTCATGGACATTTGAAAACGATCTTTAATTCTCTTGATTTATAATTGAAATTCTAATGCTGTTCATTCGGTGTATCGGTATCTCACTGCCATTTGAACCATGTATTTATTTTGATTGAATTTAGAACTTAGGATCTTTTATATAGAGTCGAAAATCGTATCAGGCGGAATGAAATTTCGTAGAGTAAAACCAGGCTGATTGAATTTAGCCAGGTCGCCAGCCCTCGACCTATTAGACAAACGTTTCGCCTATCGAGATTGGTTTCGGTTTGACGAATTTTTACTTTTATTTTCAGAGAGCGAAAAAAGATAAATAGTTTTACAAACGAATTCTTTTTTGCTAGAATTTTTTTATTTGCATTTTAATTGGGTGCCCCTAAGAGTAAATATACTGAAGTCAAAATCAGTTTATTTTGCGATAAAAAACATTTTTAACTTTTAATTTACTAAGTTAAAAATTACTAGTATTTATTTAAACAGTTTTAGTCAATTTAGGTAATATTTAAACTACCGTGCGCAAGTGTCAGCTTCAGAGTGGAATTTCATTCCTGTGTGCAACCTGAATCAAGCCAGGAGAGGGAGGATCTTAAGGTTGGTGGAGCTTCTAATTTTCTAGTGCAAGGAACTAGGTCACATCTCTCCCATACAGTCTATCACAAATTGAAGCAGCTTATTATCAGTGGGCTACAGCGCCCTACATTATTTTTAATACAACCCGTGCGCATTAACATGACACCTGGCTCGGAAACAAACCTCCTCCCGCTGCGCCGCGCATCACTGTTATCGTTGTTAAATGATGATATTCAAACTAAAATGAAATTCATTTATTGCACTAAGTATTTTAAACGTAATTCATTTGATCCAGGTGCCATGTTAATTCGCGCGGGTTGTATTAAAAATAATGTAGGGCGCTGTAGCCCACTGATAATAAGCTGCTTCAATTTGTGATGGACGGTATGGGAGAGATGTGACCTAGTTCCTTGCACTAGACAATTAGAAGCTCCACCAACCTTAAGATCCTCCCTCTCCTGGCTTGATTCAGGTTGCACACAGGAATGAAATTCCACTCTGAAGCTGACACTTGTACAAAGTTGTAAGAGTAGCACATGTTCTGGCACAGTCAGTATCACTACAAGTTGATAAATTTTGAAAAAAGTATCAGCGAATGGTGGTTTTCGTCAAACGCTTTTTTTTTTTTAATTTTTAGACCCAAACTGTCTCCACCTTAGGGTATGGCAGAGTTACGCTTTTCTAATTTATCTTTATTGCTAATTAAAGGTTTCAGTTATTTTTATGTTTATACTGTTTGTGAGTTATTGGTACAATTTTGTCGAAAATTTTCCGTATTTAGTTACAATTTTATTATCGTTGTTATTTTAATAGCTATAAACCTTTTTACTTATGTATTATATTTATTTATATTCTAAGTATGACGTGCTGCTAGTATACATCTTTGGTAATTACTATTCTATTTATTACATACAATATACATACTATTTATCAACTAATTTTTGACGCTGTAAGTAAATATACTTAAGTATATCACTACAGTGTTCATGTTTTTTTATACACTTTTATGTTACTAGTTCTATGTTGCTGGTCCATATATACGTATTTCTCTATTTTCGTCAAACGTTGACTTGTGTCCAAAATGGCCTCTGCCCTGCTGTGCATTGACCGTCACCAACACAGAAGGAGTAGAGACAGCCAAATTCATGGAGCGATATTCTTCACTAGGCAAGAACCGAAAAAATATTTACACGGAAATTTGAGAACTTCCTCCTTCGTTTTTAAGGCTGTTAAAAATACATATTTTCTACAATATCTTAAAGTTGGTGCCAAGCAAAACCTAAAAAAATCCAATAAAGGAGACGGATACACTTTTACACATTCTTGGGCCCAGCTTGTAAAAGTATGAGAATTATTTTAAGTTTTATTTTTATAATGTTGATATGTTTTATAAGTGTAGTGTGTTTTTCATATTATTAATTGTTTAATTATATTCACACAAATCAATTATGGTAATCGTTAACTAATTTTATTTGAGATCTTATTTTTAATATCTTCCAGGTAGAATTTAGGGCTAATGTTTTACATTTTGTAATCGAAAAATGTTAGGCTTTTTTAAACCATATCTCAACTCGATTCATTTCTTTCAAACCCCGTCTGCTTCCTAAAGTGTAATAATTTTTATGTTTTACGTCACACTGTCTTTAAGATGTTGTGGAAAATACCTTAAAGTCGGCACCTTTTTTTTTGCATTAATTTCTTTTCAGTTAAGTGCTTTACTTGTATAGGTCTTTAATCAAGTAACAAATCTATAGATTTTCATCATCTCTACTTACCTTTTACATACATATTACATATTCAGTGAAATTTTCTCACACAAGTTTATATACACTGTTTAAACTCCTATCAAAACGCTTTATTTGTAATTTGTCAAAGCTCGTGCAAATTTCGCTGTGAAAACAAATTCCAATGAGCGACATTCATAATTAATTAATCAGAACAGTAAATTACAGCAAAATTAACTTTAACAAGCAAATACAAATAAGCGCAAATTATAATTAGAAAATCATCGCAACAATAATTTGCGCTTATCGTTCAATAAATATTTACATTTCAATCAATCCAATATCAGCGTGCAAAATATTATTAACAATATTTTAAATTTATACACACATTTAATTTGATTTTGGAATTATGCGCGCTGATATTTGAATGATTAAAATGTAAATATTTATTCAACAATAAGCGCATTCAGGGAGTTAATAAAACAATTAACTGAGTATAAATTAATATTCAATATTAGATTTTTAATTTACTACAGTGTTTATTATGTTAAATATTCTAATATTTTATTTCAGATTCTAGTTTTATGCTTTCTAATAATGTAATGGTGTTGTAAATGAAAAATAGTCTTCTTCATGTATGTATTTAAAGAAGAGTTTTCTGTAAAGACAGGTAACAAAGGTTGCTACAAATATTACGAACCAGTATTTACAACAAATGTCTGAGTGAAATATCAGGGTTAGTCCTAACAGACCAGCATTACCCTGAAACTGATACACCCCCTTTTTAGAACAAGTTTATTTTACATTAGTTTTAAATTTGTTAGCATCTTGATTGTACCTAATGTATTTTTTCTAAATAATATGATTTTCTTTCATCTTTATTTCTTAAAAGATTGTCTTTGATTGTGGCTCTATTCGCTTACGGCCTGGCCACAACGTCTGACTTAGCGACAAGTGCCGCGACAAGTCATGCGTCTGTATAGTATTTAATTGTGACGGCTTGTGGCCTATTTCACATATTTTAATACTTTTATTATTGACGTTGGTTGCGTCGTATTTAGCCGTCGCTCATGACGACAAGTACGTGTCTGAGCCGTTGGACTACGAGTCCCTACCTCTGTGGTCGGTTAATACCAAGGAAGAAGAATACTAGGAATGACAACCACACTGTTTATGAACACATAACAAATTTGTATATAACAAGTCGAAGAAAAGTATATCAAAAAGTAACCGAAAAGCTCCTAAATCCTTATAAGCTGACGCTAGTATATCTAAAAAGCTCTACATTTAAGTCTTGCTGCAGTCAACTCTAAAGCCACCCAACAATTTTTGACACACGACCGATGTAGTGCGCGCAGCTCGTCGCACATATCGTTCTACGTTTATAGAGTGGCCCTAGGATACCCTGGTAGATGTAGGTGTAGAAATTAAAAACTTTTAGTGGTGAAAAGTTAAAAAAAAAACACTTTTACATAAAGAATACGTCTGCACTCGGCTACAATCAAAACGGAAGAAAAAAGGAACGACAGTGTTGCAGGTTTAAAATTTTTAAAAAATGTTGGTGTTGCCAACACGTAGCACCGCGCTACATCTGTGCAATTCTTGGAAGTCAATATAAATTCGAACTTATTAGTGGGCCACGCCCGCGAGTTGTATGTGAACAAGCACTAAAAAGTCTTAACAGTAAAATATCCAATTTGTGAACCATTCCGACTCCTTTGATTCGCAATAACAGCATCTTGGAGACAAATCCATTACGCCCACTTCGAAAATGATTTATTTCAAATAGACGGAAGTATTTCTTTGTATTGAATTGTCATATATGGGACAATTAAGTACATTTTTTGTTAGCGATCATTATCATAGTAAATAAATCTATTTATCTTTTTTAGGTGGTGAGTGTCTCTGATGTGATGATCTGTCTGAATGTAAAAATGTGTGCGTCTCGGAACGACTGACAGATATTATAACTTAGTCTGCCTACCGCTGCCGTATGCATGAGAGTAAGGGAAGCCAGGCAGACTGGCGCCGTAACGCGTTACCTAACGAAGCGGTTTACCCTCCCATAAGAAGTTATCACTTCACAAAAGAGAACTAAAAACTTAACCAGTTCATGTACTAGACCAATATGCACATTATGTCAAAAGACTGCCATTGTGTTACAGTATGTGGGTCAAACACAAAAACGGAAGATATCATCCCTGCAAATTGCTATTGCACTAGGCCGCCATTTTGGTGACGTAACCGTAGCCGAACACTCTACTGTTAGCATCACAGGTCGGCGAGTACGCGTACATATCGAGTTGCGGATGACGTCACGTGAATGTTAATTTTACAAGGTTCCAGCGCATTAGCAATTTGCGGGGATAATAAAGTGTTCAATTTACATAAATTCTATATGTACTACAATATTTGTTCATGCATTTTTTATTATATAAGACTATATTGTGTGTATGTTAGATTTTATAGATTTTTGTATTTTAACAAATAATTTATTGAAGTGATTAACTTTTTATGGGAGGGTAAACCGCTTCGTTACGTAACGCGTTACGGCGCCAGTCTCTCTGACTTCCCTTTCTCTCACGCATACAGCAGCGGTAGGCAGGCTCCTCCTCTCTCACTCTAATCCTAGCCGTATTTCGGTAATTAGATTAAATAATGATACTAATATGATCATACACAAAATTATAATGTACGAGTATATATTCAAGAATTGTAACTAAGAATATTTTTAAGAATATTTTTTAATCAATAAAAGATTTTATTAATAAACCTTTCCTTACATTATCATATTAATATACATAAAATTTTAATAATAACCAAAGCTTTTCTCAAGTTAAACAATTTCAATATTAAATAGTATATAACTTAAATTAGTTTGAGTTATTTCTTCTGTCGGGCTTCCCGAGACGCACACTTTTTTTTATCGCTCTCGTTTAAAACAAAATGTCTACTGTAGACTATTCGGATATTGAATACCTCAGTTTGGTAGACGTTTTAAAATATTCCAATAATAAAATAAAAAAAAATAATTATAAAAACATTAAATTAAACAACTTTCCATATAGCAATCCCTGTTTGCGACTCAAAACTATAAACATATTGTTCCAACATTTGTAATCTTCTCCTATAGATATGTAAAAAAAATTGTATTGCTTCTTGAGCCTACGTTCCACATTCAGCCAGGATTCGAATCCACATGTTGACAACACCAACAATCAATTATAAAAAATTTTCTTCAATATGTGAGTGTGTAAATTTAGTAAATTAATTAAATATCTCTCGTGGTAAAATTTCTTCTTTTTTCCTTAACAGTTTTGATTTAATAATTTAGTCCTTCGCCGCCGCGCCCCAGCATGTGCAACACCAATAAACAATTGATTTTTGACTTTTGTCACATCTCAATTTAGTATATTAATTAAATTCTCTCATGATGCAATTCCTACCCTTTCCTTATTAGTTTTGATTTAATCACACTTCTCTTTTGAAACGGAGTTAGATACCGAAGTTACCTATTATTTCCATTGAAATCTTACAATTTAAGGACAGAATATTGCATTTCTTAGAGGACGCAATTTTATTTTTGTGACATCTGTGGGGGAATGAATAAAAAAATTCTCACTTTTTTGCTTATAACTTCTTTAATTTTTAATTTAAGGCAAAAAGTTATAAACATATTTGTAGGCAAAACAATTTGCTACAAATTATGACTTTACAATTTTTTTGTAAGACGCATAGTTTCCGAGATATCGTGAAAAAAGTATTTTCACCACTTTTTCCAAGATGGCGGCCGGGGGACCCCACAAACTTGAGGTTAAGCTTCTATTGACCCCCCACACATGTCCCAAAAATAAAATTGAGTCCTCTAAGAAATGCAAAGCTTATGTAAAATTTCAATGGTCTATATTTAGATACCAAAACTTTTATTAAGTTAACACAGCTTTACTACTGTATCCAAATTGAAAGATAAATGTGAACCACGTAATATTATCTAATATTATTCCAACCGCTCCACTACTGAAAATATAACCAAATAAAATATTTCCAACCAAAAACAAACATCAAACCAAATCCCCAAGACGTGACTGAATAATGCAGCACCATTTAAAATTTGCTTAGGATTCAAGGATTTGATTACGTGTTCTTATGTAAGATTACGAAATATGAGAAAATAAATATGGTACACAAAATATTACAAGACTGTCTGTCTTATTTTTACTTGAATAAAGCGGTAGTAACTTGCGGAGTCTCGCATTTTCTCTATATTTTTTTATTCTATGAGTACGTCAAGTGTCAAAAATATCAAGCTTATTAAAAATGTAATAAACTGGTTGGCTGTTCCTGTCAGACAACCAAAATCTTTAAAGGTATGCTTACATTCGTGCGCTCTAAATTTTATAAAGCTTCTTCAACCTGCAATTCGGTAGTTGTCAATTTTTGAGAAACAGGTTTAGTTTGAGCCTTATGGTCTATTTTAGCCAAAATATTAATATTTCAACAAAAAAAACAACATTAACATATTTAATTTAGCAATTTTATCAATATTTTGACATTTCGTCACAAAAACGCGTCAAGCTGTCATGGCATCTCGCATGACGTCACAGTGTGCAAAACAAACATCTGTTTCATTGGTGTGTTATCTGAGAAGTCATTGATAGTTTCTTGTGTTTTGCACACTATGACGTCACGCGCTCTGATCGGCGTTCATTATCACGTGGTTAATGGCTGCAATATAACAATTTTATTTCTCAAAAATATCAATTAATATTTAATATTTTAGTTAAAAATTTATTTTTATCATATTTAGATCGTAATCTACGATATATATTAAAATCAGACTTTATTTTTCATATTGTCAACTACCGAATTCATCAGGCGTTTAATGTATGCATGAGCTAAAATTTATATACAATAAAACCTCTGTAAGTCGAACTTGAAGGGAGATTTTGACTTAACGAATTTTGTAAGGGAACATTCGACTTCTACAAGTCAACTCTACAGTTGTAATATTTATTCTAACTGATTTTGACTTAGAGAGGTAAAATAAATAAAATTGCTACTAACTATAGACATATATCTAAATGAGAGAGCGTTGTGGATTGAAAGAAGATGTAATGACAAGAGTTGAAAAAGGAAGGTTAAGGTGGTTTGGGCATGTAGAGAGAATGAATGAAAGCAGAATCACAAAACAAGTATATGACAGCAATGTGACTGGTAGAGTCGGTGCCGGTAGACCGCTACATACACACCACGATCAAATTGAAGATATTTTGAAGAAAGGTCAGATAAAAAGTAATTTAAATAAATGTGCATGTCTGAAAAGATTAATGAAAGTTGATGAAGCGAAAAGTGTTTGTCAGGATTGTAGCAGGTGGAGATCCATTGTCTCTGCCTACCCCAATGGGGAACAGGCTTGACAATATTATTATGTATGTCAAAAACATCTTCAAATATTGCTATGTCCGAGATATAGAGGTCCAATTTATTTTTTCAAATTATAGAAGGAAAATAAGTACTAAATTTACTTATATACTCACTAATTATTGGCGATGTCACCTTAGTAATTAAAATTTGGGTGGCGTGTGCAACATATTTGTAAGTTTTTTTGCAGTCTGATAAAGGCTCTGCCAAAAAGCTGTTGCACCAGCTGGTGAAGCCATCAGCGATGTTGGGTAGATCACAGATAACTTCACTTCATACGTCACTGCAGCAACCCACGCGCGTGTAGATGGTGCTTAGACTTTTGAAATTTTTAATACGTTGACATTGGCATACGTATCGCCGTGATCGCTGCTGTATTAATTGAGCAGGCGCACGTCAGTATATGATCTTTAAATACTGATCGAATAAACTTTATCTGAAGGTGTGGTGAACTGTTGGTGATCACTGATCTGACAACGTACTTTTGATAAGGTGAGTTTTGATATTTTTTAGTCGCTCCAGTGGTTGCCGTATGGGTTTTTATCTTGATTGCCCGGCATCGCGTACTTCAGTATATCACCATATTTTAATTTTGGGCTCGAACTTTTTATCATCATAGCCCGCATACTACATGTTAGGGCTATTTACACGCCTTAACACCAGCCTATATCAAATATATGTATACCACTTCTAAGGCTGCTAACGTGTGCAAACATTAAAACATGATAGTGATCTATCTGACATATCTGACATGAATAACAATTTGGCGGAGATGCTTATCTCATCATGTACAAAAATGTATTCCGAGGAATGTGTCCAGATCGCAATCGTTTATAAAATTTGAAAAACAGTTTTGAGTAAATTAAATCTATTGTCGCAAAGATGCAGTTCAGGTAAAGTACATAAAAAAACTTGAGAGGTGTGAAGGACACCCGGATGGAACGAAGTTCCTTTCGATTAATTAGTGAAGGAATTATAATAAAATTTTATTTTTTTTAAGTTATAAAAATATAATTTAATGTAAACTTAATCAGTAGGCTCAATTTTAGCAATAATTGGCTTGTGGTAACTGAAGTAGGAAACATATGTTTGAGATTCTATTTTATTTAAATGATAACCTTTACATAAGTCTATCCCAAAATCTCGAATTCGAACTCTGACCTCATACCGGGATTGAGATATGGAGGCCAGACGTGGAAAATTACGGCTAAGATGAAACACAAGATAGCCACCTACCAACGAAGTCTTGAACGAAATATGAGCACGAAAATGGACAAAATGAGGAGGCAGAGGGACCATTGCTGCGTTTGGATAAGGACATTAAAAAAAAACGTGTGCGTCTCTGGACGCCTGAGAGAAGTGATAACTTGCGTAAGAGAAAGGGTAGTCAGACAGACTGGCACAGTAACGCGTTACGTAACGAAGCGGTTTACCCTCCCATAAGAAGTTATCACATCAAAAGTAGACAGCCTCAACTGGTATCAAATAGCCCAGGACAGAAACAGATGGGGGTTTTTGGAGGAGGCCTTTACCCAGGTTAAGTAGATATCACTCCAAAATTGTAACTAATTGATCTACATTTTCCCTATCTATCCCTTTAGGAAATAGGTGTCATAACAACCATGTATCCGTGTCTACAAATATAGTAACAAGATGAAATGAATATAGGGTCCTGATAGAAATTCAACGCGCAAACAGTCTGGGCGGCGACATTGAATTTCTAAGTGGGCTTAAGTGTACCGGCGCTTTTATGGCGGGAATAAAACACTCGTAAGATGGGATACCTAGTATCAACCCTTCATTTAATATACAAGAATATTACCTTACAATTTCTTTGGTCGTTTCTTTTTTTAGCCGGTCCATGAATTTATTTTTCAGTAATACCCCTGCCATCTCAGTGGTTACATATGTACATGTTATCACGCCTGTTTCCCATGGGTGTATGCAGTGGCGTAGCTAGCATGGGTGGCACCCGGCGCGGATATTGTAGATGACACCCTAAACTCAATCATCATCATCATCATCATCCGAGCGTTAAATCCCGGTTGCGTTCGGAGCGTTCACTCCGACGCCCAGGGTCCGCTTTCCTACTTTTCCTACTCCACTTCGCGCGGTCTTCAGCATCCCTCGTTTTGAGACCATTGGCACGCATGTCATCCTTCACGACGTCAAGCCAGCATTTCTTAGGCCTTCCCCTTCGACCGGGACCTGGCGGAGGCGGCATGGCTAGACATTTGTTCCCCACGTAATTAGCCGGTCTGCGTAAAACGTGGCCGTACCAGCGTAAGCGACACTCTTGCAGTTTGTCTGCTATGTCACGGACATGAAGACTGCCGCGGACGCGGGAGTTCCTGACCCGGTCTTTCCGCGTCACTCCACACATCCATCGCAGCATATTCATCTCCGTGACACGCAGCTCTTGCTTGTGTCGCTCAAGTACTGGCCACGCTTCACTGCCATACAAAAGGACAGGTCTAATGATGGATTTATAGACCTGCCCTTTTAATTTGACCGGCATTTTGGGGTCACAAATGACACCTGTTACCTCACGCCACTTGGCCCAAGCTGCTGTGATACGGGCCTTGACGTCGAGATCGATATCCCCGGACGCACTAAGGACAGATCCCAAGTACTTAAACTGATCCGTGCGCTCGACCGTATCTTCGCCTATGCGCACGGATGTGGGATCTGTAGTGTTGCAGGCCAAGTACTCAGTCTTCGCCACATTTAGTTTCAGACCACCGTTCTCTAGCGATCTCTTCCACGCATTTACACGTCCCACCAGGCGCCCCCTGTCCGAATCTGCCAGCGCGATGTCGTCAGCATACATGAGCAACCAAGGAGGTTGCTCATGCGCATCTCTGATGCTGTTCGACACTTCGTCTAATATCACGCTGAACAGAAATGGACTAAGGACCGATCCCTGGTGCACGCCTACGGTAATGGGGAAGGGTGTGGTGTCGCCAAACCCTAAACTCAATCAAAAGCGTTAAAATTAAAAAGAAAAGTAATTCTAATGTATGTTTTATTAAAATATGAGTATTACAAATTAATAATGTTTATATATTAAGTGAAATAAATTTTATTAGTGAATAATTAGAATTTCGTCCTTCTATCTTTAACACATGCAAACTCCTAAATCACGTCAACGAAATTTATATTTTGTGTTGTTTCATGTTCTATCGTTAAAATACCAAGATTGTTTAATCTGGTTTCAGTCATTGTAGACCCCAAGTAATTTTTATATTTGGCACTATAACTGATGTTCACGGTCAGGTGTCACCCGGTGCGCCCCCCCCCCCCCCTAGCGACGCCACTGGGTGTATGCAGAGCCTTTGGACCTCCAATTGCGATGCATTTCATTGTCTTCTCCATACATGCTCGTATATTTGAGATGCTGTCCATTCCCCTAAAAAAATAAGAGGTCTGAGACCAATATGTCTATATATAATAATGTATAATAACAGTCCTTAAACATCCCACCGCTGGGCTCGGGCCTCCACTACATGTTTATTATTTAACTCCACACAAAATCCGTTTGACCGGGAAAGGGCAGTGTCAGCATTCACATTCGCAGGATGGCGGCGCGACCCGGGACAGGATGGACTATAAAACTGGTCCATCATAATTATGATTACAAATATTATTATAGAACTGAGAAATCTGTAGAAATATGAGAAAACAAGAAAGCAAATTACTGCTGTCAATAATAAAATAAATGATGAATTGATTGAATATGTTCTGATGTTGACCAGAGGTCAGTACTGTTATGTTATTCCCCTGAGGTTGGTCGTGATGATATGTATGATTCTCTTCTATATTCAATTAAGCGTGCCAGGCAGATAAAGATTAAATAAAATAAATAATTAAATTGTATAACTGTCTTTAATTTACTTTGTTTGTACGACTCGACTCGGCAGGTAACGTGGGACAACTAACAACAGTGCCACGAATATCCACACTAAAGATTGGTAATTGATAATTTTTTTACCGATATTTTTATTGGTTGAAAATACCGGTAAATCTTTTCGTTGCAAAATTAATTTTGCTAATGTTAACTCGAATGGTTGAGTTTCTTATATGTATTATTTTTGATTTAATGAACTTTCCTTCGTACTTCTACATTTTAAGTTACATATAAAGTTTAAAAATCCACAACAACAAAGTAAACAAAGTCTCAAACACACAAAATAAAGTCAAACCACAAACACAAAGTACAAATCTCTTGAAATATAAAAACACAACTTTACCAAAATAATAGAAAATTTGCACTGACCCGCGGTAATATCAATTACCAATATTACGTTTAAAAAATCAACCAATCACGTAATCTTCGCGATCGGTAAAAATACCATTTCATTTCAATTTTCTAACAAATAAAAATACCATTAAGTGTAAAAAACACCAAGTTGAATATTGTGCTTTATTTTGAGAGCTATAGAGCATACAATCAAATACTCAAAATTCTATATTTACATGATAAGTTGAAAACATCTGCAAAGCGAAAATAAATCTTGTGTCAAGCACGATAAAGTTGAAACTTGCATGTATATAATTTCCAATAATTACCTACGCGACTACACGCATATTTGTTAAATGGTATTTTTAACCGTTTAGCTTAATTATATTTACCGAATAGAAGTGTTAATTTTTTTTACCGGTAAATTTATTGGTTAATGGTTATATTTGCCACCACTAATCCACACATTATAATTTATGCTGAATTGAAACTGTCGCTAGTCGTCACAATATTATTTTAAAATTATGTTAGTATATCCTAATATAATTCGTCTTTTCCCAATTAAATCGGCCAAAGAGTATTATAACATTTATTTCGTAACCAGTCATAGTAAGTAATCGTACAATAATTATGTATACCACCGTCGCCACTTCTAATCAGCAATATTCTTGCCACGGGTTTCCTGGAAGGGATCACTATCATATTTGTAGTCTGATTTTAAATTAAATTAAAATGTAAACACGAAATCTCTAGATCATCACTTCCGTTGCCGCCCCTACTATTTCTGCGGACTGTACGCGAAGAAGCACTTGAATTAACCTTCTGAAATAACAAAGTCACTCATACGACACAAATATATGGGTTACAAATATATTATCAATGAATCGTAAAAGTGTATGAGTGTGACAGGCCTGTCTACGACATCAATGTCAGGCTGTATTTATTATATTACTTATCGAGGTGTCGTCACGTAAACAAAACTGACACCTCTCGCGCTTAAGATTTTAGTGCTAAAATGTCAGGTGTATACATGAATAAAATAACATAAAAGTCAGTAAATTCATCGCACTTTCTACCTTTTGGTCACTAGTTTATTGAAGATAGGTTATGAGTAATCGAGTTGAATGAAATCCATGACACTGCTGTACAGTGCCTTTGAAAAGAAATACAACTGAAAAGCAAATGATAGAAATCTAATTCATTTCTAGCGACAAGAATCAATTTTTCTTTTAGTTCAGCTGTCAAAATGACAGGTAGGCCGTATAGGGCACGACCGTTGCCGACAATTGTCTAATCCGATAACATTTAAGGCGTACGCAAATGTTGGATATTCGAGTTTTTTGGCGGCAACTGAAAGAGGACGTTGTGATGTGCAGTTTTATTTTCTAAAAACGTGTATCATATCATCAATAGAGAGCATGAAAGTAAAGTAAACGCGGTCGAGTTGCGAGCGCTGCGCAAAATCTGCGGAGTGACGCTCGCGGACCGCGTTCGTAATACTGAAGTAAGAAAGAGAGTTGGTCTGAAAGAGAGTGTCGGGGTGAAGGTAAGGAAAGGAATGCTCCGGTGGTTCGGGCATGTGGAAAGAATGTATGATGAAAGAATGACTAAACAGATATACAATGCAAAAGTGGATGGATGCAGAAGTCGCGGAAGGCCACGACACACCTTCCATGATTAAATTGATCATGTATTAGCAGAAGGTGATGTCAGGAGCGTTAAGAACAGACGAGCGTGCATGACAAGAGCTATGAATGTCAAAGAAGGAAGTGAGGTGTGTAAGAATAAGCCTGTATGGCGCTCTGTTGTTCGTGCCTACCCCGCAAGGGACCTGGCGTGAAGTTATGTATGTATCATTACTCTGAAACAGTTGTCGGCAACCTTTGAGCAGGCAGGGGCCACAAGGTGACAAAATTTAGTAAAGGCGGGCCGCACTTGTGTAGTTAGCTTTCGTGTTAGTAGTTGCGTATGTGCCCGGCTTTCCGTAGAATACTTTAGGAATGTAACCGGGCATCCGAATAAAACAGCTGGTTAGCAAATAGTTCAACTTTGCGCGATCGTTGTTGTGTATTTAAAAAGTAATAAATATGAATACTTATAACTTACATAGCACGTAGAACACTTACATCCGGTAGCACTTAACACAATCACATAAATACAAGTTGAACAGTTACTGGGCTGGCCTTTGATATTGTTTTTGTATATAGGTACTAGAGTTTACCCCGCGGCTACTCTGCGGGATAACCTCCAGTGCGTGTCTCTTGTTTATAGAGCAAGCGCTACAGGTTATATTATATTACATTTTTTATGTATTTGCCCACGGAAGATTCACTTCATTTTATATCGCTAACTATACCATCCCCGTCTATCTGTAAACAACATAAATTACAAAACTTGACCAAAAAGACCAAAATGGTCTAAATGACCAAAAGACCACAGTGACCGACATGGCCAAAATGACGGAATAGGCAAAAACGACCATAAAGGCCAAAATGACCAAAAAGGCCAAAATGACCAAATAGGCCAAAATGACCAAAAAGGCTACAGTGACCGACATGGCCAAAATGACGGAATAGGCAAAAACGACCAAAAAGGCCAATATGACCAAAAAGGCCCAAATGCCCGACATGGCCAAAATGACCAAAACGGCCAAAATGACAACATTGCCAAAATGACCGAAAAGGCCAAAGTGACCGACATGGCCAAAATGAGTAAAAAGGCCAAAATGAAAAGTATCCCTTGTCCACCCTCAGTATTTAATTTATATACGTACCGAATTTCAGCCAAATTGGGCCGATTTGGCAGTTCTTCCGTAAAAGCATAACAAGCAGAAAGACAAATATATTTTTATCCCGAAAACTATCCCATTTTTCGGGATAAAAAGTATCCTATGTTCATTCTCGGCATCGAAAACATATATGTACTGAGTTTCAGCCAAATCGGTCCTGTAGTTTTTACGTGAAAACGGAACAGACAGACAGACAGAGTTACTTTCGCATTTATAATATTAATAGGATGTTCCGAAGTTTTGAGTCTCAAGGTTCGTAGAGAAGTATTGCAGCCGCGCCGTCGCTGCTGCATTTCGCGCGTACTCGTTGGGGGAGGGAGATAGACATATATGCACATTACTATAGTCAGAGAGAGAAGAGTATAGTATGTAATGTATGGAAGTGTAAGGCTGGCAACGACGCTTGAAATTCCCGCTTGAATAATAAACACGTTGCAATTCGTAAAATGGCTCAAATGCTTATCTGAGAGATGGGAAGCATATTTATTTTTTCGGTAATTAATGAGTGATAAAGTTTGCTCTCATAAATAAGTCCTACCACGAATTGTAATTAACTGCTGAGCAAACCTTTTCAATTCGCGTATTAGCGTGGTGCACTGTAATGCACGCGTTCCCGTCTAATTAATAATATTATTATATTTTTTTTATTGCAGGAGTTCAACAGACAGACAGGTACTTCATGGAAAGCGGTTACCATCGTCTATGGACATTCGCAACACCAAAGGTGCTACAAATGCGCTGCTGCTCTCTTAAGGGAGACTGGAACCTGGTCACTAAAACTGGAACACAACTCAAGGTTGTTATGGCGACATACTCTAGACCAGGGGTGGTAGCCATCCAGTCGGGAAAATGCCCTGGCTGTGGATTGTTTTGGCGGCTCTTACGAAAGGCCGCCCGGTCGTAGGAAATTGTATTCTTCCTCCGTTCCTGCACGGATAAGTATGATAATTATTTATTTTGGTAGAATCCCACAAAAGCTTTATTTAGAAAACAGTCATGGGTTGCATGGGGGCATCTCGCGAGCCGCGTGTTGCCGACCGCTGCTCTAAAATGTACAGTTGTTGTTGGATATTTATAGTCTTTGAGTATGAAGTAATTATATGTTTTTGTGAGAAATGTGAAATGTGGCCTTTCGAGCAGTCACAAGAACTCCGTTGAATGGTGTCACTCTCTGTTGTAGCCTACAATTCAACTGCGTTATTGTACAAACATCCGAATTGGCTGTGTAGACTCTAGGTTAATACATATTTTTATAATAAACATATAAAGTTTCAGACTTTTTTGTTTGAAGGAAATAATCTCTTGAATACACAACGGATTTGAAAAATTATTTCATCAGTAAAAATCTACATTGTGTTTGATTGACATAAGCTATATTTGATTTTGATTAATAACATTTTTAAATGTGAAATATCGATTCCGAGAAAAATGGGCTGAAGCGTTGATTTATCGGCGTGCTGACTAAACAATAAATACTCTATGGAGGGTATTGACTTAAAAAAAAATGTTTTCCCATTATATGTTGGCTTATGTTTGTTTGACGCCCAGCGAAGTGAGCAAGAGTCAGGTCAGTCTATGATAAATCTTATTCTTTGATTTGACATTTATTTTATCAGCTCCAGATATATCTGCAAATAACTAAAGTTATAGAAACCGTGCGAAAATAAGTAAAGCGCAACAGTTATTTTATTAACAGAAGGTGACGTGATAAAGTATGCGAGAATCATTAAAACCTTGATTATAGCTTTTAGGGATGACTCGTTACCACGATCTCGCAGAATATCGGTATGGAATGATTTTTTAAATCAATATTTATATTACACGAGTTCAACTGGCAGACGCCCCAGCTGATGGAAAGCGGTTATAATCGTCAATGGACATTTGTCACACCGAAGGTGCCATCAATGTGTTGCCGCTCTCTAAAGGGAGACTGGAACCTGGCCACTAACGCCGGAATGCAAATCAAGATTGTTATTGCAGCATACTCTAGACCACGGATGGTAGTCATCTATATAGGCAAATACACTACGAACTGTTCATGGGTTTTTTGTCGCCTCTTACGACAGGACGCCCAGCCTCAGGAAATTGTATTCTTTCTCCGTTCCTGTACGGATAAATCATTGAAGTAATCGTGTTTCGTAAAATGAATGAGACTTTCAATGGACTACTTCCTTCTCCTTTCATCTCAACCCTCCTATTGGTGGCAGTTGCTTCTTCCAAATAAAACTCGATGAAGACTGTATGACTTATTATTTTGATACATATTTAATTAAACGAATGGTTAATGAAAGTAGGTGAAGCGAAAGTTGTTTGTCAGGATCGTCGCAAGTGGAGATCCATAGTCTCTGCCTACCCCCATGGGAAACAGGCGTGATTATGTGTATGTATGTATGTACATATTCACAATTAATTTAATACTGTACATAGACGAGTAACAGGGAATATAATGCTATATGGCAGAGAGACAGTTGTGCGATTAAGTGCAAGTGCTTTTGGAATACGTTTGTGTGCATCTCCAGTCTCCAAGTCCGCTTCTTATATCCTTCGTTCTGTCCGACGCCTAGCTGCTAACCGTGTGAGCTATGGGCGTCAGCGGTATGCGAGATACGGAGAGGTGTGTTTCGGCGGGCGTATCAAGGAGATGCTCTCGCTCCGCAACACCTCCTATTCACATTCTAAAGGCTGGCAACGCGTTGACTTCGCCCCTGTTGTTGCAAAAGTCTATAGACGACGATAACCATTTTACATTAGAGGTAATACAGTATGCATGGGTGTGAGTGAAACAAAAAATAACTAAAGTTTCTATTTTTACGGAGTTACGAGTTATAATATTAAGAAGCCAACAAATTCGTAATTTAGTTGTAATCATGCTACCAAATTAAGAATAAATTATGGCTGTGAACTTTCTGAAGATCAACTTAAGTGGTTATTGTACCAACTTAAACGAAAAAAGTGATGTATCAGTCTTGATTTAAACTGCTTATAAAGTTGTTAACCTTATTAAAAACGAAATCATTACTATGTACAAATTACTCTTCTACCTTCTTATTACTTGACAAATTTTAAAGCATTTTCATAGACGTGTTCTAGAATAAGTGCCTCATAATTCATATTATTTTACACTCGACAACACAAAGTGTACGTCACATATAACCGCCCTAAGCAAATTGTCCGTTCTAGATGGTTTATCAAAGTGATTAATGGAGGTATTTTTTTATTCTTTCCGCGATTTAATGTTCTCAGAGGAAATCTATTAGTATTCATTGGATTGTACTGATTTGCTTATGCGTTATCTGTGAAACGAATCTGTCTTAGCGCGTAAAGAGGGGTTAGGGGTGGCTTATGGGGATCAAGTATTTTTACGGCTAAGCCTTATTGTCTATGGAGGTTTACCTATTATGAATGTTTATAAAAAGCCTTTCAGAAGCACAAATTCCTTCCGTCAGCCTTTTATGTATATTATTATGATAATGGATGGATGATAGGAAAGGTTATTCATAAATAAAATCTTTTATTGATTTTAAAATATACTTTATTCTTATTTACAGTTATTGAATATGTACATAAGAATTTTGTGTATGTACATTATTAGTATAATTATTTAATCTAATTACCGAAATACAGCTAGCGCTGTGGGTTAGAGTGAGGGAGGAGGAGGCTGCCTACCGCTGCCGTATGCGTGAGAGAAACGGAAGCCAGACGGACTGGCGCCTTAACGCCTTACGTAACGAAGTGATTTTCCCCCCGATAAGAAGTTATCACTTCAAAAATTAATGTCCACCCGTGCGAAGCCGGGACTGGCTGGTAGTAAATTAATGGACTAAGAGCCGGTGATCGCCAGACCTACCAAATAGTATAAAGGCTAAAAAAGTTTCTGTGCAAGTATCCTACAGCAGGTAAGGTTTGGATATTATGAATCTCGAACCGTGGTGGCTTTGACAGATAACAGGTAGCAAAGGTGAGCGTAATTGCTGCCCAAAAACATTATAGCATAATGCGCAATTCTTTAGTATGTTCCACAGGATACTATTAGAATATCATACCATCCGTTGCCAGACACTTTGTAGGGTGGCAACCACAGACGCCTGTAAAGTTTAATAAATAATAATTCTACTTATGTCATAATATAAAATCTGAGTTTTATATATGTTACTTGGTCAACTATTCAAAGATGTTTTCCAAACGGCCGGACAGTTTCAAAAGTTCTAACTCTCTCCCAGACATAGTTAAAAAAAAATTAGCCTTTATACTATTTGGTAGGTCTGGCGATCACGGGCTCTCAATCTATAAATAGTAAGGCGTCGTATAAAACTCGAATCGTTCAATAGTCATATGATGAGACTTCCTAACTTCGTCCATAAAACTATGTTACGACTTCTTTCCACGGAGGAGAATTTCACAAAATGCATTTCCACATGCAATTTTGAAAGTTATGACAGTTTCTTAAAGTTAAGGATAGTTGTGTTACTATGGTTAAAGTTTGTGACATAGTTGTTGTTACGTTAAATAAAATATAAACTTCTTCAAGGGTGATTTTTAACCTTTTATCTGCTTATTTGTTATTTAACAGGGTTTCTTACATTATGGAGTAATTTCAAGGACAGTGTTTAAAGTATAAAATATTCTTTATTTTTTCTTTATTGTACACAAAATAGTTACAAATAAAAGTATATAATAATGGTGATGTACAAAGGCGAGCTTAACCCTAAAAAGAGTTTTCTTCCAGCAAACCTATGGGTCTAGCGAGAGTGGGAAGACAACAGGCAGGGTTGTGTACATGAAACTTATTATTACATAAAAGTACTTATTGAAAATAAATATTACATTACATACAGATAGATATATATACATATTATATTTATATATATATATATATATTCTTGTCATGTTTCCGTTTAAAGTTGATAATAAATTTTGTTATGTACCCTCTTATTTCTAAACGATGCAAACGGCCATTTCCTTAATTGAATAATCATATTATTTTTATTTATTCGGTAATTAGCGCCTGTTTCGGTATAGAGAGTAGTTCTCCATAATTTATCTCAATTTTATATAACAATAATATACTGTGGCAATTGTGTATGTTATAATTCAAGGTCTCTCAATTGTGTAAGACGGTATTATATTTCATTATTATGTTGGCAGACGTGATAGATTTGTACTGTGTTCGGTTTGTTTTATTACATGTAGAACTTTAAGTATAATGTTTAATGTAATGTATCTTGTATTAAAATATTATCTGGAATTTCCAAACTGTAATGTATTCAATTCTTTTCATTCGTAAAACTTTAATTAAAATAGTTTATTAATGACTTCAATCCGCTATCGGTTGTGCCAAGTTTCATATACTGTAAAATTGTTGCAGGGATGGCGAGATGTCCAGGTGTTGAAACATTCCCTAACTAAGAATAAGGATAATAAGGGTATAAGGTATAAACAGTATACAATGTAGTAAATATTATTTGTACTAAAACTAGCTATGTTTTATTTATATAGTATAGTTACATACCGACAAAGAAATGCGCACCTGGTTTATTACCGCATTTGGAATATTTTTGTTTACTTTGTGTTTGAAGTTTGCAATTAGACAATAGCCTATTATTATTGTTTTCGACTTTGTTGACCGTTCGCAGGAATAATTAACCAGGTGTGCATATTCCGTTTTCTCGGAAAACCTCAGTCAACGCGGTCCTTTGTTGTATTATACAGTTTAGTATAAAACGATGCCCGAATGGGGGGGTGAGGCTGTCAAGCGACGATTACGATACTAGCAAGACGTGTGTAGTACATTCGATAAGCGATATAGTGACGGACTTTGCGCGTGTTATTGGATCGTGCAGTTAGTACAAGTAGTGTCTAGTGTTTCTATAGTTGTGATAGTTGGCATTTTAATTCGAGTCCTGCGTAACTCGCAACAGTATTTTCTTAAGGTTTCTCCTTAAGAAAATACTATATAAATAAAACATTGCTATACGTTATAACTTGGTAAATACAATTTTAATAATAATATATCATCGCAGCCAATCCAAAGATTTATTATTTTGATATTTACTGTCTGTCGAATAACTTTCATAAAGATTCGCTCGTAGAGTATTTTGATGGCATCCGAAAATTATTGGTACGCCATTCAATATTGGATATCCCAGCTCACTGTCATTCTTATAAAGATGGAATATACTGGAATTTAACCCAACGTTTATTGACAGAGGATATTTTATAATAAATTTTATATAAGTGATTGGATACCTCAATAAAGGGTGCCGTAGATGTTTGCTGATTTTATAATTTGGCTAAGGAACTATAACGAAAATACCCCTTCTTTTATTTATTAAGTTTGTCAACAACTGATACATTGATATGCTTACGTTAGGTATACATGTTGATGGTCTTAATACCAAGGATCGCTTGCATAACGTGCATAACGTTACCTAAATTTATTTAAGAAACACAAAACGTATTTAACACCCTCAAATAGAATTAGTGTCTTGCACAACACAAAATTTACCGCTAAATATATCAATGCATTCCGTCAAAGAAATTCGCACACCTGCCTGTCGTAAAACGCAGTTGATTACCTTTCCTGCATTCGGAGTTCTTTTGTTTACTTCGTGTTTACAATTTTTAATTAAGAAAAACATCCTATTGTTATCGTACTTGTTTTACGCCCGTCATTAGCGTCGAACTAATCCTTGTTGTTATTGCATTGCGTCGAAGCTTGCGTATGCAGATTAACTCAGTGAACGCGGTCCTTTGTCGGTATTATACAGTTTAGTATAAAACAATGCCCGAACGGAACGGAAGGCGATCGTTATGCAAGCGGCTCTTCTCTTACAGACAAACATAACTTACTTAATATAAGGAAAATATACTAAAAAAACCGAAATATATGCTGGGACACATATTAGAAGTGAAACTTCAACTGACAAGTGGAAAAACGAATCACAACGGACAAGTTGAGAAACGAATGGCAACAGATGAGTTGAAAAACGAATCGCAACGGACAAGTGGAAAGAAAATAGCAACGGATAAGCGGAAAACTGAATCGCAACGGACAAGTGGAATAACGAATCGCAACGGACAAGTGGAAAACTTCAATGGACAAGTGACAAAATGAATTGCAACAACACTTCAAGTTAAAATTTTGTTGCAATTCATGTTTTCACTTGTCCGTTGAAGATTTTCCACTTGTCCGTTGCGATTCATTTTGTGACTTATCAGTTGGAAATTTCCCACTTGTCCGTTGCGATTCGTTTTTCCACTTGTTCGTTGCGATTCATTTTCCCACGTATCCGTTGCCATTCGTTTTAAATTATTATTTACAAATTATTTACTTTACAATAATCACAGTGTTCGCGAATGTCAAATCTGCAGAGTATTCATATTTGATAAATGTTTTTTAATTAACAGTGCCATCGGTATTCTTGGCACGTCGCCGCCTCGCAGCGTTCGATTTGGCTAAATTGGATCTGTTGTGTATTGAACCACTCGTCCGATGTAGTCGGATGTGGTATTTATAACTACACAGGCGCAATTGCATGTAAAGCACATATTTGTATCTTACGTGAATGTTTTGCATTTGTCATAAAAATGTTTTTTTGACTGTTTCTATATATCTATTTATATTACACTCTCGGTCTGTATATCAAAGCTATATAAAACCGATTAAAAGATTATATAAACGATGGAGAACACGATGCATTTTTTATAGGTTTCTTGTCTGTTTGTCGTTTTGTCTGTTTGTTCGGGATTCACGTAAAAACTACTAGACCGATGTCGATGCCGTTTTCGCTGATCGACAGCTAATTTTTAGGCTTGAAATCTGCACTACTTTTTATTCCGGGAATCAAGTGGGATTTTTTCTGAGAATGGTTTAAAGTGCCCAGATTTAAGGAAATCTGATTTCAATGCGATATTTTTACTGATCTGATAGCAAATTAAATGTAATAAAATTTGGGATTTTTTATCCTGGGAATCTGCCGGGAATTTTTTCGGGAGCGGTTTGTTTTCGAGCGGTAAGTTTGTTCGGGTGTACAAAATTAGCTCATTCCGACACATTTTCTAACATCATTCATAGCTTTCTTTCTTTCTTCAAAATGCTGCGCCATACCTTATGTCCCGGGAATCCCGCGGGCATTTTAAGTCGAGCGTGGACAAAGTCGCAGGCATATCCTAGTAATATTTTAAAATTGTTAAAGTGTAGTCTTTTGTTTCTTACATTTTTTGTGTTTGTCTGTATGTTCGGGATTCACGTAAAAACTACTGCCCGAATTCGATACGGTTTTCTCTGATCGATAGTAAATTCTGGCCTTAATATATACGGTATTTTATATTCCGAGCATCTTACGGGAATTTTCTTGAGAGTGGTTCAAAGTGCTCACACAGGTCGAAAAGAAATGTACAGATCGATAAAATCTTTTTAGTAAAAAAAATGTAGTTGTATATGCCTGAGTTTTTACGTGAATTTTCGTAATTTATATATTTTCATACTAAAAAATCTACTATCCGGCTAAAATAGCCTTTGATTTTATATTTAACAAAATAACTGTGATCTTTGTTACCTGTCCAACGTGAGCAAAGTCACGGGCAAATGTTAGTAATCTATATACATATAATAAAATTGTAGAGGTCAAATTTCTGTACATAGAAAAAAAATGCAAAAAACCGAGTCAGGGGAATGTAAGAAGTGAAATAGAACTATTAATTTAGACTTTTTAAAATTTCTTGTTTCTCTGTTTGTCTGTCTGTGTGTACCGGCTATTCTCCGAAACGACTGGACCGATTTACATGAAATTTGGTGTGGTGATAGCTTATATCCCTGGTCAACATATAGGATACTTTTGATCCAGAAAAATTAAAGAGTTCCCGTGGGATAGTTAAAAAAGCTAAATTACTTAAACAGCTTATAACAGACTGAAAGTAATTTCTCTGCAACGTAACATGTTAGAAGCGGACATTTTGACAGGGTGTGGTGTCGGTGAGAGAGTTTTATTCTTATTATATATATAATATATAAAGCTGATAATTTTGTTTCTTTGTTTGTTTGCTTGAACGCGCTAATCTCAGGAAGTACTGATCTGATTTGAAAAAAAATCAGTGTTAGATAGCCCATTTATCGAGAAAGGTTATAGGCTATAAACCATCACACTAAGAGCAATAAGAGCGGAGCACCAATGAAGAATGTTTCAAATTCTCGGGGTATTTTTAACTTACTTTTTTTTAACTATTCCACGCGAACGAAGTCGCGGGCAGAAAAGAAAGCTAGTAATATAATATAATTACTTGAACCCGCTGACTGATATATGGAAGCGCAGCGCAAACAAACTCCTGGGACTAGAATCGTGAATACTTACGTCTGGGTTCTTTCTATAGTGTAGTCATATAAAAGTACTTTTTGAAAATTCAACCTCTAAGCGGTGAAGACGGGATGAAAGTTACTATGAAAATTCGTCATTTTTGAAGTAAATATCTACCTGCTTTTGGTTAGAAATAATATATACGGGTATCGGTGGCTATGGAAACTCAAACCCTAAGGGGGTTGAAAGGGTGTAGAAATTTTGCTCAACCTTTGCCTATTTTTACCCACATGAGATTGACCGCGAGCAACAGTTAATAGCATATAATAACATCGTTACCCGATGAGATGAAATTTCCCACGCTTGATAAATCTTGAACCAGGAACAGATAGATATATAACTTACGTGTTGTTGATATATTATAGAATATATATAGATATATTTAACAAGAGTAAAATTAATTAGCAATGAATAAATAGAATTAGCGGTAGTGTATAAAATAATAATGAAAAAGCACATGCGTAATACCTTACGCACAGTACCACTGTTTTTAGAAAATAAGTGAAAGTTCATATTGTATAAAAACTAAATAGGAAATTTTTAAATAGTAAATGGGATAATAAAACGATAGTATAAAATATTTAAGAGTATAAATTGTAGTATTATATAAAGTAGAAATGCTTTGGCGAGAAATTTTCTAAACATAACAGCACATTAGAAATAAGTTTTTGGTAATCAAAAGAGTTACAATAAAATAAAAAAAAATAAAAAAAAATAAGAAAAAACATAAAAATATAAAGAAATAAGAAAAGGAATAACCCTGACAAGCGTGTGCACCAGAAGATGAAAAATTTGAAAAAATCTTGAACTATATGAGAAACTACATAAACCTGGTTAATGTCTCAGATGGCCAAAAATGGCTGGAGTCTAGCTTTCTATGTATACGTATAATGGTTGAGCACCCTAATATAGAATAAAAATAAGGTCACCCAAGTCACAATATTCAATGCAGATTTCAGGGTAGGTTACAGAACTAAAAGCGTTAATAAAAAAATAATAATAATCAGTATATTCACCGACGTGGGGCACCGCGCTACGAGATAGGATAATGAATATATTTATTTCAAAATTGAATCTTACTTTTATAAATAAGAGTCATAAGTCTACCACCGCTGCCCAAACAATTTTAGTTAATTAATAAAACTACGTTTTAACGGTTTTAAGCGCGGTAATTTATTTTATTTTGGTTTATCCGACGTTTCGGCCGCTTTTCAGTGGCCGTGGTCACGGAAGACAAAGATGACATTTGTCTAACGTGTATTGTCAAAGTTTTTATTCAGCCTACCGTCAATTTGTTCATTTTAATTATTTAGTTTTAATTTTGTTTATGGATATTATTTACTCTATGGGAGCCTTATCTAATTTTACCACCGCTTCACAACATGTTGTGGCTGAAGAGAAGAAGCGGCGCAAGAAACTCTTCAGCAAACATGCCTAGTTCAAATTTTTTTATATATTATTAAAATGGGTGGAAGGAATAAAAAAACGTCGGATAAACCAAAATAAAATAAATAACCGCGCTTAAAACCATCAAAACGTTTCGACGAAAAAGTAGTTTTCTTATGTGTACAAGTCGCGAAAACTTAAGAAAATATTATAATTTTAGTTACTGTTAAACTAGTAGACGGTGCAACGAATTCTCCAACAACATGTTTTTAATTTATATATTATAATATTATTTTTATGATATTTATTATGTATTGCTTACAAATATTCAGTCCTTTTCTCCAAGCTTTTATTTAACTTGCAACGGATGAACCTAAGTATGTATAAAGTTCGGATGGAATCTTGCAAGTTATTATTGACTAGCTTCCCTAATAATGGATGTGCCAGTTTATTATACGTTTGACTGTAATTTGCTGTTCATGTATGTCATTTTTATTTATTTTTCCTGTATTGCATTATAATAGTGAAGTGTGTAAGAATAAGCCTGAATGGCGCTCTGTTGTTCGTGCCTACCCCGCAAGAGACCTGGCGTGAAGTTATGTATGTATGCATTATAATAATAATTATAGATAATTTAAGAATTTATTTAAAAACAGATTGCCTGGAAGAGATCGCTTTTAGCGATAAGGCCGCCTTTTGTTTTACTAAGTAACTTTTGTTTTAGTGAACAAAAAAGTGTTGTCTATGTCTAATGTCTAACTTCCCGGTTTCCGATTGAGCTGAAATTTTGCACGCATATGAATATCGCGTGACAATGCAATATGGTACCATGAGACTGATCTGATGACGGAGTCGGAAGGTGGCCATAGAAACTCCTTTACTAAACAAGATAGACCGTCGTGTTTGGGCTCATTTTACTTGTCTTGGCTATCACTCTGCTGCTACATGATATCCAGGAACTCAAAACTTGTATTTAAAAACCTTTTTAAAAAACAAGTTAAATATATAAGTAGTAATAGTTTCGCCATGAAGCCTGGAAGTAATTAAAATAATATATAAAAACGACCCTAAATTCTATATTCTGTCTAATAATGCTTCAAGTCTATGGATTTTCTAATCTCCTCTTCTTTAAAACGTAACTTGCAGCGTTATTGTAAATTTAAATTACTAAATTAGTTTCTCTATTTACGTAATTTATCCCTTAGCGTCCTATTTGAAATAGACTGTGGGCAAACTTGTGCAGGTCATTGATTTTTATTTTTTCTCGTTCAATATCAGAAGGAAATAAATAAAAACACAATTATATAATTTTCAATGTACTTTATTTTGCCTAAAAACTCTTAATAATACCAAATACCAGCTTTGGCTTGACAATCCATTCAGGGCATCATAACAGGCTGCCACTTAAGAAACATTCAGATCATAGAAATAATATTTACAATAATTTCATATAATATAATTATGAAGTGTAACTATGTCTATAATACAACATTTTTACCCGTTTGAAAACTTGTGTATTTCTTATAAAGCTACCAAGGATATTCTCTAATCTTGTATTGTATTAAAAATTTCGGAGGTTAGTGGGAGCTGACTAAAATTCGCTTCAGTTTACATCAAGCGTATAGGTATTTTGTGAAGAACTTAGTACTTACTCCTTGACACCTTATAAACTCGATATAAAGAATACGATATTTGATAATCAAACCAATTAAGGTACTTTTCCTCACCTTAAGCTGGGTACTCACTTGCACTCCCGGCCGTGGTTCGCACCATGGTCGGGAGCCGCACCGGATGGGACGCCGTCTCCTCCTTCTGCGAGCACGTAATGTTTGCGAAGGAGGAGGCGGAACGGGAGCGTGAGCGCACTCCTGTACTCCGCTCCCGACAAAGGAGGATGCGCCGACGCCGGAGGTCTGATTTAGACCTTCGGCCACCGTAAGCGGGCGGCGCGGGTGAGGCCTCTAGGGGTATAGAGGTTCTCACTCACCCGCACATGCCGTCGAGATGAGAGCGCGAGTGTTCCGCGCGCGTTCATTTCTCTTCCCATGGGGCGCGTTACAAACCGCCCCATGCCCGGAAAAGACCGAGAAGTCGCCGGGGGAGTAGCTCCCCCGGCATTGGAAGAGGCCCAGTGAGCGGGGCCCACGCCTGCCAGGGATTGCGGAGCCGGGTAGCCCATTCCTGTAACCCTGGCATAAGGCGCAGGACGGAACACCCAGGGGTTTTAGTGGGTATCCCTAACTGGGGAGTGGCAATAGCGTGGCACCGGTTTTGACCGGGCACGCTAGTGCCACCCCCGATCTGGCGAATCCCACACTATCTCACCGGGTCGCGAGCATCCCCAGGCTTCTGTGTCTGTCGCGGCTTAGTCCTCAAACGAATTTCCCGTGGCCAAAAAAAAGGGTACTCACTTGCAAGCTGTAACCATAACTATTGCAGCTACTGTAATCAAAATCTATAATGTGAACGTAGCTCACGAGCCTGCTGCGATCGAAATGCATCCGCTCGCAGCGAACCAAGGGAAACCCCGTAATCATTTTGACAGCCTTTGTGATTGAAGAGACTCAGACTTTGTCGGCTTGCAACCAAGAGGCTCCGAGTTCGCTTCCTAGCATGGTAAATTTCGGAAAGGAATGTTCCCCATTATTTACTACCCCAGAGTAGTACTATATTTATTACCCATAATAAAAGCATCATTTGCTTAATTTGTAGTTATACAATATATGTTTGTCTGCCGATTATTTTTATTTATTATTTTGTAACTGTAGACATTGTACGTTAATGTGACCAAAAATCATAGTATGGGTACGTGGCTCTGAAGCTCAAAGTGAGTGGTCCCCGGTACATTAGCAACAAGCCAACTATAACCTTGTACTCACTTTTGTAACTAATCATTGCACGTTACTGTAACCAATAGTTATAGTGTATAAGGGGCTCGTAAGCGAAACGCGAGCGGCTTGCATTATGCCCATGATTGTAGATTTTTCCCGCATATCAAAGGCCACGGCAGTCGGCCGTCAACAACAAAATTCCGCGTATCAAAGTGCGCTCGCGTTGCGCTCGCAAATCACGTACGCACTAGAACCTCGTTACTGTATCAATGCTTACAGTTATAGCTCGCTAGTGAGTACGCGGCCTAAAGTTTATTGGATGTCGGCAGCGAAGGTCACTTCTGGCGTTCCCATTAGGGCACGTTACCACAGTTGATATGGCGTTACCGTGTCCGGTCGATTATCAGTTTCTTGCAGATGAATACGCAGCCTCATAGATTTTGGTAGAAGCAACATGCAACAATTATGGCTCGTTGGTGTGTACCAGGCTTAAGCATTTCAAGCATTTAGTATAATGTCCTGGCACACTTCGTTAAAACTTTTTATTTTGACCGGATGTTATCTCACGTTTCATAATTATGTTATAAATGCTTAAGTACAAGCCAGTACAGAACAATCTCTTACGAATTCTACCTGCATGAAATATTTAGGTAACACGCATCAAAGGCAATGCGGGCTTGAAATTAGTATTAAATTTTGCTATACAATAGAGTTTAGGATATGTTATGTATAAATACAGCGTATGTTCACATATTTATCATTAAGGTATCTCATAAAAGCTGATTTACATCGATGCAGCTACTAGCTTCAAATTCGCAAGGAAGCCAGTGCTGAATTCGTACTGGCATATAGTCAATTAATTTGAAATCAAGCTACTAAGTTAGTGATAACTACGATATTCCCAATTGAATATTTTAAAGTCAGTCCGGTCCCCCGGGTACCCGCGCCAACGGCACTGGCCTCGCGTAAACCAGGAAGCCAGCAATAAGCCAATCCCTGAAAGTCGCTTGTGATATGACGTCGCGTCGTATCAGAAATTCAAGCAACTAAGACTTGACATTTTGCTTTCATTAAAACAATTGCGATTTGCAGGATCTTGAATTCTATCGTCTATCCATGTTTTATACCAGAAGTGGTTTCGTTCTAGACACCTCTTCTTCTAATATTAGCGCCAACTCTTTCAACAGTAGATAGGAACATTTTCTCAACAAATAATTTAATAGTATCAAACTGCCGTTTTTGAGAATTTGTTTTTCCCTAATGACTTCAAGAACGTTGGTACTCTAACGACTGGCTTCAACAGTTTAAAAAAAATATTTAAAATCTTGAGAAGATAATGATAATTAGCTTAGCACAATAATATATTTTAGGTATATTGGTAGCCTAGAACTCAAAATATCCATAGAATTTAATAAATCAAATCTTATCCAAATAAATTGATAACATAAGGACTTGTCAAATAATTCGGGTTAAGGAAGTATGTTTTTATTATTTCTTGACATGTAACACTAAATTGCCAGTTCAATAAAATACACTATTATTTTATTTACAATGAGATCAATTATAACACAATAGTTAATTACACATTAGATATACACGACTTTTTTGTTGATCATTCAATTTTAACTATAATAACCACGTTTAAAAATGGTAATACTTAAGACACATTAAAGATTTTATTAAATGACTTTCTCGTAAATGCTAAATTCGACTAATATCATAGATATTCCATCAACTTTGATATTCAAATAAATAATTTGCTTCAAAATCAACGGAAAAATCGTGTGTAACTTGTATACTACAATTATTGTATATCGAGCCTTTACCGCCATTTTATCGTAAGCGACATTTGGACCTAATTATAGTCTTAGTTGCCAAACGTATTTTAAAATATATTGTTTTCAGACCTTCAGTTTTTGATTCTCTGCTGAAAGGGTCTAATTTAACTAAAACTAAAAGTGTTTAAAAACAAATAATAGTTCGAAATTACTTTGTCAGCAAAACATATACTTGGTCCGAATGTCGCTTACGATAAAATGACGGTTAAGGCTCGATATATTTACTTAATATACAATAATAATATTATAATAAATCGGTAGACATGTATGTTGTACATTTTCAAGCATAGCAAATTATGCATGTGTTATTGTAAATATACAATAGATTTTGTTGCGGATTTCAGATACCCAGACGAGAGTAAACACTGAAAAGTTAGTTTACGAAGTTTACCCTGCCGGGGACCAAACCCGGAACCTCTACGTTTCCGTGAACTAAGTCAATGCTTACACCACTAAAACAGGGACTGTTTAAACACAAAATAATACATTTTAGCATAATAGGCGTAATAAAATAAATGCATATATCTACTTAATTATACCATTTTTAATGCATCTTGATATGTTCTACGATATAATACTGAAATATTTACTTAGTACTAATAATTAATTTACATTATTAATTTTCATTAGCGCTTTTCCCCATTAATTAAAATTCTATATTGAACAGTACATTATATAATTTAATTATAATTAACAATTATTTGGATTAAGTATCATGCTCGCGTATTCCCACATTTTGGAACATATACATTGAGAGATTTTTCTTACGACAAAGGCTACGTTCCACAAGAGATTCACAACGACCATGTTCACGACGGCAATTTTTCCCGTTCCACTTGCTTGCGGGCGTTACAATTATAAAAATCAAGTGGAACGGATTATGGAGATACCAATGACATTGGTTGTTTTGAAAATCGCGCCTTTTTCAACGTCAAGATATAGAGATAATTAATGCTCTGTGGTCAAAGTCCACTTCGACCCACCTCTTGACTTGGTTTTGAGCGTTGTGTGAAAATGAGGTCATTAGCGACGTTTCCGCCACGATCACAACGACCGTGGCCACCATGTGGAACGGCAGGCGGAGTATTTTGGGTGTTGTGAGATACTCAAGGAACGCGCACCAAGTATTCTATGAATCTCAAGAATAATATCTTGAATGTTTCACAGAAATTTCATTCTGATTTATTTAGATTTCCATATACAAGAAAAAAAAACTATTACTCGTGTAGACGCAAGAACGGAGGATATCCAAAAATGAGAGGGATATAGATAGAGGGTTTTTCCCGTATAAATTTGTATAATTCGTTTTACAATAAATCGTTATGCTGGTAAATTATGAACGTATAAAATGAACTAAAAGTGTCATTTTTCTGTCACTGTTCATGTGACGTTTACGAGAGTTGTTGTTGTTGTCGATGGCAACAATCCAAAAGGCCAAAGGTGTTGGAGCCAGAACCGGAATAGGCGTATTGTGTCTGAATGTTCGTAGGACTGCACGTCAGAAATGAAAACTTTGTATTTGAGTGTGACGGTTACGCAAGTTCAGTGCCTAAAAAAGTTTATTCTTCAAGAATATATTTTTATGTATTAAACATTGTTACTTAAAACTCCTCTGCATACAACTAGCTCTTATGGGAAATCCTTCACAGTCCAAGCAGTTCGTCTTTGGAACGCGCTGCCTGTTAATATAAAGCTAGCCAAATCACTGCCCATTTTCAATAAACTTGTGAAGGATTATTATAGCTCAAATAGCTCAAATTAAAGATGCAGCAGTCATTGACATATTTTTCTTATCTTATATTTATTTATGTAAGTGTATTTTATAATATTTTATTGACATATATCGTGTTAGTATAATATTTATATTTTTATTAATGTATGTATATTATATCGTGTATGTATTTATAAGATATGCATATTTATAAGATACTGATTCGATAGTGAGAATAATGCAACATACCCCTGTTCTTATCAATTTTTTTTGTCCATCCAAAGGTTGTCTGGAAGAAATCGCTAATAGCGATAAGACCGCCTATTGTATTGTAAAATTTTGTTTCTGTTAACTGTATCTTTAAAACACAATAAAGCATATTCATTCATTCATTCATTCATTGTTTGAGTCAATATGACTTTCTTTAAAGCAACACACTATTCTTGAGATTCATAGAATACAGTTTCGTCATATGACATAACATTAATATGGTAAAATGCGGACGAGATAGCGTGTGTATTAAGACATTTAGGTAGATCCTTAAGGGAAATACTAAAGACAATTAAATGCTGATAGGTTTCGACATATTCATATTAAACTGAATTTGCTTTAAATTTTGGTCAAGTTATGAGTTTACATACATACATACATACATAACTTCACGCCAGGTCCCTTGCGGGGTAGGCACGAACAACAGAGCGCCATTTAGGCTTATTCTTACACACCTCACTTGCTTCTTTGACATTCATAGTTCTTGTCATGCACGCTCGCCTGTTCTTAAGGCTCCTGACATCACCTTCTGCTAGTACACGATCAATTTGATCATGGAAGGTGTGTCGTGGCCTTCCGCGACTTCTGCATCCATCCACTTTTGCATTGTAATTTGCGTTGTTTAGTCATTCTTTCATCATACATTCTTTCCACATGCCCGAACTACCGGAGCATTCCTTTCCTTACCTTCACTTAAATATTTATATTATATAAATGATATAGTGAAGATAACATCAACCTTTAAACATCCCACTGCTAGGCTCATGCCTTCCAGTTTTTAAGAGAATAGAGCGAATAGGCCATAAAGTAAAGGCATCGCTTCCCTTTAAATGACGTAAGTTCAAATTCGGTCCCAAAGCACTGTTTAGGACCTTAAGGACGCAGTGAGATTAAATGTTGGTTTTTCATATGATTAACAATTTCCGTATAAGAAAACCACGTAGGCTCTTTTGCAGTCTGACTTTTATATCATGGACATGAAGGCTGCTGCAGATACAGGAGCTTCTAGCGTGGCCCTTTCGCACGAATCCGTGCATCCAGGGCTTGGAAACCGTCGAATTACGATCTCCCACCTTTTTTAAAGTCGGTTAAAATAAATATTTTTCTGCAATATCTTGAAATTGGTACATTCTTTCGCCGAGATTGTAAAATATGAGACTGGTTTTAAGATAATTTTTATTATCTTGATATTTTTTATAATTATAGTAGGTTTAGTTATATTAAATAAATTAATGCGAAGAAAACAAAGGTGATGGTGTTTGAAAGAGAAACATCCAGAAAGAATGCAAGGATAATGGTCGATGATGTTATGCTGGAACAAGTGAATGAGTTTGTATATCTCGGATGTGCTTTTAGCAGGGATGGAAGGTACACCGCTGACATAGAAAGAAGAGTAAATTTGGGGAATAGTGTGAATGGAGTGTTAGGTAAACTTCTAGGCGCTAAGAACCTCAGCCAAAAGGCCCAGCTTGCCATACACAAAGCGGTGCTGCTACCTACGCTCACGTATGGAAGCGAGAGTTAGGTATGGAATAGAGAGTACGAAAGTAGAGTAAACGCGGTCGAGATGCGAGCACTGCGCAAAATCTGCGGAGTGACGCTCGCGGACCGCGTTCGTAATACCCAAGTAAGAAAGAGAGTTGGTCTGAAAGAGAGTCTCGGGGTGAAGGTAAGGAAAGGAATGCTCCGGTGGTTCGGGCATGTGGAAAGAATGTATGATGAAAGAATGACTAAACAGATATACAATGCAAAAGTGGATGGATGCAGAAGTCGCGGAAGGCCACGACACACCTTCCATGATCAAATTGATCGTGTACTAGCAGAAGGTGATGTCAGGAGCCTTAAACAGGCGAGCGTGCATGACAAGAACTATGAATGTCAAAGAAGCAAGTGAGGTGTGTAAGAATAAGCCTAAATGGCGCTCTGTTGTTCGTGCCTACCCCGCAAGGGACCTGGCGTGAAGTTATGTATGTATGTATGTAAATAAATTAATTGTGTGGTGTGTTTTGATATGATTATTTGTTCAAAATCATTCTCATCAATTGATTACGGTAATCAAAACCTTATTTTGTGACCTTATTTTTAAGATTTCTCGTCATCTAAATATAATGCAGGACTATGTTTTCCACTTTGTAATAGAAAAATATAAGGTTTTTTTAAAGCCGTACATCAAAATCATTGCTTCTTTGGCCCAAAAAATCCCGTCTCGTTTGCAAAATATAGTCATTTTTATATTCTAATTTTTTAAATACAACCTATTTAAAATAAACAAAATACTTAAATAACGAATTAAAAGATATGTCCATTTTCAATTTAATACGAACATATCGGATATATTTTACAGACACGAGGAACACGTACACATTTCAGTATATATAATATTTACATATGGACAGAACTTTCCTAGCAATAAACCTAGGAAATATAAAGAAAGAAGGAAAAAGAAAGAAGAATATTTACTGTCGCAAGAATAATCCAAAGAAACAATAAATACACTATGTGGAACGGTTTAAAATACAATATTATTATGATAATTATGTTGTATTGTATTGTGTGACAGAAGTTTTCTCTGTTGTGAGCAACAAGCGACCAAACACAGAGCTCCGAGGGCTACTGCTCCACCACGACAATGCACCCGCCCATACCGCGCTCAAAGGAGGGCCTTCCTGGACAGCCGCCAGTCAAAATCCTTACCCTGTTCTAGAACAGTGTGACTTCTTTTATTCGCGAATAAAAAAAAATCTGCTTAAAAGGATACAGAAGAAGATGCGCTGTTAACGTTCGAGCAAGCTGTAAACGAAATGTCTGGGGCGGATTGGAAAAAGTGTTTCAAAAACTGGTTCAGAGCATAACACTTTATATAGAAGCTAGTGGAGAGTAATTAGAAAAGATTTAATAAAATAATATTTACCTATAGAACATTACTTATATTTTCGCATAACTTTCTGAGTGTCCCACTTATAAGGGAAGGATTGCGTTGTAACTTTATGTAGAGAAGCGATGATTTCTTCTCGTCTCTTAGGTCGCGTTCCTACTATGTCGTAACGATTAATTTATCGTTGGTCATCTCTAGCTGTTTCCATTATAACGATTGTTTGTCGTCAAATTTTGTTATCTTTTAGCGACTATCATATCTAGCTGTTCCCATTGAATCGCGACATTTTATCGTTTCGCGGCAGTCGCTTTGTTGTTTACACATCATTAGCAAGCTACAAATCTACAGTCACCTCCACGTTCTCTTGGAGATCAGTAGTGTGTTTATGCACCTGAGTTCAATGGACGAAGACAAAATTTCAATAATGTATTACTTTTTGAAAAGAAGGAAGATGAAGCAAGCAATCGTGGCTACGATAGATTTGCCGTCACGATTTAGTCGTAACGATTTTTTATCGTTTCACGACTGTCATGCTAGCCGTTCCCACTGTCATGACAATCTGTCGTCACTGCAAAAAATGTCACAGACGACAGTAAAACGTGTCGTTCTATATGTGAACACCTCCATTTAAACATATAAGCCACGACATTTAAAACTACACGATTATCTGTCGTCACGACAAAGGGGAACGCGCCCTTAGTAGTTAGCATGACAGACACAAATGATCAGATTACATGAATTCTACTAATTTTATTATATACCTATAAAGTATATAGATGATAATAATGTTGACAATATTCAAAACAATACGTAGGGGTTGCAGTTAGCAATAAGTGAATTTATAAGACGACCGCTATTGCGATGCTATTAACGTTGCATACCGTCTCTTTTCTTCTGCTTGCTAAGGTATAGAATATAGAATAAGGTACAGAAGAGAAAAACAGATAGTAGGTGGTTTTATATGATACAAACATACTACCCGTGCGCAGAAGGTTTGCTGATAGCCTCATGATGTCACGCGTCGATAGTCAGTAGGGTTGACAAAAAAAGGTTAGATAAATAGTTGTTGCAATAAATTTATTTTAATTTATTATTATATGTACCTACTTTACATAAGTAATTAAGTATATAAAATAATACTAAGTAGTCATTGGCAAACCTTGTACACGCGACTGATATTATCATTTGTTTCATTCCTTTAAGAATTTTCAATATAATCAAATGCGCGCAACCATATGTAATGTAAAAAAAGATATAAATAATTTAACAAAATGTACATTAGATACACGACAGTGAGGACGGTAACTCAGCGTAATGCTGTGTCAGGAGTTGACTTTCAGTACCAGCCTCTATTCTACCTCCAGTAAGATATGACCCAACAAGTAAGTGAATGTTTAACATCATTCAGTTTATCTGAAATATAACGTTAAACAAACGAAATCCATGTAAATTTCAAGTATATTAAAATAAGTATAAATGTTAGATCTCAAACAAATAATAAACTTTACCATGGATATACATAAGACAAGATTAATGCCTACAATTCATAATATTTTTTGTATTGTAATCCCAGTATCACTAGAGGAGAACAATATACGTTACTAGAGTTTACTTTGATTACAATATTAATATATTCTGTTTGAGCTGAACTAAAATAATTTTTTTTCTTTTAAGTATAGTACAGACATTTGATACCAATTTTTAAATTTTGTGAGTGATTTATTTTTGTGCTTATATTTTCTAATGGTTAATTTTTTATTTTAAATTCAAACACGATTTTTGTGTACGCTGTAGACAAGAAAACAAACCGTTAGAAATTTCCTTTATATTTAAATAAATTATTAGGCATAGATTTGACTTAAACTGTCAAATGTCTATTGATATCAAGTAAAACAAACAAAGGATGCATTTTCTTTAGTTTTCTACGTCTTAACGGTTTTGAGCGCAGTATTTTATTTGATTTTTATTCCGACGTTTCAGCCACTTTCCAGTAGCCGTGATCACAAAAGACAATGATGTCAAGTGTCAATGAGTAATGCGAAAGTTTTATTTAGCCTACATCGTCGAAACGTCATTAGAAACGTTGGAATAAAAATCAAATAAAATACGTCACATATTTATTAAACAAGCATAGGCTATAAATATGAAGGTACTATAATGTAAATAATGTCAGCCCATAAATGTCCCACTGCTGGGCTCGGGCCTCCCAATATAGGGCAACGGACAGTATACCCGCCACGCTTGTCCAAGGCGGCTTGGCAGGTTTGACACATCGGTTATCTCGATGTGCAGTTTGCATCACGATGTTTTCCTTCGCCGTTTTTAGCACGTGGTAATTGTAACAATATGCACATTAGATCAGAAAACTGACTAAGAGGTGCATGCGTTCCGGTCAGAATCGAACCCGCGCCCTTTGATTTAGGGGCGCGTGCGCTAACCATTACGCTACCACGACTTAGAAGCTACTATGATATCTATTAATTATACGAAGTTGTCATTTTTAGTAAATAATCGGACTACTTTTTAATTTTTAAAGAGTGGTTATGTATAGCTGTCAGTTGTCTATATCATTATTCTGACACAACTCCGAACATAGTCGGTGTTATATAGGCTACGTTCTATTAGGGACTCACAACGTCCTCGTTTACGACCGCGATTTATCCCGTTCCACTTGCTTGCTGGCGTTACAATCGTAAACTCAAGTGGAACGGCTACTCGACCTACCTCCTGGCATGTCGTTGTGAGCGTTGTGTGATCAAAAATGATGACGTCATTAGTGACGTTTTTGCCACGACCACAACGACCGCGGTCGCCTTGAGCAATGGCTAATTGAGCATTTTGGGCGTGGTGAGCTACTAATAGAACGCCCTGATAATGTCATAAAGAACAGTTGCCTTTTTTCTATATAGTGTATTACGACATCTATGTTTGCCTTTCTTTTTTGAAGAGTGAGAGAGTTATCCGTGCTGGAACGGAGAAAGAATACAACTTCCTGTGGTCGGGCGGTCTGTCGAAGGAGGCGACAAAACAACCCAGTCAGGTGGTAGGGCATTTGCCCGACTGGATCTCTATAACCCCTGGTTTAAAGTATGTCGCAATAAACAACCTTGAGTTGTGTTCCGGCATTAGTGACCAGGTTCCAGTCTCCCTTAAGAGAGCAGCAGCGTATTTGTAGCACCTTTGGTGTTGCAAATGTCCATAGGCGATAATAACCGCTTTCTATCTAGTGGGCCGTCTGCCTGTCTGCTGAAATCCTGCAGTAATTTTTTTTTTATTGCAGGAGATCAGCAGACAGGCAGAGGGCCTACTTGATGGAAAGCGCCGTCCATCACCACGTTACCATCGCCTATGGACATTTGCGACACCAAAGGTGCTACAAATGCGCTACTGTTCTCTTAAGAGGGACTGGATCCTGGTCACTAATGCCGAAACACAACACAAGGTTGTTATGGCAGCATACTCTAGACCAGGGGTGGTCGCCATCCAGTCGAGTATATATATAATACCCTACCACCTGGCTTTGGGTTGTTTTGTCGCCTCTTACGACAGGCCGCCCGGCCGCAGGAAATTGTATTCTTTCTCCGTTCCTGCACGGATGAAACAGAAAAAAAATAAAAAGTCTTACTCTTATATATGATCGTACTCGCGCATTACCTGTCAGGTGGAGTGTTGTTGTGGATTGATAATTAAATCACTATACGCTCTTGAATTTTCATCATTTTGTTGAATATTAAATATTGTGTGAACACCGTGGTTTTGTTCTCCTCACCTACTATACTACAGCTACGTATTTACGAAGTAATAGAGGTATATATACTCACTTGCCGATACATATATTTCATTCAAATAACAAATTCAAAGTAAACAAAAAGTCCCAAGAATCAAAGTCCGTAAAACTAACTACTTAACACCATTCACTCATAAACAATTTAATTTCGTACTTATATCTAGATAAATGACTTTAATATAATTTATTTGACGTTATTTACAACATTCCGTGAATGGGCTTAACAAAATTATTTACATAAGTATCACAGGAATTACAAGTGATTTATTTTAAAGCGAGTTATTTCATTTTGAAGCAAAAAAGGAAATGAAACAAAAAGGGATTCTTACTTTTAAATTATTTACGATTATGTTGTTACAACTTAGCCCCCCGACAAAGGCGAATCCCACATTTTATTATCTGTCGGCATTTGAACTAATTATAATACTTTTATGATCGTCTCCTTTTGTTCACTTATTTATTGGCATACGTTTCTAAGTTATTGTGGAAAACAGCCCATTTTACTCTCCCACTCGCTTATTAGCATCATTAGCCAGGTGTTACAAGCTAATTCTAGGTAACTGTGGCGACGTTGCCGAGCGAACATACATTTGTGGAACATAAAACGGGCTGGTGGGGCGACGAAGACATGACGTGTGTACAATCGGGAATCTAATAGTGACGACTTTGCGCGTTTTATTGAATTACGATCGTCTGAATTACGTTTGGATTTGTTGTGTTCGGTTATATTTGTACCTGTGTTATACGTGTTTGCATAGTTCTAATTAACTGTATTATAATTTGAACGGCGTTTTCATTAGAATCTCGCAACTGTTAAAGTTGTTTGATTAATTACATAAATAGAAGGTATGCTTAGATATATTCAGGACACCCTGATAGTTCCATGACTAGATATACATTGCATTATTTTTTTAATTACAAATCATTAATTATTTCTATTAATTATGTTGATTAAATACAAATATGTGAACATCAGTATTATCGTTTATTAAGAAGGAATATTTATCTGTAGTATGTAACATTCATAAAACATTAATAAGATAATTATTTTATTTTATTGTTAAGTTACTGATGAAAGAATAATTATAAGATACTACTTTAACATATTTTTTCTAAATACGAATTGGTTATTATTTGCCATAAAGTCCTAATAGTGATTGCTATTTACAACAATTTATAATATTATATATATTTCTACAATTTTAACAAAAATATTATTTTTGAACAAGATGTTCAAAGTTCCTTATTTATTACATTCAAAGATTTAGACCTATATTCAATGTGAAAATCTGATCAATGCTTGAATCTAGATTATCAAGCTCGACGATTAAAGTAATTTTTACCTAACTTTTAATCGATTACAAGTAATATAAATGAAAAGCTTAATTTAAATTTGTTGTAGTTAGTTAACTTGCGAAGGCCTTATTATCGTTTGGAAATTGTCGATTAAGTAAATGTTTGTAGAAGCGTTTTGCGCCCAACTTTAATATGCAGCGCACAAGAGTGGAATTCATTGAATCTGTCTTTCCCAATATCTACAACGTGGGTAGACAGCACCTTGTAGATATTGGGAAAAACTACACTTGAAGACTCAAGTCCCGTGTGAATACCTTAGACCACATTTTCACCTATCAGACAAGATCATGGTTAAACGTTAACTTATAATACACTAAAACAATTATGACAAGGACGTATTCGCAAGATCGCAAGTAAACTAACTACTTAACTAATGCAAATTTAATACAGACTGTGTCAAAAGTTCTACTGATTCTTCTAGAAGTTAGTAAGCCTTAACATTTACATTAGTTAAGTAGTTAGTTAACTTATGAACATCGCCTTATTATCGTATGGACAGACATCTACTTAATCGATAACTTATTACTTAATACGGACTTAACTCTCCAGTTTCGTAAATTACCTAACTACTTAACTAATCCAAATGTAAATCATGCTTTAGATACAGTAGTTAATTTATAGTCACTAGCCAATATAGTTCTAAGTAATGTTAATACTTATATATTATATTTTAACTCTTACAGCTAAGCATACTACATACAAACCAATACTTACAATCGGATAGTCTGGACTTAGACCACGTCACTTTTGTCAAGAAGCCCATTGCTATTGCCGTCGTCTTGTCAGATATGATACTCTCTCAAAGGTCGCACTGACTCCGCTGATGACCTTGGAGTAGGGTCCACTCCAGACAAACCCAAAGACCCACTCCTACGAACAACTAAAGTCTTGGTGCCGTAATCGGTGACGAAATTATCATTTCGAGTAGGTGTATTAGCACGGACGCTTTGATACCCACAGCAGAGCGGGTACCTTGATGTTAGGATCTTCTTGAAAGCCTCCCGGAATTCTGTGTTGAATATGGAGTAAATGATCGGGTTGAATGCCGAGTTTGAGTAGCCGAGCCACGTGAGGATTTTGAAGGCTAAATCTGTAACAATATTTTCTTTTAAAATCGTGTGATATTTTTGTGTGTGAAAGAAAATAAAAAAAAACCATATAAATACGTAGAACGTTTTCAATAAAATTATTTAATTTATAGCAGATTTAATTAGGGCAGACGAGTCCTGGAGTAGAGACCGCGTCTCGGTAGTGTCGGATGTCCTCCAGCTCGATGGAATGGAACTGTGCAAGGTCGACAGTAGGCGCTGGGTGGGGAAGGCAGAGGACCGTGACGAGTGGCACCGCAGCAGTGGACGGTTATTGGCTGACGACGATTTAATTTATAGGCCAAGTCGTACCACAAAAATATTAGTCCAAAACTGCTGTATCTACATGGATAGTATTTGGAAGAAAGATGCAGTACTATATATCCCGCTACATAGTAGTATACTGAAGTCATAATCATGGTGACTGGATGGACAATTATACTGTAATTGATGGATATGCATAACAAATATATTAGTAAAGTATGGCATATAAAAACTTTTCTCAGGGACTCTATTCGCTTCCAAAGTATCTACTATTGAACTATGGAGTGGAAAATTCTAAAATTTAGTTGACAAATATTAGTTGAAATAGGATTCTTGAAACAGTTTTTGACATATGTATTATTTCGGTAAAATGCTTTTTAACATACTCTGCCAGAATGACAATAAGGGTGCCTTTCCACCAGAGATGTGCTATGCAGCTATGTTGCTTAGATGTGAGATTTACGTTACGAAAATATGTGACCGTTTTCACCAATACTAAGCTATGTAGCTATGCGAGGAAGATGCGCTATGAAGATGCGCCGCCGCAAAGTAGCTACGCGTAAAAGATGGCACCACTCGCGATGGCCCGTAGCAGGCATCCATAGCACGCATCCTTCATATTTTAGTTGAATCGGTTTCCACCAGTACTAAGCTATGTGCACCAATGAATATGATTGGTGGATATCAAACGCATCCAAAGCAACGAGCATAGCACATCTCTGGTGGAAAAACACCCTAAGGCTAGACGTTAGTTATCTTTATGTAATACTTCACTGAAAGTCGAAAACGCACTTGGCTGATTTTCAAAAAGAATTTAACATTTATGACAATAATGAACCCAGTAAAAATTGCTTGTGGCTAATGTTGTTTAGTCCAAAGGATTTATCAAATTTACACCGCTAAAATATTTAGTATAATGGTCCGAGTATTTCATAAATAATAATTCTATGAGAGGATTATTCATAAACATTAATCTACAGCCTAATTAATAAACGCCAGTTTAATCTACCCTCAACTTTTGTTATGTGTCTTATTACATAAATCTCTGTTAAATACCTGAGAGAGATAAAAACGTGTGTGTCTCGGGACGGCCGACTGAAATGATAAATTAAAGTAATCCAAGTTGAACTATTTAATATTGAAATTGTTTAACTTAAGATAAGCTAAGGTTATTACTTAAATTTTATATATATTAATTTCATAATGTAAGGCTTTTCCTTATTCATTGATAAAATCTTTTATTGAGTAAGCATATTTCATTCTTAGTTACAATTCTTGAATATGTACATTAGAATTTTGTGTGTTAGTATCATTATATTACCAGCATCATCATTTAATTAAATTACCGAAAGATAGCTAGCGCTGTGGTCGAGTGAGAGAGCAGGAGCCTGCCTACCGCTGCCGTATGCGTCAGAGAAAGGGACGCCAGACAGATTGGTGCCGTAACGCGTTACGTCACGAATCGGTTTACTCTCCCATAAGAAGTTATCACTTCAAAAAATATTTTTATATATATAAAAAAACTTAATTGTTCTAAAATTGTACCACGAAATGCATGGCTTTAGTCAGTAAGTTCTAATAATGTAACTTGATAATATTATAAAGCAATTAGTACTTAAGTGCTTCATTTCATTATGTCAAGTAAAAACTTTGAAGTAAATAACTTTTAAGGATTGGTTTTAACGAATTGAATTTCTGAAGGCACATTCTCTTTCTTCAGATAATGTAAGATAAAAGCAAAGTTTACTAACTTGTCTGATTCCTCCATTAAACTCTAGATGTATTTTATTAAAATCATTAACAAGTTCATACTTTGTCAAACCTCTTTTCCAGATTTTATGGTCTAACTAAATAAATAATAATAATAATTTTGATTATATTTTAAAGATAACTGTTTTTTTTAATGAACTGTTAAGTGAAGTGTGACTTTTGAAGCTACCACAAACGTTATAGTTAGACGTTAGGTAAAGACTTAATATTTGGATGAAGTTGCATTTAACAGCTGAAATTGACTATAAGTTATGACGTATGATTGTAGTTAAAAAAAGCCCATAACATTAAATATTTTCAAAAATAATTTTAATCCTGAAAACGTAATAATTTAGTCCGAAAAACAAAGATAGATAGATACTTAGAAAACTCGTGTTCACCGCATACACGTAAAGTATACGTAGGGTGCATTCCTCTAGAATCTCATAACGCCCAAAAAACCCCGTCTTCTGTTCTCTATGGCAAATACGGTCGTTATGGTCGTGGTGGAAACGTCACTAATGACGTCTTTATTTGCGATCACACAGCGCTCACAACGAACCATGTCAAGCGGTGGATTAAAGCGAGCGTTGACCACAGAGCAATTCTCTCTACCGATTGATATTGAAAAAGGCGTGATTGTCATATCAACCAATGATATTTGTGTGTTTCGTCATTAATTACATCAACGGTCCATAATTTATTCCACTAGGGTTTATGATTGTAACGCCCGCAAGCAGGTAGAACGGGAACGGTCGGTGCGAGCCTCTTGTGGAACGTAGCAGTCTATTGAAAAGCACTGGTCTACCAGTGCTTTTCAATCTTTTTGAATACGTGACCCCTTTACAGGTTGAACAATTTTGGCGACCCTTTGAGCCATAGACGGACAAAAAGTTAGTAATTTAAATGACTACGTTTATGTCTTTCACTATTTTGTTACCTATATTCATTATTACGCCCTATACTCTGCAAAAAACAACGCCCTATGCTCTGGTTCAAGCGGAAGATCAGCTTTGATCTGACAGATCGACATTTTTGCTGAGCTTAATCCAATTTTTAGGACTTATGTATATCTCATGATACTTTGTGGCTATGTTCTCTTTTTTGTTTTTATTATGCTTTGTTTATTACTTTTAATGTGTTTAGTTTACTTGTGTATGTCCTAAAAATAAACCTGTTTTCTTTCTAAAAAGCTGTTGAGCTTGGAAAGTACCTAAGTATGAGGTATAAACTTAAGTTGCCTTTTCTTTTTGCCGGCGACCCCCAAGCAAGGCTCTGCAACCCCCCTAGGGGTCGCGACCCACAGGTTGATAAACACTGGTGTAGATGAATCATTGGAATGTCATTGTCATGAGTGATATGTTGATGAACCTCTTCTTGGGAACGGTCGCCAGTGCAACAAGTAATCTACGAATTGCTTTCCACTGCCTTAATCAAAGTGAATAATTATAACGCAATAAGTGTTAATTGTCATTTTTGAATAGAAACATTATCATGTATAATATGAATATATAAAAGATGTTATTTTCATAAATACGACCAGCACATTTATGCCGCACCATGATGAATTCTAATGAATAAAGCCTTATAAACTTACATGGCTCTGACGGGCATACACATAATTACACATAAATAAATAAAAAGTATATAAAACTATCTTTATCTGAATCATCTGTTCAAGATTATTCCCCATGAAATGACCACTTGAAGAGTATTTCACGCCGAGGTGTTTTCTCTGTACTACAACATGAGGTCATTTAACAAGGGCGTTGTAAAATTAGTTCAAAATCGGCAAAGCGTGGGCAACGGTGTTGAAAACGTTTATACGCAGCGGTGACTGATGGATATACAAACTTTTTGTATATATTGAATTTAAACTTAATATTGGAATGACTTGGAAATATATCTTGTAACATTGAACACCTCTCCTGTTAATTAACCAAGTCTTATTAGCCCCCAACAGTCACTACTTTCCACCAAATGGGCGGTCTACCAATTTGCCAGATTTAGCAATAAAATGAAGACTCATAATTAGTAATAGAAAATAATAAAAGTAATGTATCCATTTTTATTCTTAATTCAAATAAACTTTTTTGCCCTTTATATATTTCATGTAAGAAAAGCTTTATTATTTCCAATTAGGATTATAAGTATGAGAATTATTACTTATTTTCTTTTGTATTATATTCCATTACTTTGTTCTTTTGTGTGAGCAGAATTTATTTCAATAGAATTAAAATTTTATGATATTAAATAGGTCTGCACGTTGTTCGTGGAAAAGACATTAATATGCCTGAAAATTTACATTAGTAAATAAAATACTCGTAAAAGGATCTGTCTGTACTTTCAAAATAAAAGCCTAGATTACTTATACCTACTGTTGCTAAGTGTTTATTTTACTTTTAACGTTCGCACGTCTAGTATGTTACATATTTCTTGACAGTAAAGCCCGCATGAAACAAATGACATAATTGTCGTACTTTTTTGTAGTGGGTGACGTTATAGTGAATTTTGTAATAAGCTTAAATGGTTGCCAAGTCGCCTTCGCCGGAATATTCAGTTACTCTCACTTCTGCACAATATCCTTTTCAATCCCTGTACTCCCCCATATTTAAACGAACTTTTTACTTTCTCTATCAATCTGATTCCTGTGATTTGCGCTCAAATGAAAATCTTCTACTAACGATACCTAAACACACTTCGTCCTTTGTTTCCTACTCCTTTGCCGTATAGGCTGTTCGTCTGTGGAACTCCCTCCTCTTGAAAATCAGACAAGTTACATCCATTGGGACATTCAAACACTTGATCACTGACCATTATTTGTTCATTAAATAAAATTTGTTGTAAGTATGTGTAATTTATATTATTTTAATCTATTTAATTATGTATGTCTTTAATTAGTTTACTATTGTAATAATTTTGTTTTTTTTCTTCAATTACGATTTAATAAGTTGCAATTTAGTTAAGTTTCTTGTAATACCTCCTTGGACACCGGGTTGTCTGGAAGAGATCGCTATAAGCGATAAGGCCGCCCATTGTTCTAAATGAAATATGTTTATATTAAATATCTAGGTTTAAGTTATGGTGAATAATATAGAGTTTTCATTCATTCATTCTGTGAGTCATGTAACGCACTATACGTAAATAAATGAAAAAATATAAGCACTTACCAGGTATACAAGTTTTGCAAAACGCAGCCACGATATTGACGCAGAAGAACGGCACCCAGCAGAGTAGGAAGACGCCCATTATGATGCCAACAGTGATGGCAGCTTTGTGATCTGACACGTGGTACGGAGACGAGTGGACGTGTGTATGGACTCTGGTACGGACAGATTTAGTCCGGTTGTCAGGCATTTGGACTGTCCGGGTCACTGCTCTGATGGACTTAACGTGCTTTTGAGCGTAGCAGTAGAGCCTGTGGGAAAATATCTTTATTAAATAGGTGGTCGTTAAAAATAACATTTTGTAGTGAAATTAAGTTGAAAAGCAAATATATTAATCACCCTTATATTTCTGTTATGACCGATAATACTTGCAAAAGCTCAGAAGTTGGATCGGTAATAAAGGGATATAAAAGCGCCCGCAAATATTACACATTTTATTACATAAAATTTGCTATCGATCAGTGAAAAAATCACTTTGGAATTCCATTTTTTTTAATCTGGCTATTTTATATCATTCCCAGAAGAATTTCCATGGGATTCTCAGGATCGAAGGTAAAACATATTTTGAGTCGAAGAATGAGCTGTCGATCAGCGAAAACCACGTCGAAATGGGCCCAGTAGTTTTTACGAGAATCCCGAAAATGCAGACGGACAGAAAAATCTAGAAAAATTGCATCATGTTCTCCATCGTTTATACAGTCTGCGCCAGTTTTTTTTTAATAGCTTCAATATACAGACACGACATGTTTATAATTTTTGTAATATTATAAATAAATAATATAGTTTTGGCCGAAGATCCCGTCATGCCAGCCTCAATGACATCATTCGCCGAGCTCTTGTCAGCGTCGGAGTACCAGTCACTCTAGAGCCAAATGGCTCGGTGCGATACGACGGAAAGAGGCCGGATGGAATGTCGCTTATTCCTTGGAAGATGGGAAGGCCGCTTGACACTCTGGCGGCATCATATCTTCCAGTGACTAAGACAGCTGAAGATCTCAAACGGCGCAAATATGGAACCCTAGGAAGGGGTTACATATTGGTCCTGTTTGGAGTTGAAACTTTAGTGGAATCCATCGGCAAAGGGTTTCTTCAAAGAAATTTGTAAGAAACTCTTTGATACCACCTGTGATCAGAAGGCTGGTTCGTATTTTGCGCAACGAATCAGCATTGCCATACAGCGTGGCAATGCAGCCAGCCTTCTGGGCACGCTTCCCTCTGGCAGCGATTTGTTACATTATTATAATTATTTAACTATAATTAATTTTATTTTTAAGTATTTAGTAAAGTTATTGGTAGAATAGATAAATTGTATAGTAATGCAATTCTGGTTAATAATAAATAAAAAATAATCTATTTTGTGAGGTAAATGTTTTCTCTGGAGAATCAATAAAACATCAAACATCATCTCTTAAAACTTGCCTCTTCCGATAATAGATACAAAATGTCACCCCCATACACATTTTCATTCTTAGTTGCTAAAGTAACATCCATTAACTAAGAAAATACATGAAAACACGTAATATCTGTTAAGCTAAAAAACCTCTTTTGTAATCGCCGCTGGCCAAGCCCTTCTCGAAGCTTACTGCCCTTAAAGCCAAAGTAATCCCTTTCATCCCACAAATTCTTTGTCCGTTGAGATTTTCAACTTTTTAACAAGAAACGGAAGGTAAATGATTTTTAATATTTTTATTCAAGTATGTTTATTTCGCCAATCAAATCCTTAGAAATACTCCGGTAGGATGGTCTTACTAAGTTTTGAAGAGTTGGAAAGAAATCTTTTCAAATACTTTAATTTTAATACTGTTACACGCCGACAAAGTAAATGCACACCTGGTTTATTACCCTTCCCGTATTGGACTTCTTTTGTTTACTTTGTGTTTAAAATTTGTAATAAAAAAAAAACATCCTATTGTTATTGTACTCGTTTATGCCGCAAGCGTGCAGATCAAGTTTTCTTAGTAATTCAGTCCACGCGGTCGATTGTTGTATGGTATAGGTTAGTATAAAACAATGCCCGAACGGAGGGGTGAGGAAGTTATGCGACTATTATGATAGGAGCAAGACGTGTGTAGTACATTCGATAAGCGATATAGTGACAGACTTTGCGCGTGTTATTGGATCGTGCAGTTTGTACTGGTTGTATCCAGTTATATTTTTACCTGTTTTATACGTGTTTGTACAGTTCTAATAAATTCTATAGTAATTCCAACGGCATTTTAATTCGAGTCCTGCGTTACTCGTAACAATTTGAAGTCAGTACAGCTCTTCCAAATGCTTCAATATTTCCGATTGAATTATTTGAAGTCTGTGCGCTGCCCAAATCAGTAGCTGCATCAATTTAAATCATCAGTTCCATAAAAAATGTCTTGAGCTATTACACGTATATGACAGTAAGGATTAATGACCTTAAATACTGTATTAATTAATAAACATTAAAACCAAGCAGACCTTAAAGTAACAAAGACCTCATTAATCACAGTTTGTTTACTCCCAAAGGAGGGAGGGAGTAATCGATCCACGCTACTTTAAATTAAATGCTTTTACGCTTGTCTTCATATTTGCACAGGCCGCAATATTACATATATATTAGGGTAATCCAAAAAAAAAAAAAAAAATTTTTTACAAACTGGCTCAAAAGTTTCTTTTGGGTGTAAAAAAAATTATGTGAAAAGATGAGCCCTTAATATTAATACTAAGATTGTCCTCATCGCATTTTTTTAATTCCCATAAGAATAACTCAGGAAAATTTATTTTTGCTTCTTCTGATTTTTGAATAATTGAACTTTGATCTTGAATAACTTTTGAACGCGTGGACAAATCAAAAAATATTATCAGACCTTTTTTGTAGAACGTTCAATTCTCTATAAAGATTGGAACAGCGATTTATCATTCAACCAGTCGTTTGAACGGTACAAAAATCAGAAGAAGCAAAAAAAAAATTTTCTGTGTTATTCTTATGGGAATTAAAAAAATGCGATGAGGACAATCTTAATATTAATATTAAGGGTTCATCTTTTCACCGAAATTTTTTTACACCCAAAAGAAACTTTTGAGCTAGTTTGGAAAAAAGGAAAAAAAATTTTTTTTTTGGATCACCTAATATATATACTAGCTGTACCCGGTAGACGTTGTCCTGCCTTTAAAAAATAAAAATCTAGTACCCGATTCCAGCGTCATCTACCGGGACCAAATGTTAATCTAAGCTATTCTCAAATCCAGTTGAACAAACAAAAAAAATCATCAAAATCAGGCCTGGCGTTTAGATCGCGGCGCCACCTACTGAGTCCAATCGTTGATTTAAACCATTCCGGACAAACTTCAAAACATACAACAACAAAAAGAACACCTAAATTCTGGTACCCCATTGCAGCGCCATCTATCTGGTTAAAATTAATATCTCAATCATCCCAGTAGATAAATTATAAAATTACTAATACATACATACATACATACATAACTTCACGCCAGGTCCCTTGCGGGGTAGGCACGAACAACAGAGCGCCATTTAGGCTTATTCTTACACACCTCACTAAAATTACTAATATCGCTATTAAATATAGGGGTTGAACGCAGAGGGTTGAAAATTTAGGGTTGCATGTATTTTTTAATGCTGTATCATAAAAAAATAAAAATAAATATCTAAAACATAAATAAAAATATTTAGGGGTGGACTACCCTTAAAATTTAGGAGAATGAAAAATAGATGTTTTCCGATTCTCAGACCTACCCAATATGTATACAAAATTTCATGAGAATCGTTCATATTAAAATCTAAATCATCCCAGTAGAAAATTATAAAAATACTAATATCGCTATTAAAAAATAGGGGTTGAACATTTAGGGCTGTATGTATTTTTTAATAAATTATCATAAAAAATTTAAAAAAAAATCTAGAAATTTTAAAAAAATATTTAGAGGTGGACTACCCTTAACATTTAGGGGGATGAAAAATAGATGTTGTCCGATTCTCAGACCTACCCAATATGCATACAAAATTTCGTGAGAATCGGCCAAGCCGTTTCGGAGGAGTTTGGTAACTAACACTGTGACACGAGAATTTTATATATAACGGGCCTTACTTATAATCGTTTCTTAAATTTAAAGAAACTGCTCAGCAACTGATTAATGAAAATTTTACCCATAAACTCCTCTTTAGCCGAATGCTTTGGTTACAACCTACGTTAATCATTCAAATTTTTTCTGTGCTCCTCTTAGGTAAACAACAGATAATACACGTTTATAAGTGAAAAAAAAACATTGATTAGGGACCGATTCTGATTCTCTTACTTAAGAGATGCTTAATCGTTTCTTAACGAGATTATTATAAGTAAAGCCGTAAATATACATACATTGGGGTGGCGAAGCGACTATTTTTTTGAGTCTCTAGTAAAAAAATGTTAGTTTTTGATGAAATGAACCAAATATGTAAGATTTAAAAAATTGCCATAGAATGTGATGTCAGGAGCCTTAAGAACAGACGAGCGTGCATGACAAGAACTATGAATGTCAAAGAAGCAAGTGAGGTGTGTAAGAATAAGCCTAAATGGCGCTCTGTTGTTCGTGCCTACCCCGCAAGGGACCTGGCGTGAAGTTATGTATGTATGTATGTATGTACCAAAAGAAAGATTCAGTTCAAAATTTGAATCTTAAAGGCCGCTCATAATTTTTTTAAATTGACTAGTGCATTACTCGCTCGAAAAAATTTGAAGTAATATACCGTAACAAAAAAAAAAATAAATAATAAAAATACACTTTTTGGCAATTGTACTTCACAAAATCCCAAAATATTATTATATCCAACAAACTGACTTCTCAAAACTTCATTTCAAAAGGTTAAGATCGAAGTGATAAAACTTTGAACACAATTCTCAAGAACTCGATTAATTTCGAATTTGAAGTTCGCTTAATCGATTTTGAATCCCTTTAACGATAAGACTGATTAATCATCGATATAGTTAATCGAGTAATTCACAGAGAGTAATTAGTATGACGTTCAGTAAAGCTTTATCAATTTAAGACCGTATCTTAAACTGTAATCGTGTAAGATAAGCATTAAATATAAAGTCTATTTAACTAGACTTCGAGCTCCTTGAGAGATATATACACTCACTGTTCATATTGTTACAACCTAGGCGCCTACAAAGACAAATTCCACGTACAGATTTGTAGAAGCAGATTTATTACCCGTTGGCATTTGAACTAATTGTAATTATTTTATGATCGTCTTCTTTTGTTTACTTATTTATTTGTATACGAACAGCCCATTGTTTTATTTTCCTCGTTTATCCCGACTCATTAGCCAGTTGATTCGGATTACGTCGACTACCATACGGGCACATTGCATTTGTGCAGTATAAAACGATGGCCTAATTGAGGGTGGGTGCAGTCGAGTGAGAACCATGATCAAGGCGTGACGTATGTACAACCGGGAAACTAATAGTGACGGACTTAGCACGTTTTATTAAATTACGACCTTCTGCATTTCGTTTGGATTTGTTGTGTTCGGTTGTTTTGTACCTGTATTATATGTGTTTGTATAGTTGTAATGAACTCTATAATAATTCCAACGGCATTTTAATTCGAGTCATACTAAACTCGTAACAATATTCTAATTGCTAAACAGAAACACCTCACTGATTATTCAAACAAAACTTTTTTTTTTAGCAGAATGACTGTGAAGTTAGTAGTTGGCAATCAGTTTTTGTTGTGCCGTAACATAGTCCGACACAGCACTGATTTTCAGTGCCCACCTAAGTCGAAAACGTCATGCGACCCAAGTTAAAAACAAGTTAAATTAAATTAAAGTGAACGTATACATGAAAGGAATAACAACAAAAATAATACATACATAACTTCACGCCAGGTCCCTTGCAGGGTAGGCACGAACAACAGAGCGCCATTCAGGCTTATTCTTACACACCTCACTTGCTTCTTTGACATTCATAGCTCTTGTCATGCACGCTCGTCTGTTCTTAAGGCTCCTGACATCAACTTCTGCTAGTACACAATCAATTTGATCATGGAAGGTGTGTTGTGGCGTTCCGCAACATCTGCATCCATCCACTTTTATATTGTGTATCTGTTTAGTCATTCGTCAATCTTACATTCTTTCCACATGCCTGAACCATCGGAGCATTCCTTTCCTTACCTTCACCCCGACACTCTCTTTCAGACCAACTCTTTTTCTTATTACGGTATTACGAACGCGGTCCGCGAGCGTCACTCCGCAGGTTTTGTGCAGTGCTCGCATCAATATACAAAAATAATAATAACAGAAAACAGTGCATAGCATAATTTGAAAAAAAGCTATAGATAAGTAAATAAACAATAAATAAACCTAAAAAGAGCACTTATTATACACACACATGTCACATGTGAAACATGCGGTTGAGCTGTATGGAATTTGTTCGTTTTCCTGTCATTGTGGCGTTGAGACAGTGGCATATTGTGAAGGTATAGGGAAGATGGAATAAGGTTAGACAAGTGGGCCATTGGAATTACGATTCACACAAGGCTACCCGTTTTACGCCGATATTCTGTAAGAGCGTGGTATCACACCGATGGGGTTGTAATCAATATATAGTCAAAAATAAAAATCATTTGCGTCTCCGGACGCCTGACAGAAGTGGTAACTTAAACTAATCTAAGTTAAACTATTTAATATTGAAATTGTTTAACTTGAGAAAGGCTTAGGTTATTACGTACATTTTAAGTATATTAATATGACAAATAAGGAAAGATTATTTATTAATAAGATATTTTATTGATTATAAAATATATTTTAAACTTAGTTACAATTCTCGAATATCATTATTACTTCATTGAAATGTTACATGAGCTTTGCATTTATTAGAGGATGCAATTTTATTTTTGGGACATGTGTGGGGAGTCAATAGAAGCTTAACCTCAAATTTGTGGGGTCGCCACCCTTGTCCCCGGCCGCCATCTTGGAAAAAGGCGTGAAAACACTTTTTTCGCTATATCTCAGAAACTAAGCGTCTTACAAAAAATTTGTAAAGTCATAATTTGTAGCAAATTGTTTTGCCTACAAATATGTTCATAAAACTTTTTGCCCTAAATTAAAAATTAAAGAAGTTATAAGCAAAAAAGTGAGATTTTTTTTATTCATTCATAACTCTTTTCTTTACCATAGAACTTACCAAATTTACCTTATCGAATGTTAAGCAGGTAGAAAAGGTCCTCCGTTTTCCCCGTCACCTATGAGGTAGAGTCCATAGGCGCGTTTTTTTTACGTGGGATCCCCAGTAGGCTTACTCCACGGACATCTTGCTTATAAGGCCTATGCTTATGCCACACATGTTCCAAAAATAAAATTACGTCCTCTAAAAAATGCAATATTCGGTCCTTAAATTGTAAGATTTCAATGAACTACATTTCATCTAATTACCGAAATATGGCTAGCGCTGTGGGTTAAAGTGAGAGGAGGAGCCTGCTTACCGCTGCTGTATGCGTGAGAGAAAGAGAAGCCAGACTGGCGCCGTAACGCGTTACATAACGAAGCAGTTTACCCTTACATGAGAAGTTATCACTTCAAAAATAGTTAATTTCATAATTAAAAGTAATTATGAATGACGCTTAAAGAAGCGAAGGTAAAGTTGCGAACAAAATTCACGTCTAACATTAATTTCATTAGGGACATTAAGTTTCGCAGCCGAATTACTAAACTCAAAACTGATTTATCTTGTCGGGCGAAAACGTACGACTAACTCCAGATAAGTTTGGTATTACTTTCTCCTATATTTACATGTTTCATTTAAGGAAATTTACATGCGAGAGCCAATTTCTGCGGTACAATGCTTGGGGGTACCAAAGTTAGGATTCAAATTGTGTTATAGGGAACTTTTAGTAGCAATTAGTTTCAGTATGAATTTCGTAGTGTTGTTTACAATATACATGTTGTAGTATACATATACTAATATTTATATTATGAATTATGGGATAAGGAGATGGTTATTAGGAACTGTAAAGTTGTGAAGGAAAGGCACTCATACTACTACGTGAGCCAATCTACACTATAAAGAGGTAAAGTTTGTGACGTTGTAGGGAGTAACCTCTGTTCTACGAAACCGATATTAAAAATTCTTTTACTGTTGGAAAGCTACTTAAACAGGGAGTTTCATAGGCTATATAACATGACGCTATTGTTACGAACTACGGGACTCGAATTAAAATGCCGTTGAAATTACTATAGAACTATACCAACACGTATAACACAGGTACAAATATAACTGGACAAAACCAGTACACACTGTACGATCCAATAACACGCGCAAAGAACGTCACTATATCGCTTATCGAATGTACTACACACGTATTGCTCGTATCGTAATCGTCACAACCCCTCCCCCCCCCGTTCGGGCATCGTTTTATACTAAACTGTACAATACAACAATCGACCACGTGGACTGAAGTTTCCGAGAAACCGTAATCAGCACACCTGCGGCCATAAACAAACACAATAACAATAGGCTCTTATATTATATCTAATTGTAAATGTTCACAAAGTAACAAATCACAAAGTAAACAAGAGAAGTCCAAATGCGGCAAAGGTAATAAACCAGGTGTGCATTCACTTTGTCGGCATATAACACGGGAGCGGGACAGAGCGCGGGTGAAACCGCGCCGGGCCGCCACTTGCTTAATATATGGCCAATACACTAGGTTTATTATGAAAATTCTTAATACTACCTCACCTGCAATATATGCTGATCATGACAATACACGGCAGTATAAATGATATGCAACTCGATACAACGGCATATGTCGGTGTCAGCACGAGGGCACATGTTGGGTATCTGGGAGGTCTTTGCGTGGCGAGGGCTTCCTCATCAGGCCGGTGAAGGCCGAGAGAGATCGGCAGGAAGCTGACGAGGGCGGCTAGTACCCATATCATGGCGATTGTTGTGATCGCCACACGACGAGTCACCCAACGGCCGTATCTGGGGGGTAAAAGACGACGATTAGCAGTTCAAAATTTTTTTTTTTAATCTGAAATATTGTTACGAGTAACAAGGACTCGAATTAAAATGCAGTTAAAGTTACTATAGAGTTTACTAAAACTATATAAACACGTATAACACAGATATAAATTTAACTGAACAGAACTAGTCAACGTAATGCACAATGCAATAACAGGCGCAAAGTCCGTCACTAAATAAATTACCGAATGTACACAAGTCTTGCTTTGCTCATGGTTATCGCTCGACTGCCCCATCTCTCAATTGGGACATTGCTTTATACTACACAAATGCAATATGTCTGCCCGGCTGCGTGGACCGAATTTCTTAGAATCAGTTTTTATTTTAAATCCTCGACACCTGGCAGTGATAACAATACAACAATAGGCCGTAAAAGATTACAATATACAATTGACTGTTTTTTTATGTGACAGATTTTGAATTCAAAGTAAACAAAAGAAGTCCAAATTCCGAAATGCAGGTGTGAATTTGTCTTTGTCGGTCGTAGCAATATGTTCCATTTGACAACATTTTTTATTGCAGGAGTGCAGTAAACAAGCAGACAGCCTACCTGATGGAAAAAGTTTACAATCTCTTACGGACATGTGTCACACGAAAAGCATTACCAACTACTGCTCTCTAAAAGGAGACTGGAACCTGACAGTAATCTAGGAACACAACTCAAGTTTTTTATGGCGGTATGTATACTTGGCACTGGGGGTGGTAGCCATCCAGAGAGGCAAATATCCTACCACCTGGCTGTGGGCTATTTTGTCACCTCTTACGACTGATCGCTCGGTTGCAGGAAGCTGTATTCTTCTCCCACTCTTGCACGAATGTTTTATTCAGATTTTTTAAAGTCCATACATAGTTAAGTTAAAATTTAAATCTACTTCGTATTCTTTGTACACGATTTGCCAATGTGTTATTGCTTTTTAATGAGAAGGAGAATAATGGGTAAGAAACTCCCCAGTAATATGTCTAGATAAATTTAAACAAAAATACAAAAGTGTCTTGTACAATAAATGTATTTTTTATGAATGTTTCTATTTCGTTCAAACTAGAGAGCGGCTGGCCTGATTTGGCTAATTTTGGTTTTGAATTATTTATGGAAGTCCGGGCAAGGTTTAGAAAGTGAGCAAATATGAAAAACATAACAATTTCGTTTTCCCTTAGAAACTATCCCTACCTGTCAAACATTTGATGTTTGTCCCGTCGTTTAAAAATCAATTCAATTTAAAAGTCGTTCCGAAATCAAATTACATTTAAAAGTCAAGTTTTTTTTCTTTTTTTTTGGTTTTGAATGTCAACGTCTGATGTTTGTTCCGGTTAAGTTTTGACCACATTTTTTACTAAAGTTGAAACATGTAGCAATTATCATTCAGTTTTTTTATATTTATTGGTTCTGAGGCGGTACGAAGTCTGCCAGGTCAGCTAGTTCACATTAAAAAATTTAACAAATTTGGTTTCTGATGAATGGGGTCTTAAACAAAAGCGTGGGGTGTATTCGGAGCGCTTTTTCTTCTAAAGATAGCATCTTAAAAAGCGCTTTGAATACACCCCACGCTTTATTTTAACACCCCATTCATCAAAAACCAAATTTGTTAAATTTTATTTTCTGTTTTTTTAGTTGGATTTTTTATGAAAGCGTGTTTTTTTAGTTTTTTTTTAAACTATTATTTATTTTTCATTTTTTAGTTGATTTTTTAATGTTTTTAAATACAAGCTTTTGAGATCCTGCATATCATGTAGCAGCAGAGTGCTAGCCAAGACAAGTAAAACGAGCCCAAACACGACGGGTCTCGTTTAGTACAGGAGTTCCTATGACCACCTTCCGACTCCATCATCAGATCTGCATGGTACTATATTATTGCATTGTCATCGACCTTTGATAGGTGTGCAAAGTTTGAATTAAATCTGATCGTTCAAAATAGGACAAAATCGAGCTCAAAGGGGTCGGTTACAAACATACATACATACATACAGGTGAAGCTAATAAAAGCGTGTTAAAAATCAATAAAGACTACAATCGAGATGCAATTCATCATTCATGTTTGTTTTTTCTTTATCAGTTTTAATTCTGTACTAAAAACTGTATTTAGTTCAAAAGGTTAACATCAAACTAAAACAATACACTACACTTGTTTTTCTCGTTCCATTGCGTAACCCGCATTTTATCGTTGCGTGTCTACATAAAACAAATATTGCCTAAATGTAAAACGGTATTTTCTGTTTGTTCAATGGGTTCCGATACGCTGTAAGCCTATTTCCCGCCTTTTTCTTATTCATCCTTCAACGTTTGAAATGTATTGAATTGTTTCTGTTGGAACTGCGAGATCGCGTGCGATATTGTAGTTTTTTGCTAAAATTGAAATTCGTTTCATTGTGACATGCAGTCCGGTTATTTCCAACCAAATCTTTTCAAGAGAAATATTGTTAACACGAAAGCATTGTATAGTCCATTGAAAAGTTACATTTAGGTTTGCAAAGGTATATCAGAGGACGCAATTTTTTTTAATGTGTAAGGGGAGTTAGTATAAGATTAAGTACACGTTGGTGGGGTCGCCACCATCTTGGAACAAGGGATGCAAACGCTGTATCTCGTAAACTAGCAACCCTACAGAAAATTTTATAGGACACTAGCTGTCCCGGCAGACGTCGTCCTGCCCGGTAAAAAATAGGGGTTGATCGTAGAGGGTTGAAAATCTAGGGTTGTATGTATTTTTGTATGTTATCATAAAAAATAGATATTAAAAATTTTGTCTAAAAAATAAATAAAAAAATTTAGGGGTGGACTACCCCTAACATTTAGGGGGATGAAAAATAGATGTTGGCCGATTCTCATAGATACCGGATAAGCACAAAAAGTTTCATCAAAATCGGTCAAGCCGTTTCGGAGGAGTATGGCAACGAAAACTGTGACACGAGAATTTTATATATTAGATTATTTGTAGCAAATTAAATTGCTTACAACTTTAATCTTATTAATTTATACAGTTGAAAATTTCTTCTAGATTGCTTCTTTTTAGTAGGCGTTGATTCGTTTTGAAACACCCAAGCCGTCGACTGGCGCTTCATTTCTAGACTGTATTGATAAATCCAGGACTCATCACCTGTAATGATGTCGTAAACATGTCGAGACGAGCCTGCTTCAAATTTGTTTTTCATATCACGGAACCATTCCACTCGGGCTTGCGTCTTAGCATCGTTGAGGTTGTGCGGCACCCAGCCTGAAACTATCCTCCTCGCGCGAAGATGGACGTAGAGAATCTGGTGAAGACATTCCTATCTAATCTGCAGTACGTGGTGAATCTCTGGATACGTAACTCGCCTATCGTCTTAGAATAATTTTTTTTACTACTAGCACGGTTTTTTCCGTAACAGCCACCAAAGAGCGAATACTTCTTTCTTCATCCCCCAATGTTAGTCGACCGCGCTTGAATTCGTTGTATCAAATCGTTGATACAACGAATTCAATTCCGATTATCGAATCGGTTTCCTTAGAAAGGCCATCATCCATGAATGCCAAATCATTTGAAAGAAAGAAAGAAAATAATTTTTATTTAGAGTTACTCAAAGTGATTACAAAATACATAAACAGTTTAATAAAACCAAAAACTTAACTAACTCTAAACAGGCCCTAACTCAGTAGATGCTGGTTGATAATAACCAACGCTGGTCTTCCGTTAGTGCCTAGCAGCAAAGTCACCTTCACAGAAGAAAAATATAACAAAATAACTAATGAACAATTAATATTATTTATAATTAGACCACCATGAAAACAAAGAATAGACATATTTCGAATAAATTAAAATAAGTACATAATATGTTATGAAATAATTATTGAAATTTGAAAATAATGATTTGGAAAAAATAATAATAGATAAATTGCAAACAAAAAAATTAAAAGGAACTAAATATTTAAAAAGACTCAACAACGCTACTAAAAGGCGCTTGTATCTAATGCGAGATCTGCATGCTGCCTCTGGTGTTCGTACAGGAACGCTTTCAGTCTACTTTTAAAAATATACGCACTTCGAACGGTTCTTATTGGTGGCGGAATATTGTTCCAGCACCTGGAAGCCGAATACCGGAAGCTGCCTTTAAAAGCCGCTGAATGGTGTCGCAAAGTAATAAGCTGTACCGCACATTGTCGTATATTAGTAGTTCTGTGTGAGCCGGCGCATATAAGTTTTTCAAATAAATACTTAGGTGCTTTGTTTTTAATTACACCGAAAAGTAGACACGCGAGATGAAGCTTGCGACAGTGTTTCATTTTAAGTATTAAAAAATCATTTAAGAACGGGGTCACATGTCCTCTAAATGGTATTTCAAAGCAGAATCGGGCACATGCATTTTGAACACGTTGGATGAGTTTCTGTGTTCTTACTAAAAGACGAGGACCGATAACTATATCAGAGTAATTGAGCTGGGATCAGATTAACGACTCAACCAACTGAATTCTGAGACTCTGATTTAGATATGCTCGGATTTGGTATAGCACTTTAAGCTTGTAAAATATGTTTTAACAGACTGCTACATGTTTCTCAAACCTAAGGTCACTGTCAATATATAATCCCAAGCTACGAGCTTCAAAAACTCTTTCAACCAAATCACCCATGAGCTCTACGTTTACTGAAGGATTTAAACCATTAAGCTGATATTTACTTCCAAGAATCAGGTATTTAGTCGGGTTAAATAATAAACAGTTTTGCTTGGCCCACGTGGCTATTCTTGTAAAGTCTTCGTTTAATTTTCTAATAGCCGTGTCTATCTCTGGCGGTTTGCAAGAAATGTAGACTTGAGTATCGTCAGCATAGATATGAAACTTGCAGTACTTTATGTGATTTAAATTAGCTCACAAACAATGTGGAGGGAAATTTTGAAATTAGAACGTACCTATTTTTTTTTTTTGTTATAAATAATCATATTTTCAATATAAATTATAAATGGCCAGTCTCTTACAAATAAAAACTTTTTTCGCAATACTTTCCGAATGGCTTGGTATATATAGTACAGACTAATATATACTTATATAGTACATAATTACACAATGATTATAAAAAATAATAATATAATCATAATATGTAGTCATGGAGTCATATAATACGTGAGTAACAGGGAAAGATTGAAAAAAAATTGAATGAATTCACTTTCGAATTCACGTTATAATTTATTAGACTGATGATAGGTAACTTTTATCTGACGGTTGAAATGTCGGCCTTAACAGAGACAATTTTTTTAATCGTTCACGTTACTTATAATTGTATCGTATTTTTTTATATTTCAATTGCCACCTTATTTATTACGCAGTCACAAACAGACACATGAATTTGATTTATTGGTATATAATTGAATACGAGGATTTACTAAAATCTTGGGTTATCTGAAGGCTTTATTCCGCCATTGTATATCAATGTCTGGAGAGATTACCAAAAGAAATATGTTTTAGCTGTCTATTATGATTATTATATACGAGTCCAATATAAATATTTTTGAATTCTTTGTGACTTTTTAACCGACTTCAAAAAAAAGGAGGAGGTTCTCAATTCGTCGGTATCTATTTTTTTAAATATTTTTACCGATTACTCCGAGATTTATGATCCGATTTGCGTGATTCTTTTTTTCGACGCGGAATAGGTGCCATTTGGTCCCCTAAAAATTTGACATAGTTTGGCATAGTAGTTTCCATTTTATGAATATTTTTTATGAAAAAAATTCCATTCCGTTCGCCTCCGCATTCCTTATACGTACCGCAGAATTGTGGAATGCACTACCAGAGTCCGTGTTTCCCGAAAAGTACAATCCGGGTATCTTCAAGTCTCATGTGAATAGGTACTAGGTAAGTGTGCTCCATCTTCGACCGCATCATCGTCCGCCATTGGACGTGATCGTGGTCAAATGCAAACATATTTGATATGAAAAAACAACATAGCAAAAATGTAATAAACATAACATAAGGTCATCATTTTCATGCCCAACAAAAAAATTGATTAGTAAGCACTATAAAACGTGGCAATAAATCGGTAAGGTCTTAAGATCTGCTCGTATAGTTTTAGTGGCTGTATATTCGGCCTCTATGTGAATTTACGAGGATAGCATGTCTGGGCAAAGGGATATTGCTGGTTCGTCAGCTACGAGGGTATATATTAAACCTAAATTTTATAGTGTTCTACTCATTAACAAAGGATTTCCCGCAGCTTTTGATAATCTTCGAGCTTATTTTGCGCTGGACTTGCAATGTTCAGAATATAAAATATTAAAACAAAGTTTATCGTCAACAAAGTAAGGTACAACATTTCATTTTAATTCACTAGTGGTATAGCAGTGTATTTACTTTATTAATATAAATGTACCCATGTTATATAATGTTCATCATCAGTAATTACTCTAGTCTTATAGTACCTACTTGTTACGCCAAATGTATATATTTAAAGCAATGAAGAGGAAATTTACTTTTCCCTTTCTTTAACCGACTTAGAAAAAAGGAGGAGGTTCTCAATTCGTCGGGATCTTTTTTTTGTTGCTTTTTTTTATGTATGTTCGCCGATAACTCCGTGATTTATGATCCGATTTACGTGATTCTTCTTGTTCGACGCGAAATAGCTTCCATGTAGTCCCCTAAAAATTTGACATAGTTTGGCCCAGTAGTTTTTATTTTACGAACATTCTTTTGTTCCGGTTTCTTGGGACCTATATTTTTTAAGATGCGCGGCACCATTCGTAGGTCCACCTATACATAGCTAGACACTAAAAAGTAACAAATAAAAACTTCGTTTAAAAAACCGACTTTAAAAACTAAAAAATAGATAATATATATTAATAATAATAGCTTTAGAAATAAATTATTTTATTCATTTTAGTTTTTTAAGTCGGTTTTTTTTAAACGAAGTTTTTATTTTTTATAGTGTTTACTTAAAAATTTGGCTTATAACCTCTATCTATATCTACCTATTATATAATAAATCTTTAAATGGTTTTAATGGTTTGTACAATGCGTTTAAAATGAAAAAAATTAGGGTAGCTAATTCGGACCTGGAAAAAGTTGGAGGCGGCTTATACGCAAGGCTATAAAGGATAAGAAAGAATAATATTTTATTAGTTTAAAGTTTTTTGCATAATTATTATCTTTTAAGGACATAAAGGGCTTTATTATTACTATTAATTCAGACCAGCAGATTCGATAAATGCAAGTTTTACAGTTTTTGTCTGTCTGTCTGTTAGAGCATCACGTGAAAACTACTGAACTAATTTTAATGTATCTCGACACAGAGCTAGCTCATATCCCGGGGCGTAACTTAGGTTACTTTTTATCTCGATAAAAAATCCCGGCGTCGTTCCCGCGGGATAGATAACATCATCGAAACCTCGACACATAGTGCTGGCTTATAACCCGAGTTAACACTTAGGATACATTGTATCCCGATAAATGATGTTGTTTCCATAAAGTTGATAGATTGGCTAAATAGATGGCGCTGAAATCACGTTTTTCGATTCACTAATAAATGTTGTCATAGGAAACCAGTAATTCATTTATTACTTCAAATCAGGTTGGCTTCGACATCTCTATATTCTGCTCGGCAACTTTTTAGACTACATGGACTTAGTTTCTTTGCTATTGTAGTGAATTGAACAAGACACAGTTAAGTTTTAAATCAAATATATATACAAAAACATAGTTTAGTTTTTACGTTAGTAACATAGAGCTATTACGTATTGTTTTTAACGCCACATAGCCGCGGGGAAACTCCAGTCGTATATAAATATATATAACAATATCAGCCCATAAATATCCCGTTGCTGGTCTCGGGCCTTTTATTTACAGGAGAGCAGACAGTATGCCCGCCACGCTTGTCCATTGCGGATTCGGAGGTTATGAAACATCGGTTATTCGATGTGCAGGTTTCATCACGCTATTTTCGTTCATTAGCACGTGGTAATTGTAACAATATGCACATTAAGTCAGCAAACTGCCTAAGTGTTACATGCTTACCGACCAAGATTCAAACCCGCGCCCTTTCAATTCAAGACGCCAGTGCGCTAACCACCGGACTCCCACGGCTTTTAATAATAACATATTGTTTAAAAATATCCCCTAGGTTGTATGATATTTGCCCGTCTGGTTGGCCACCACCCCTGGTCTAGAATATGCCGCCATAACAACCTTGAGTTGTGTTCCGACATTAGCGACCATGTCCCAGTCTTCAATGAGAGAGCGGCAGCATGCAATAAAAAAATGAACAACAGTTGGTATATGTAGTATGTACGAGTATGTAGTGTGTTTCTATAACATGTAACATGTGCTCGTATACTTACTTTTAAAAGAATTTCCCTCACACTGTAGTTTAGAGTTAAAGTTTATTTTTGCAAAACAGCTGGAAATGACCTAGTTAATTTATATTTCAAAATGAGATTCCGTTTTAAAAGCGCACTACTTATTAAACATGCATTCCAGAATACTTTCTTCAGTTTATTTGCAACCTTATTTGCAATGAGGTATTAAAATTTCTTCTTCACATTAGACGTTCTTAAATACTACTTTTTAGGTTTCTATAATTAGGAGGCAAGCCGGGACGGCCAATTCAGAGGGCGACAGATTCAAATTTATGCACATTAGGTCAGAAAACTGCCTTAGTGCTAAATGTAAGTAGTTCGTACTATATGTTACGTATACCACCATCGCTATTATCATCTTTATTTTATTCCTAAGGTTGTCTGGAAGAGATCGCATTTTAGCGATAAGATCGCGCTTTGTACATAACTAGATATAATTTTAGTCTTTAAGTTAATTTTTTTATAGGTGTATAATAAAGTGTTATCTATCTATCTAAGTGTTGCATACGTTCCAGCCACGATTTTTTTAACAACTCTACGGACTCATGTTCCCTACCCTTTTTTACAACTTAATTTCTAAGAAAGTTTTTAGAGTTTATACACGCTTATTGGTTATTTATGTTCAGTGATTCATGTGTTGTAGTGTACCTTACGAATAACTTATTATATTAATTTATTTTAATTTTAATATTAAACTTGTACTAATGTAGAGTGTATCTGATAAATGCTGGTGTTGTGAGGAAGTGCATTGGCAGTGTGTGCCTTATGTCTATACCTGTGTTTTTTTTTCCTTTCAGTGTCTGGGTTATTAATTTTTAGGCTCTTTGTGTGTCTTGGTTTGTTTGTGAAGTGTGCGTGTAATGCTATGCGGTGGTAGTGCGGTTGGTGTGGGTATGTGTATGTGTCGAGCCAGGGTTCGAATCCGCACCCTTTGAGTTTGGGACGACTCTACAACGACTTCTGTACCACAGCACTCTTTAAATTTGCGTTATTCGACACGTATTTGGCCGATTTTCAAAGGAATAATATCCTAGCTTCCAAATTTAGTCATATACACGAAAGAACAAGAACCCTTAATGTGCTTACCGCAAAGGGTCTTTGATGTGGATATATCTGTCTAGAGATATCGCGCACAGGTTGAGTATGGAGGCCGTGGAGCACATGACGTCACACGCCACCCAAGTGTCGCAGAACTGCTCGCCGAACACCCAGTACCTGTACGACAGGTGTAAAATTAGACGTTTCAATCAATAATTTAATTATAACGACGATCTTCACTAATAATATGGCTGCAAATGGATGTTTGATGCTAAGGTAGCACTTTGAGCATCACAACTAAATATTGTGTGGGGATTTAAGTAAGTTGTGTGGTGCGTGTATGATGTTATCCCATTGGATAGGGAGACGCACCACTGTCGAGACCTGGCTCTTGACCGATCTTGATGAAATTTTTATGTGGTCAACTGGATTCGAGCATGGTTTAGATTCACCATTGAACCCAATAGATGAAATAGGTGTCTTCAAGTCATGCGTGAACAGGTACCTTCTAAGTAAGCGTGCTCCACCTTAGACTGCAATTCCACCTGACATCAGGCGCATTGTCAGTCAAACGTAAACTTATTCAATATCAAAAACCCGCTGGAATCGGGACCTAGATATTTAGAAGTTTCAGAGTAAGACAACGTCTGTCGGACCCGTTATATAATTCATAGAATTTCTTAATACATGCATGTATGACTATCACTATGAAGATATGCAACAAAATATTTCACCAGGAAAGTCTCAGAAAAAGTCTTGATACTCTTTGATTAAAAAATAATATTTTAGCCTATTTTTAAGGAAATGTCGTGTGAAAGATGCACAGTATGCTACTTTATGACTAAATTTACGACTAAGCCCTCCATCCTTACATTGCAAAAAAGTCGTCTACCATAAAAGATATCAAAGAAAATTTATTGAAAAAACCTTCCCTTAAAACTTAATGTGGTTTCGAAAAAGTTTTGAAACAGCTTAGATAAAAATAAAAGACATTATTACGCGTCACGTAGAAGCAATCCGTCTGAATAAAGGGTCTGTCACACAGAAGGATATGCGTACAACTTGGTAGTTTTGTTTAACGTGTTCTTATGTCACAACTTGTTGTGGCTGCCACTTCTTTTGAGTATTTCTTAACATTGTTTGGTGCGAGCGGGGGTAGACATTTAAGATTGGAAGTCAACTTTTCTACTTCTTTTTCCAATTTAGCGCTTTTGTTGACACAGCTGCACGTGATTCTTTCCTATAGGGTTGCCCCTTAACGCACAATTAACGACGCACTGCCCCTACGATGAAATATTCACTCCAATATTGCGTATACCACCATCTACTAATGCGGTGCTCACCTCCGAATTTACCGCGCGTAGCTTACTTCTGGATCTCCTCTTAAACTACACTAAACTCCTCCTTCACTAAACTTGTCACTGTCTTCTACTAAACTTTTCTTCTTACACTTTAAACTCGTCACTGTCTTCTATTAAACTTCTTCTCCAACTCTCTCATATCGCACTTGTCGCTTCGTTGTTGTCTACTGTACTCTCCTGTAGGTACGCCTTACTCTGCTTATATGCCCAGCTGATTCTGGAACCCATAATTTCAATCTTCTTTTCGTAATTCTTTTATTTACTGTCTATTCCTTTCTAAACATCTCTCTTTCTTCTAGAATTTCTATCGATCCCTTTCTAAAATGTTTCTTTATCTGTCCTTGTCTTTTTCTTTTGAAGTTCCCACCATCAGTTAGCTAATTTTTCACTGAAGGTTTATAGATATAAAAAACCTAATTGAGTTTTTATGTAAGTAGAAACAAAACGTTATTTTGCAATTGAATCCTCGAAGCGCGGCTAGATACTAATTTAATGCAATATAACCCGTGCGAAAGAATACTTGCTAGATAAATAAACAAATATTACGTAGTAGAGTCTGACCAGTGACGAAGTCGCAGGAAAAAGGCTAGGTCATTGACGTTTGAAGGTAAGTTGACAATTTGACACAACACTTACCCTAATAAATCATTGACACCAGCAAAGGTCATCACAGCAGCAGCAACAAGCATGTCAGCAATGGCAAGTGAAGCAAGGAACAAATTGCCAATCCTTCGCAAGCCCCTGTCGGTGTATATCGCGATGCAGACTAAAATGTTCCCAGCAACACTCAAGAATATTAGTAGCGACAGGAATATACCTGAAAGAGAATTCACTCTATATAATCTTATACAGGTTAGATATCCCAACTTCTTAATTGATATTATATCGATGATAAGGTCCCGAAAATGTGCGACAAACTAATGCTACTCAAAAGAAAAGGTCAGAAAATTATATAAATTTGTCATTCGACTGGTCATGTTATACGGGTCCTAGACCATAAACATCTACAATTATCTAAGATGAGAACATTGAGATGGATAGACAAGGTGGGAATTGAGAACATAAGAGAATCTTTGACACATGCACCCGTGACTGAAAAATTGAAAGGAAGCCACTTGACAAAAATAATGATAAACTTGAAGATTGACGGATACAAATGTAAAGGTTGTGCAAAAAAGAGATACATGTATTGCATCAAGGATGACATGGTGATTTGCGGTGTGATAGAAGACGTATGTCAGAATAGAGAAGTATGGAAATAAAAGACATATTGTGACGACCCCAAATAATTGGGAATAGAATTAAACAAAAAGAGATATTATATATTATATACAAGGGTTAATACTTTAAAAATAAATAATTACGATATTCTTTCTTTGAATAAACTTCTGTATAGCGTATATTCCGTTATTACAATAATATGGACTGTCTGGAAAAATGGATTTAAGTGATAAAATCGCCTTTGGTGCATAATTAGATGTAATTTAACGTTCTTATTCCTAGAGAGTTAGAGTAAGTTTGAACGCTTCTTTATGGTTCTTAAAGAAGCGATCAAACTTACTCTAACTATATATGAATAAGGCCGTTAGTCCGTAAGTTTTTTTTTGTATTGGTGTACAATAAAGTGTTATCTATCTATTTATAGACGCAACTTCTCGCCGAGATTTTCCCTGTGCGCTTTGACATGGGTTTTTTTAAGAATTTCATCCTGCAACAGATTAGTGACGCCCCATGTATTTCAGGCGTTCATAGAAAATGTCGACGACTTTCCACCAGGTGATGGTCTTCAGGCAATAAAAGATCTATAGAAGAATTAATAACCTGTGCACCTTTAGAGTTACTACTTATACTTAATTATTTTCACTCTTCTTATATAGTATAAATGACTAGATAACATTGTTTGAGGTCATAAATAAAGTTTAAAATTACTTCCTACTCTATGTACACCGTTTATTAAGGAGGTATTGATCTTAAAGGAACAAGAAGCAGCAAGCAACTCTTTTTTTATTATATGTTTTCAGCAGATAGGTAGATGATGGAAAACGGTTAACATTTACATTATACAACGGTTAACATGTCATTCTGTAACATAATTCTGTATAAAACTTTTAAAAAAAGATCTTAAACATAAATAGAACAACAAATATAAAGAAAAACATTTTTTAGCTAGACGTGTTGCTGGGGAGTTTGTTGCCGCTTCTTCTCCTTAACAGCAATAACACGTTGCGAAGCGGTGTACATAGACTAGGAAGTAAAATTAAATTTTAAGCTATGTGTATGACCTTCAAAAAGTGTTCTCCAGTGGAAATTATTTTGAATAAAAACTTTTGAATTTGAATCTTCTATTGAAATTTGTAACACCAAAGGCGCTACCAATGCGCTGCCGCTCTCTAAAGCGAGACTGGAATCTAGCCACTAATGTCGGAACACAACACAATTTGTTCTGGCGGCATACTCTAGACCAGCGGTGGTAGCCATCCAGGCGGGCAAATACCCTACCACCTTTGGGTTATTTTGTCTCCTCTTACGTCAGGTTGGCCAGCCGCAGGAAATTGTTTTCTTTCTCCATTCCTGCACGGATATAACTTCCTTGCAACACGTCTATGTAAAAATATATTTTATTTATATTTATAAGAAAACACTCACCAACAAGCAGTATAGAGAGTAGCGTCACCGTATCAGGCTCATCACCATCGTCGTATTCAATAGTCGTCTCGTTCAACAATATCGCCACCTGCGAAACCGCATTGATTATTCATAAGGGTGTCTTTATACTGCGAAGCGGATAAAATATATAAATAATAAAATCACTTCTTCTTTTGCGTTCTAACATGTTCATATCATGATCTACTTGTCCTAGTAGATTGTTACAAGCTTTTATTTAACTTGCAATGGATGTATGTATGTAATTCGGGTGGAAACTTGCAAATTAAATTTGACCAATTTCCCGGATTCCGATTGAGCTGATAATGTGCACGCATATCCAAAAAGTCGTGGTAGCGTTGTGGTAATTGTTACAATTGTGCTAAAAACGGCGAAGGAAAACATCGTGATGCAACCTGCACATCGAGATAACCGATGTGTCAAACCTGCCAAGCCTTGGACAAGCGTGGCGAGTATACTCTCCGTTCCCCCTATAATGGGAGGCCCGAGCCCAACAGTGGGACGTTTATGGGCTGACATTATCTATATCCCGTGACAATGCAATAATATGGTATGGAGCTGATCTGATGATATGATAGTCTGAAAGTGGCCATAGGAACTCCTGTACTAAACAAGATAGACCCGTCGTTTTACTTGTTTTAGCTAGCACTCTGCTGCCACATGATATTCAGGACCTCAAAAGCTTGTATTTATAAACCTTTTTAAAAAGCTTATTAACATTATTGCTTAGTTGGTAAACGATTTGATATTAATATTTTTTTGCGTTTGATTCAGTAAAGCTTTAAAATGCTTCATCAGCTTATGTCAGCAGTAGTAAATGAATAGTAAGATTCATAAACCTTTTAGATGAATTACTTGATTATTAATCAATGACAACTTTGTTTTCAGAGAGTCCTAATATATATTTATTTAAATCGGCATATAAATACAGATATTTTATATCTCCAAACTAAGCAAGTTACGTTTGTGATATGGATAATATACAAGGGACTATTCTGGGGCGTTTCTTTGTGTGTGACCTAACAAGCATTTTAGTTATTATTCAAACAACAAGTAATTCCTAGTCGATCTTTTTCCATTTTTATTATATTTCTTTAAATTTATTGCAAATTATAATAATTTATAAACTAAATTATAATGACGTGACCTATACCTCGGGCAACGCATCAGCATTGCCATTCAGCGAGGCAATGTGGCCAGTCTTTTGGGCACGTTTCCGACTGACAGCGGTTTGGAACTAGATTTTATGGTTTAATTTTAGTTTGTATATACAGTTTATTTTTAGTTTAATTTTTTTAGTTTATATTTAATTAGGAGTATAGCTTTATCATTTTTTAGCATAGCTTATTGGAACGAAATTCCTTATCGCGCGTTGCGAAAGGGGGCTAGACGGAAGAAATTAAGCCCAAAAGTTGTAACGACACTTTTTGCTATAGTTGTAAGCCGCGCGGCGTGCGCGTGTTTCTCTGTCGGTCTCTCTCTCTCTCATTATTACTAAAATTGAGCCTACTGATTAAGTTTATATTACATTATATTTGTTAATATTTAAAAAAATATTATCATAACTTAAAAAAATACGATTCCTTCACTAATTAATCGAAAGGAACTTCGTTCCATCCGGGTGTTCCTTGAAACCTCTCAAGTTTTTTATTTTTAAAATTAGCTTTTAGTATTATTTTTTAAATATAAGTATCGTACATAAAATATTATCTAAATTTTTGCTCCCACATTTTTCTCGACCCGAATCAGTGCGAAATCAAAGTAATGTGATTATTGTTTACACGCACTATAAATACGGTTGAACGATCAGATGGCTCTCAATGGATGTTTATAGGGAACCGAGTATCATTCCAGCTCGAACCAGTGATCCAACGTATAAATGCGTAAATGGCAGGATCGTGTTTACGCAAACGATGCGGAAACATTTCATTGGATTTCCTACTGATTAATGTCACAGTATTTCATTGCTTGTAATTGATACTTCTATTTAAGAGAGTGTATTGTATTGTATAAACTTTGGATTGCACTTCCTCTTACTGTCAAAGAAGCCAAAACATCGCCAGCATTTAAGAGCGCACTCAGCAAACACTACCTTTTCTTAAATAATTATGCCTAATTCTTATACTACACACTATTTAATATACATTTTTGTATGTTTTTAATCTATAAAACATGTGGTTTAACTATGTATGTATTATTTATGATACACCTAATAAGATTATTAATATCTTGATTATCTAATCCTCGGTTTATTAGGTTAATATTAGGTTAAACTATTCCTTAAGTTATGTTGCTTGGAAAAGATTGCTTTAAGGCCGCCTATTGTTTCTACCATGACAATATTGTAATTGTGTATTTTTGAAATTGTATATTTAGCAAGCAATAAAATGTTATCTATCTTGTATACTTGCATATCATTCATGCTAATAAGATAGTGGAATGGAATGGAATTCAACATAGACGAAAAAAGCTGTTGTAAGCGCACGCGTCCCAAATAGATACAAAGGGCGCGGGTCTGAATCTTGGTTGGAAAGCATGCACCACTTTCTGATTTAAGGCTTGTAGCAACGCCATCGTACTTGAGGATTTTCGGTAGTGATTTTTATGGCCATAGCGGGGATTACACAGACGTGTTAATTTTTCAGATGCATTATTATTTTGTAAAATGAATAATAATATTTGTACAGTTTGTACACTTGCTCTTGGATGTAGTGGTGGATGCTGGCAGTAGTTGAAATGAAATGAAATCTTTATTTGTATGAAACACGACAATCAAGGGCTTATGATAGTGAGAACATGTTTCGCCATTTAATGGCATACAAATATTCTTATACCCTAGTATGGTTTATATACATTTTGTATTTTTATTTAATTCTCCTATATCATTACAATTTGTTGCACAATTTTGTCACCTTTGTGTCAAAGTTAAATACAAATATACATTTAATGAATGTCATTTTATTAATAATAACGAATTGTCGAATAAATTCTGAATAATGATCGCATGTTGGTAATAAAATAATAATAAAATAAATAAATGTCATTTGATCTAATTAAATAATTCTGATACCCGATAAAAACATTTCTCAACAAGCCATTAGAATAATTTTCTTTTAAATTGTTTGATTTTAAGTTGGTGGAGTGCCGGTGCTTTCTTAAAGTAGTGAAGAAAATACACCTTGTTTCTTTCAGGGATTTATTCTCGTACTATTAGGTCTTGTTAGCTGATCGCTGGGTTCAGCTTGGTGGTAGTTGAAGTCGTATGTTACGACTAACAGCAGCTAGTAGCGACTTGATTGTAACCCAATCACAAAGTTTTTGGCAGCATTATTTATACTGATGTTATTATATTAAAGTAACCTAAAGTAGGCCGCAGCGTTGGCAAAACTGTACGTTGTTAACCGTACAATATTTATTGTAAATTTGCCATTTTTTTATTATGGTGATTATGGACATTTTAAAATAATTATTTGAGAATAATATATTATATATTTATATTCAGACACAAAATATTTTTGTAATTGAATTAATATAAATAAGTAAAAAAAATGTGAATAAAATAAAGAACTATTTAAAAATCAAATTATTATTATTTATCTCTTTTTGGTGTATTTTATTACCTCTTCGAATCGGTGTGATCTTTCGTCAGCGTCAATCCTTATTGTACAACTCCCGGCAAGGCGTCATAAACCCTGATTTTCTTTTGTTTGTATTTCATGAGGATTTTTAGAAAACATTAAGCCGACAAGCTAAGAATTCTAAGAACCGGTTGGCATATTGCTAGGAAGCCGTCTAATTTACAAAGGAATAGAGTCGGGCAGTCGGGCAAGGAGTAAATAAGTCGTCTTCGAAGCGTTACCTAGTGAAGTTTCGGATCAAGTATCTCATAACAATAGACTTTGCGTGATTTATATTATTGCAATTCTACTTTAAGGTTTGGTTTTGTTGTATTCACTTATACTGATAAGAACTGAGAATTGCGTGTGTGTAATAAACTTTGTGATAATTCTGATGGCATTTTCGATTTCATGTCCCACAAACTCGTAACAATATAAAGGTAGTATGTATGAACTTACATTTGTAGGTATAACAGAGGCGAACTCCATTTTAACCGGCTACACTGTACGGGTGCATGGCTTGGTCTTCAGGTCTTGGTATCCACCTTAAGGAGGAAGCTGTCTAACTGGCCGTGGGTCCGCCACGCGATGTGTAGCGATGCCATTTTGTCCAAAATCACATATCTGTAAAGAAACAGAAAACAAATTAAAGACTTCTGTATAAGCTCTGACGCACGGCTAGAGTTTACTCCTACATTAAAAACCATGTGCATGTATGGGGTGACAGTGGCCGAATGCGGCCGAATAAAGGCTGTTACAAGAAAATAAGAAAAACATACAGACAGACATAACTATTTAGTTAGTAAAAAATACACATATAAACATAAAACACACTCTAATTACAGAAATATAATTTGTTAAAACTCATTTTGGAAAGCAAGCTTAATGTAAGAGAGGTGAAAATTAAGATGACATACAGAATAACATTTAAATTACTGTAATTAACAAAAATGGTTTGATCAAATTGTTTTTTATTTTTGTTTCTGTTCGCTATAATAAAGGGAAAGTTTAAAAGAAAAGAAAAAACAACCTTTTCAGTTACAGTTTTATTCTTTAATTTTCACCATTTATAAAATTTTCATACCGGAGGGCGTTATATGAAAATCGATTCTTATGGAGTAAACCAAAAAACATTCACGTTTATTTATTTTTTTATATTGCAGGAATTAAGCGATCAGGATTCATCACGAAGACGCGCAGATTTTGTACTGATTTCTGTTAAATGAAGCTGCCAAGACAGTTCTCTGTCAATGATGACTCCCAGACTCATAACAGATTAACTGATTTATATATCTATATTATCAAATACAACACGGGGAAGTGGTGACCAATCAATTCTAGAAATAAGTCTACAGCTACTTATTATATAATAACCTTCGTTTTATTTGGGTTCACCATAAGACCATGGGCTTTACTCCAGTCGAGTATTTTAGTAAAATCCTTATTAGTTATGTGGATAGCTTCACAAAGATTACTAGAATTGAATTGTGTACAGATCTGCAAATCATCATCATCATGCATCATCATAGAGATGGTATAAAGAAAGGTTATTAGAAATTGAGTTAATGAAGATAGTAAATAGGAGAGGTGATAACACGTCGCTCTGAGGAACACCAGCAGATAAATCACACTATGATGAATAAACATCATCAATGCAAATGCGTTGCCGGCGTACAACCAGGTAACTACGAAACCAGTCAATAGCTGTTGGAGATATGTTAAGAGAACTCAAGATTCCTAAAAGGATATCAAAATCAACATTATTAAAAGCACTACTGAAGTCGAGCAGCGACAGTATAGTCAATAGACCATTTTCCATACCATGACGGATATCTGCAGTTCACGGATAAAGCTAAAAGAATTATATTTATACTAGCCTATACTAAAATAAAAATCTAGGACCCGATCCCAGCGCCACCTACCGGTTCCAATTGTGGATTTAAACCATCCGGGGACGCACTCAAACACACAAAAACAAAATCACCAAAATTGGTCCAGGTGATTCGGAGGATTCTAGAACCCGATTTCAGCGCCACTTACCGCTTCTAATTGCGAATCTAAACCATCCGGGAACCCACTCAAACACACGAAAACAAAATCACCAAAATCGGTCCAGGTGATGAGGAGGATTTTAGAACCCGATCTCAACGCCACCTACCGGTTCCTACGGGATAAAAAGTACCCTATGTCTGTCTCCTGGTTCTAAGCTACCTCCCCACCAATTTTCAGCCAAATCGGTAAAGCCGTTCTTGAGTATAACTAGTGTAACTAACATGACTTTCTTTTATATATATAAACTAGCTGTCCCGGCAGACGTCGTCCTGCCCGGTAAAAAATAGGGGTTGTTCGTAGAAGGGTGAAAATTGAGGATTGTATGTATTTTTGTATGTTGTATCATAAAAAAATAGAAATTAAAAATGTTGTCTAAAAAATAAAATAAAAAATTTAGGGGTGGACTACCCCTAACATTTAGGGGGATGGAAAATAGATGTTGGCCGATTCTCATAGATACCGGATAAGCACAAAAAATTTCATCAAAATCGGTCAAGCCGTTTCGGAGGAGTATGGCAACGAAAACTGTGACACGAGAATTTTATATATTAGATTAATAAAAGTTAGAGAAGAATTACCTGCGAATATATTCTCTAAAGTTTCACTTTTACAACGTCTGAGCTGCACACACACATATTTATAAGTTAAACGACTTTATTGAAAATAAATTTAATAATGATGAAGAATAATGTACTAAAAGCTAAAATATAATTAGGTATATTCTAGATACTAGTCACCACACCACTCTCCTCATCAATCTAGGGCGTTGAACATAATCAAAAAGTTATTATTTATACAGTCAAACATAGCACCATTAACAAATGGCCACATTAATGCATACTTTATCTCTCAATATGTAAGGTTTCTATATTCTTTTTAACTGTTAACAACAGTCAAAAACAATATAGCATCACAAATAACGCATTACACCCATCTCCACCAAACTCCGTGATACCGCCTATAACCGTAAAATTATCCCACATAAGGCCCCATCTTACCAAAATCATTTACTCAATTCAATATCGTCACTGCGTATGTTTAACCTGCACTTGCAAAAAGTCGAATGTCATAAGATACATGTACCTGGCATTTCAAAACCGCAAAAAAGCGTACATCCGAACACGCGTCATAAATGAAGCTTAAATCATCCATAAAACCCTTCACAGAACACCAATACCGTGGAAAAGTTTTGCGGCGAATATTAATAATCCATATTTGGGGATCGACAGGTGCGTAAAAGCTCCTCCAATATCCCAATCGGCCTAGAAAGTCCTTTGATTGAAATTCCATATCAAACCGATATACTCCGCGCGAACAATACCACGAATAGCTCCGCCGTTTCAATTTCGAATTAAGACTTATTCGAAATTCAACTCATAGCGCGCTATATTGGCTACGTTCCACTAAACACCTCACAACAACCACGTTCACGACCGCAATGTTCCCCGTTCCACTTGCTTGCCAGCGTTACAATCGTAGACCCAAGTGGAACGATTATTTGGTCCACCTATTAATATGGGTTGTTGTGATCGAAAATGATAATAACGTCATTAGTCACGTTTTCGCCACGACCGCAAAGACCGCGGTCGCCTTGTGGAACGGCTAACGGAACATTTTGAGCGTTGTGAGCTACTAATGGAACGCTTTGATTATTCACATTCGAATTTTGAATGTATGACGTGACACAGAGAATTTGGATTTGACTTTCACGGTACATTTTTATTTGGTTTTTCAGTAAAATTAGAAGAAGAATAGCGTGGAGTAAAAGCTTTTTGCACTCGAATTACTAGCCTATGCCAAGCCATTTCGTCCCTAAGCAGCTCACTTTCATCCCTTGTGTAAAATCTACTACTTATACGATAAAATATCTCGACAGTTATACCTTTTTAGATGACGAAGTTTTATGAGCGATTTGTACACCAACGGCCGAAATTAATAACCGATGCTGATCCAGTTTTTTCTATCTAAGATCGATATTTCAATAATTTTTTTTTATTAAACGCGTACCCATAATCAATCCACGGATTGAAATAGCTATCTTTAAAATAAATCTATCCTTGGGAGGGTCAATCTGAGATTGAATATTGACTTTTTTATGGAAATGACAGTGACCGCGAAGCCCAACAAAAGCTCCTAATTGGCCCTACGAGCCACCGACATTTTAACGTTACCAGAGGATATAGAATAGAATAGAAAACAGTTTACTTTACTGTTCGCCACATACGCATTAAATTAACAATTTACAGTAGCCACATTAAACAGTAAAGGTAGGGACGAAGGGCAGTCTTATTCGCTTAAGAGCGATCTCTTCCAGACAACCCGGGCTATGGATTTATAAACGGAATCACAAGTGTCTTAATAAAGGTATGGCAGCATCAACAGCTATATACATACATACATAACTTCACGCCAGGTCCCTTGCGGGGTAGGCACGAATAACAGAGCGCCATACAGGCTTATTCTTACACACCTCACTTGCTTCTTTGACATTCATAGCTCTTGTCATGCACGCTCGTCTGTTCTTAAGGCTCCTGACATCACCTTCTGCTAATACATGATCAATTTGATCATGGAAGGTGTGTCGTGGCCTTCCGCAACTTCTGCATTCATCCACTTTTGCATTGTATATCTGTTTAGTCATTCTTTCATCATACATTCTTTCCACATGCCCGAACCACCGGAGCATTCCTTTCCTTACCTTCACCCCGACACTCTCTTTCAGACCAACTCTCTTTCTTACTTCGGTATTACGAAGTTATATAATAAGACATAATATTAATAAGTACTAAATAAGCAAATTTTCAAGCAATTACGTATTAAAATTAAATATTGTTACGAGTTGCAGGACTCGAATTAAAATGCCGTTAGAATTATTATAGTTTATTGGAACTATACAATAGAGGTGAGTAACTCCTGAGTGATTAACTCAAAAGATATATATCCGACGTGATGAGTGATTAGATCTGTATATCACTTTCGTTCAAAATGTGTCTTTATATCTTTAACTCTTTAGTTCATGCCTGTTCCACGCGATGAGGAAGAACGATTCGCCCGCGCACTGCGCATGCGTACTAAGTAAACGAGGAAACCGAATATAATAGCAAGCCAAAATAAATCGTAACACTATAGTTTTATGGTGTAATTTTGTTTTAATGTAATTAATTTTATTATATCTCTTCACTTTTTGTTTATATTGTTTTGCGTTCCAACAGGTACGCGTGTCGGCTCTGCTAGTATATCACTCACAGATAATAACTCATCTTGTATGCAATTGACACTGACACTATTCACTGTAAAGATAAAGATTTAAAGATATAAAAGAGTGATATATATCTTTGTATCAAAAAGATATATATCACTCTTTCTTCTTGGTGAGTGATTTTTCCCATGACTACTATACAAACACGTATAACATATGTACAAATATAACTGAACACAAAAAGTCCAAACGTAATGCAGAAGGTCGTAATTCTATAACACGCGCAAAGTCCGTCACTAAATGTACACAAGCCTTGCTTCGCTTGTGGTTATCGCTCGACTGGCTCGTCCCTTAAATTAGATATTATTTTATACTGCACAGATGCAACATGTCTGCCCAGCCGCGTGGACAGAATTTACTAGCATCAGTTTGTACTTTAAATCCGACAGACCTGGCTAATTACTGCCATAAAAGATTATAATACATAATGGGCCGTTTTCTAATTACAAATTTTAAACAAAAAGTAAACAGAAGAATACCAAATGCCGAAAGGTAATAAAATGTTATTCTACAAGTATGCAGGTGTGAATTTGTCTTTGTCGGCGTCTAGGTCGTAACAATATTTATTATACGAGTAGTCGGAGATAATATCTTCGTACCAGTTTTTGAAAAGTGGGCAGTGACTTTGCCTGTCTTACGTTTCGGGCAACAATTCCACAGCTGGAAAGCTTGCACAGCGCAGGATTTATTGTAGAATGTAGTAGGGTAGTTGCCGTACAAGCTGTAGCCAGGGCAAAAAGCTGCCGCTTGAAGCATTCTCACCGACTCATCGGATCAACAAAACCGATATGTGTTGATGAATTCCGAACCGAAACAAACTGAAGTTGGAGTTAGATGAAGAGGGAGAGAGAGAGAGAGAGAGAGAGAGAGAGAGAGAGATAACACTTTATTGCACACCAAAATATAGAACTACAAAAACAGACCATATTTACAATATTTTCATGGCAATAAAACAGGCGGCCTTATCGCTCAAAGCGATCTCTTCCAATCAAGCTAAATGACAGAAATTGATTCAAGCGAAATAGGTGGTGCAGGGAAAAGGCAATAAATACTCAAACTAATTTAAGAAATAATTTACAAATACATTCATATATACAATAATACATAAGTTGTTATAATAAATAAATGTCTTAGCATGATTATATTCCGTAAATCCGAGATAGCTATTTGTGGACAAATAATGTTTACTGAACAAATTTCTAAATGTTGGTAAGGATTTGGCCTCTCTGACAGTAGAAGGCAGCATATTCCAAAGTTTGATAGCCTGCCGATGAAAGAATTCTTGTTCAGGTATTTGAGTTCTAAAATATGACTTACTGGAGATAATATTAATCTCCTAAGTCAACCGGCAATATCATACACATATGTATTTATAATGAAAATTCTACGAAAGGAATCATATCTGTAACGTATTTGAACTTTTACAACTTTATTAATTTGCGAAATTCGCGCTTGTTACGCAGCGAAAGGATAAGTAAGTAAGTCGCAAATGTGAGGTATCAAAAAAGCTTTTCGGCGTAATAAGTATATGTCACATTTATATGTATTTTATAACGACATACATAACCCACTGATTTTCATATTATTTGGCTGTGTAAAAATGTTTTTCTTGTCGAATTTATTTCTGAAGGATTCGTGTACCTATCTAGTCAGTGTTAAAAATGTACGACCATAATTATGTTGTGTTTGTAAGTGGAAAATGAGTACATAAGAGGATCGTTGGAAAGTTCCACCCCTGACTGAAAAATTAAGAGGCTAAGGGAGGAAAGTCACGTTCCAAAAATAATGTTAAATTGTAACATTGATGGGTAGAAATATAAAAGTGATAGAAAAAAGAGATAGATGGATTGTGTGAAGAATGATATTGTTACTAGTTGCAGGACTCGAATTATACGTATAACACAGGTACAAATATAACTGAACACAACTAGTACAAACGTAATGCACGATTCAATAACACGCGCAAAGTCCGCCATTATATAGATTATCGAATTTACTCACGTCTTGCCCCACTTGCGGTTATCGTTTGACTGCCAATCTCCCCATTGGGGCATTGCTTTATACTGCACAATTACAATATGTCTCTCGGCCGCGCAGACTAAATTTTTATACTCACACCTGGCTAATGACTACCATAAAAGATCACATTATCTTTCTAATTACAAATTTTAAACACAAAGTAAACAACAGAAGGCCGAATGCCGAAAACGGTAATAAAATAAAAGGCATGCAGGTATGAATTTTTCTTTTCTCGGTGTTTCGGTCGTAACAATATGATGATTTGTGGATATAGGTTTTTTTATTGTAGGAGTTCAGCAGACAGGCAGATGTCCCACTTGATGGAAAGCGGTTACCATCGCCTATGGACATTTGCAACACCAAAGTTGCTACAAATGCGCTGCTGCACTCTTAAGGGGACTGGAATCTGGTCACTAATGCCGAAACACAACTCAAGGTTGCTATGGCGACGTACTTTAGACCAGGGGTGGTAGCCATCCAGTCGGGCAAATCTCCTGCCACCTGGCTGTATGTCAGAACAGAGGAGAAGGAAAAAACAAACTTGTGCCGACCCCAAATAATTGAGAGAAGATGAAAGAAAAGAGATATTATACGTACTGCCCAATTACTTTCTCGCTGTCATGGAAGTTTCCAAATATGAATGAGGTTTTAGGGAAGAACATTAATTTACTTGCATCAAAATATACCAACATATTGAGCTTCTTATGAAATGTAGTACGTAATATTTTCCACGAGAGCTATTTTACAAATTAATAAATTTTAATACAATACTCAGACATCGTGTACTAGCAGAAGGTGATGTCAGGAGCCTTAAAAACAGACAAGCGTGCATGACAAGAGCTATGAATGTCAAAGAAGCAAGTGAGGTGTGTAAGAATAAGCCTGAATGGCGCTCTATTGTTCGTGCCTACCCCGCAACGGACCTGGCGTGAAGTTATGTACTCATACATGTCCTATTTTTATTATGTTCCTAATTTTGCTGTTCTCGCAGATATGGGCATGAGAATCTTTGTACTAAGATCGAAATTATTTCAGCTGTATGTTAAATTAAAAAACTTAAAATACCCAAATTCTGTCGCTTACGGTGTTCGCCCATAATAGGCTTGATGTATCGGTACTTTACCGCATTGTCGTAAGCAACACTTGGACCTAAGTTTATACAGTAAAAGCTCCTTATGCGCGCTTCCTTCATTCGCGTTTTCACTATTGGCGGATTAAAAAAATGTGAACCAATTCGTGTATTCGGGGCTGAAAATTTCTTTATTCGAGGATCTAATAAGTACATACATAATAATAAAAGGCTTCCAATAGGTATCCAAGCGAATATCATTTGTAAATGCCGTCAAATGGACTAATAAGAAAGTAAAATATATTTTATTACAACTTTGCCCAAAGTATGTTGTTAAATGATATCACCAAGGACTTTGACATAAGCGCCTCGCCGCGATCGGTGTTTTTGAGAAAGTACACAAACAGAATGACACTTGCTTTAAAAACTGCCAAGTAATAGGAAATTACAAAATTCTTTAAACTATTGCCTAAGCCTTAAGGTAATTAATCAGAATGTTCAAAAACTTCAATTAAATTGATTTTTTTATATATTTGTTTTTTTTTATTTTGTCACCTAGGAACGTATCCCATCCCATATAAATTACAATTCCATATTCACGGTCTCTGTATTCGCGACATATTTATGGAACATATACCCCGCGAATAAAGATCTTTTACTGTATTTTGTTCCAAAAGTCTGTATGGTTTACTGTTTGCCGGATTCGCAATAAATAAAAAAAAACAAAATCCTGAAACTGTAGTAATCAAATATGACTCCAAGGCATTTTTAGAAATGTAATTAAACTTTACACCGACAAATCCTTGTCAAACCAACACTTGTCTTGTTTGTTCATTTAATGAGAACCAAGGAATCTTAATTAAGACACTGAAAAAATTTTGCCCGAATCTCTTTTGTTTTTTTTATACCACAAAGTTTTCTCATTCTGCGATTGAAGTAACTTTTTAAAAGCCTCGGGTGTTTGTGACACTTTATTTGAGTTCGTTACTCGATTTATAGAAGTATTATTTATGTTTTTACCTTGATTTTAAGGTTAATGTAAGTAAAACAAGCTGTAACATGAAACTTGAAAGTTTTTATATTTCATTAGCTTATACCCGCGGCTTCGCATGCGTATGAATGAATGAATGAATATGCTTTATTGTATTTTAAAGATACAGTTAACAGAAACAAAAAAATTACAATACAATAGGCGGTCTTATCGCTATTAGCGATTTCTCGAACGCTCTAATTTCAGGAATTACTGGCATGAAGATCAACCAGGCAATCAAAATTTAATGAGGTTTACAGTAAAGTCGAGATGGCCATTGAACGCCAACAAATGGCCAACTAAGTCGCAGACGAAGCCAACGCAAAGCCCGCGAAGGCCATTGGATGCCGCAGACTGGCCAACGAGAGCCGTCGAGAGACCACCGTCAGGAAGGCTCCAATGGCTCTAAACACCGCCACCGACTGATAGTTGTCCGACGAGTAGAAACCGGGGCAAAGAGGCCCCACCCCTCTGGCGTCCAATGGCCAAGAGGAAGAAAACCACCACCACAGTAAAATTAACACACTTTACTGATCTGATTAAAAATTATTTTTCAGTGTTAGATAGTCCATTTATCGTGGCTATAGGCTATATAAATCATCCTTCTATATAGCTATATACCATCCTAAAACTTTGATAGGGTGTGGTGTCAGTGAGAAAGTTTTATCTTCAGTGTTAGATAGCTCATTTATCGAGGAAGGATATAGTCTATATATCATCACGCTAAGAGTAATAGGACCGGAGCACCAATGAAGAATGTTTCTAAGTCGCGGGGTTTTTTAACGTACTTTTTTGAAGTGAAACTTCTTTATAGACGGGGTCTTATAATTTTTTCGCTCACAAAAAAGCGTCACGGCCGCGTGTTCTAAAACAATTTTCAACTCGTGATATCTTTCGAATGGGATCTTTGAATTGAATAATTCAAAAAGTTATATAAAGCAGTATTGAAAATGAAGTAATTTATTTTGATAAGGATGAATACCAAGATACAAATAAAGAGCCTTTTCTAGCGGCGACATTTTAATAAATTTTTTTAAGATAAAATAACACTTATTGTGGCATAGCTATAATAGTTAGACATATGCTGTCCCAACAAGTTTTGTAGATAATGATGTGTTCTGCAAAGTCGTAGTACATTATTTTATTCTATCATCAATAGTTTTCACAGTGCACGCAATTTTAGGTATTTTTTGCACCTTGGGTTACATTATTGGAGTTTTAGTAAACCCTAATTTTTTAAACTATTCCTCAACGCGAACAAACTCGCGTACTAATATTATCAAAAAAATATTATAAGATGATGTAATTACATAGTCATAATTAATGCATAAACATGTAATTTATATTTGCCGCGTGTGTTCATTTTCAGTATGGGAATAAAGAGTGATTTCTCCAAGATTCCTTAAGTCGTATCTCTTCGTATCAAAGGTTTATGTGAGCAGAAAATTACTTTCCAGAGTAAAGGTCGGTTGTGAGGTAAAATGTTAAAATAATAATACCCTTAGGACCGGGGATATACTGATATTGAAGCTTAGATTTTGATGAAAAGATAAAAGGATTCAGCGTTTGTAAAGTCACTTTTCAACTTTTGTCTTTAAACGTGATCATATCTCATATCGTGTAATTTTTTTCCTGTAGAATATGGAATTGTATGTAAGTGTTATTTTTTATACTTTAAATTATTTATTTATTTATTAACTGGAATCATTAGCGGCGTGTTATTGTAAGCGACCTAAATAGTTGTACAGTGCTCTTGTTTGTTGTGGTGGCTGCTGGCAGTAGTTGGTGGAGTGCTGGTGTATTTTTTTATGTTCTAAGTCCCGTGACGTTACTAATAACCGATCACGTCTGTGTGATCGGTTAAACCACGTATACAAAAGTCTACAACTCACACAAGTTTAAAAAAAAACTTAACTTCATCTGGCACTTTTGTTAATGTTAACGCAATCTCTACATTTATATTTAAATTTATCTAAACAAAATAGTTTATACATTAAAACGACGTGCATAACATTCTTAGACATAACTCTTAGCACTTCACAAACGTGATCCCAAACTGTAACAGAAAATAGATACGCTATCAAGATGAAAATGAGATCAATTTTGTCCTCGCCATCAAATACTGACAACCTCATGACGTATATAATATAATAATCCTAATATTAGTTTTTCATAACATGTAGCTGATAAGACTCTATGTATAGGTATAATAAATAATATGAACCCATAAACGTTAGACATGAAACGGAGAGTAGGTAGGTATACTCCCCCGCACTTGTCAAATTTTCCGGTTTCGCACATTGGTTACCTCGACATGCATACCTCCTCACGTGCTTTTTTAGCGTTTTAGTATCTCAATGACTCCCGCATCTTATTCCATTAATATTGTTACAACTTAGCCCCCGGCAAATACAAATTACATCTTCATATCTGTACAAACACATTTTATTACCTGTCGGCATTTGAACTGATTATGATCTTTTATGATCGTCTTCTTTTGATTACTTACTTATTTGCATACGTTTCTAGAGAACAGGCAATTGTTTTATTGTATTCGTCCATAGGCAATGATAACCTCTTTCTATCGAGTGGGCCGTCTGCCTGTCTGCTGAACTCCTGCAATAAGGTTTTATTAATAATGAAAATATGAATGTCTGCCTGTTCTAAATCATCGCGTTTAAAAACCCGTAACTAGTATTTATGATAACATTAAATGACACGGCTATAAACGGTCAAACGGTAAAATGGCTGTAAAATAAAGTGCACACTTAAACCCGCGAGTTGGAAGATCTTCTCCAGAGCTTAGGCGATTACTGAAGATTACTATAATAGACAAGGTTCAACCTATGTGTGACTGAATAAATTAAAAAAACTTGAGAGGTGTCCAGGGACACCCGGATGGACCGAAGTTCCTTTCGATTAATTAGTGAAGGAATTGTAATATTTTTTTTTAAGTTATAATAATATTTTTTATTCTTATTAACAAATATAATATAATATAAACTTATTCAGTAGGCCCAATTTTAGCAATAATTGGCTTGTGGTAATTGAAGTAGGAAACATATGTTTGGGATTCTATTTTATTTAAATATCTTGAGTAATATACATACACTCAACAAAAATAATCGTCGCGAAACCACACTGTTCAATGCCAAATAGAAAGACGAAACGAAAATAACTGGCTCGCTTTCTATGAGAGAGAGAGACAGACAGAGAAACACGCGCACGCCACACAGCTTACAACTATAGCAAAAAGTGTCGTTACAACTTTTGGTCTTAATTTTTTCCGTCTAGCCCCCTTTCGCAACGCGCGATAATGAACTTTGTTCCAAAAACTATTGCTTATGATAACAACCCATAAATGTCTCAGTGCTGGACTCAGGCCTCCCACTATAGTAGACGGACAGTATACCTGCTAAGCTTGTCCAAAGCTGCTTGTTGGCACGTGGTAAATGTCACAACTCATAGATTTTAGAAGTACTAAAACGTCGTAAGGACGTAGGTACAAGTAGAATGAGTGAGTCAAGTAGCGTATTAATTTTTTTGTCAAGTTGTTATAATTATTTCTATTATAATATTTTAAAAGTTTATGATATATTAGTTTAACACCTGTCTTTCATATATAAAAAAATAGAATTCATTGTAACATTTGACCGCATCTTTATTAACATGGATACAATTACAAATTCGACGGTCTCTGTGGTTGTGTAGGTGAAGCCTTTGCTGGCCTACATTACTGCAGCATAGAAGCTCTGCATTCGATTCTTGACATGGTAATTTCCACAATTTTTACCTGTCTATTTATCAATCTGTAGGAGCGTCATATGGAACTTATTGAATGCATTTCAACAACATCATTACTGTTGTTACGGGCAGAGAGCACCTACTGACTCGCCTCCGGAGCACACCTACTCCCCGCGCCCCGCATACCGCCGACGCCCATAGCTCGCGCAAATAGCAGCTGGGCGTCGGACGGGATATAGAATATAGGAGCGACCTTGGAGGTAAAAATATTACAATTCTTTTCTCTCTCGACTCTCTCGCACAATTTGTAATTACTTTCATCTTTATGTATGTTTAAATTCTAAGTTATAGTTTAATAATAATCATACAGTCCAATTTTATATAGAGTTTCATTTCCAAAGAAGAAACAACTGCCACCAATAACTATTCCATACTTATCTATGGCACGCAATAAAACGGAATAATTCCCTTTATTAATCAAACTAATTTCTCGATATTGCTCAATTTATTCATCAATAACAAACCGCAGACCACCAATTACGATATTCTGTAGTTACGTCGCCTTACACTTGGAAGTGTTAATTACGAACCAGGGATCAACCGCTGCGAAATATAACGGAGGTAAACGGCAATTCGAATTGCTAATATTGGATAATTCACTTCAAAATGTCCTTCTGTATCTCGCAGATGAATTAAGTTTTGATCGTTTTGCGGGTATGGTAAAATTTCATTTGTGTCATTATTTTTAATGTCTTTTCAAGTTTAGAACAAAAAGTATTTCTTAATTACAAATTTTGAAAAATTCAAATGTTGTATCATATTAATATAGATTATTAATTTAATTAACAAGATTGGTAATTTGGATAATTTGCTTCGAAATATTTTATTTTGCGGGAATAGTGAAATTCCATGAATGTGTCATTATTTTCAATATCTTTTCGAGTTGAGAAAAGAAAAGGTATTTTAAAATTAAATTGTGTTTTGTGAAAGTAAAAGTTGTGTCACATGGTTACATAGCAAATGCATTTATTCGAAAATGCCCAATATTTTATCTGAAAACTCGAATGAATATATTTAAAATCATTTTTGGAGGTTTTTGTTAAAGCTGTACCACTCACAAAAAAGAAAAATTACAAAAACCCGTAATATCGCACGCTTAATTCAGGTGCCAGGTTGTAGGGAATTTGCCCGACTGGATGGCTGGATAGCTAAACCCCCCCCCGGTCTAAAGTATGCTGCCATAACAGCCTTGAGTTGTGTTCCGGCATTAGTGACCAGGTTCCAGTCTTTCTTAAGAGAGCAGCAGCGCATTTGTAGCATCTTTGGTGTTGTGAAGTGCTACCATCCATCATAACCGCTAACTATACAAACACGTATAACACCGGTACAAATATAACTGGACACAACCAGTACAAACGTAATGCACGATTCAATAACACGCGCAATGTCCGTCACTGTATAGCTTATCGTATGTACACACGTCTTACCTTGTTTGTGGTTATCGCTTGACTGCCTCACCTCTCCGTTCGGGCATTGTCTTATACTAAACTATACAATATGTCTCGACACAATTCTAGACCACGTAAACAATTATTTTCACGAATCACACCTAGCTAAAGATACCATAAAATTTTACAATACACAATAGGCTGTTTTTATAATAATTATTTTTTAACACAAAGTAAACAAAAGAAGTCAAAATGCCGAAAAGGTAATAAACTGCAGGTGTGAATTGTTCTTTGTCGGTCGTAACAATATCTTCATTTCTTATCGATCAATGAAGCTTAGTTCAGATGTTTCTGCCTTAGAATGAATAAATGAAAACACTTTATTATTCACCAAAATTAAAAATAGGTACAATAATTGTTGAACAAAGCTCGGCCTTGTCGCTTAAAGCGATCTCTTCCAGGCAAATGTCTAAAACTATTAACTTGTGTATCATTTTATTAGGGAATGTACTGTGAATCTACAATTGTATAACATACTAGCTGTCCGGGCATACGTCTTCTTGCCAGAAAAAATAGGGGTTGAGTATAGAGGGTTGAAAATTTAGAGCCGTATGTATTTTTAATGCTGTATCATAAAATAATCTAAAAACTAAAAAAAATATTTAGCCACCCCTAAATATTTTCTACCCTTAACATTAGGGACATAAAAAATAGATGTTGTCCGATTCTCAGACTTACCGAATATGCACACAAAATTTCATGAGAATCGGTCAAGCCGTTTCGGAGGAGTTTAACTACAAAAACTGCGACACGAGAATTTTATATATCGGATGTATAAACTACATTGTTTTAAATAAAGATATTGGTTAATTGTTAATGTTTAAAATATCGTAGTTTCGCTCTCTTGTAAAGGTCACTTTTTTGGATAGTGTCCGTAGTATTGGATTAACATATCACACAAGGGTTCTATTTTTGTTAAAATACCTACGGAGTCTTAATAAGAACTATTACAGCCTTAGTATTCAGGCAGAATACAGATTATAACAGTATCCATTAGCTAATGTTTCTGTTATGTATTCTTGAATGTAAACGAGCCATTTAGGCTGTAAGAACGCTTCTTAAATGCTTAATTGCCTCCCTTAATCTGCCATCAAAGCCTATTCAATTTTGTGGATATTGTTTTTGGTGTGCTTCGAATTGTGGATTGGTGTTAAAAGAAGTTCAAAGTTCTATAATTTAAGAACTCGATTCAATTATCAAAATAATCAAAGCAGTGATTTTTTTGGTTCTTTGAGCACCTCCACTGCGTCTCTTTTTGTAATGTTGAGTAATTTTGAATCTTTTATTTATTTAAATATGTTTTTTGTCTTTTTATCTTTTTACAGTAATACATTGTTAATTTGTTTTTCGAACGGAATTCTTGTACATTTGTAATGTCTGATCTGTCTATTACTTTATAACAGATCACTTACGAATATTCTCTAACCTTGACTGCCAGTCTTTGAGAAATTGTCTTTTTGAAATTGACTATTAACGATTTGTGTACCCAGCCAGTGTCAAGTATCCATGAATATTCAAATCGAATTTGTAGGGCTTTGTCTGACCGCAAATATAGAAATTTTGCAACTTTTGCAAAGTTTTAACCCGAACTGACCCAATATAAAACAATGTTAAACTACTTTCTTTGTTATAACTAATAATCTTATATATAAAAATGAATCGCAAAATGTGTTGGTAAGCGCATAACTCAAATTTCATCAAAATCTGTAAAGTCGTTCTTGAGAACGTGAAATTTTGTGCGTGTGTTTGAGTGGGTCCCGGGATGGTTTATGTCCACAATTGGAGCTGGTAGGTGGCGCTGAGATCGGGTTCTGGAATCCTTCTAATCACCGCGAGCGATTTTGGTCAGTTTGTTTTTGTGTATTTGAGTGGGTTCCCGGATGGTTTAGATTCGCAATTAGAACCGGTAGGTGGTGCTGAGATCGGGTTCTAGAATCCTCCTAATCACATGGAGCGATTCTGGTGATTTTGTTTTTTGTCATGAAACAAAGTCTTTTAGGAATTGAGAAAATATGGCGGTACGAAGTTCGCCGGGTCAGCTAGTAATGTATAATTATTTTTTTATGAAACTAAAACAAAACATCTGTCTTCAAATTTCTACCAAAATGTCGGTGGTAAAGTTTCATTAATCTTTGAACTGAATTACTATACGCACAAGCGAAACATATTCGACCTAACTGAACATAAGGTCGATAACCGAAAATTTAAATATGAAAAAAACCTAATATTTTTCGTGTGTATATAATATGAATGAGAACCTTTAGTATCTGCGAAGGCCCCTGCCACCCATTCTAGTGGAAACCCTTTCCATTCCAATGGATTTTCTCGCCCAAGCACACGGGACGCGCTTTGAACTTATTTTCCACTCTGGAAATTTGTTTTATTTCTTTTCCATGCTCTTCTGGAAATTTGTTTGACGCTCGTGGACATTCCGATGTGGAGCGGATTTATTGAAATAGAACCCATTTTGATTTATGCGGTATTTGAATTTGGAATATAATTAACTGGACGGAGGGTATTCGAAAGGCAAAAGGGCTGGGGTTCTAATGCTATTTATGGAACTGGATGGTATTTAAATATGGAATCCAAGCTTTTAATAGAGTTGTTTAACGTATTTTGCGGGTATTCTGGTACTTGATAGGTGATGTTTTAAGCCGAAATGAGACATAAAAGATTAGAAAGCGTTTGAATTAGTGTAGTTGTACTTAAGCATATAGAGAAAAATAATGATATGTATAAAGGTTAAAATTAAATAACTTATTATTTTATATAGGCTAAACCATAATATTAAGTAAAGTAATTGATTAATAATTAATTTTGCACATAAAATTTTTTTGTTTTATTTTATTTTATTGTAAAGTTTCAAATTTTGTTATTTGTACACGAAAATATTTCATACTTTAAACACATGAGTGTCCTTGAAAATATTCTATAAGCTAAGAAATATCATAAAATCTATAATTTTATAATATACTAAAAATTCCGTGTCTGCGCATTGAAGCTATTCAAAAAATGAAATATACATTCTAAATGATGTAACTTTTTTATAGATTTCTTGTCTATTGGTTGTTTTGTTTCTTTGTTCGGGATTTACATAAAAACTACAGGGCCGATTTCGATGCGGTTGTCGCTGATCGACAGCTAATACTTAGACATAAATTCGCGCTATTTATACCGGGAATCCCACGGGAATTTACTCGGGAGCAGTTTAAAGTTGTTCGCGTATATAAAAATTAGCTTATTTCGATAAAGTTTTCTCTAAAATAATAGCTTACGTCCTTCTTTTAAATGCTGCGATACTTTGTGTCCCGTGAATCCCGCGAGAATTTCAAGTCAAGCGTGGGAGAAGTCGCGAACATATCCTTGTTATTATATAAAACTTCGTAGCTACAGGTCTTTTGGTCATTAATTAATTTAAAACGAGTCAGTCGTTGGTATCGTGATAAATAATAACCCCGTCATACCCTTACATTTAATTATGAATTTAGGATATTACATTTCTAAGATTCCTTCTCGTAACTGAGGGCACACCTTACTTGACCGTTTTGCGGGTCCGTAATTATAATTGCCCTCGGTAGCATTCATTAGAAATTTGCGCGATATCATTTCTGTCCATTACAATTTTGTATTATAGCTATTTTATTGCAAGCATTTTCGTAATGAGTTTCAGTATAAAATTATAACAGGGTGACGGTTAAATAGCTGAGATATACGTCCTTTTTATCATTTTGCAAACCGCCGATTCTGCCTAGATTTTATACGATCGTAGCAAGTTATTACATTGTTTATTTAACGTGTCAAATAGCGTATATTGTTACGTGCGAGTGGGATACGCAAGTGCGTATCGTGCGAATCCTAAGTAGGATTGGAAGGAAACGCCAGTTTTTTTTAAATAAACGCTTTATTGACTTACACAGTCGCACGTAATACCTCTCCGCAGGGTTGCCCCTATACGCACGACTAACAATGCACTGTTCCGACGATAAGGTGTCGCACTCACAATACCGTCGCTGATATTGCGTAGACCGACTCCTGCTACTGCAGTTCTCACCTCTGATATTACCACGTGTAACTAACTTCTGGTTTGGCCCTCAAACTACGCTACACTCTTCTTTCACTTAACTGTACACTAAACTTGTCACTAAATTCACCACTTAACTCGCTACTGTCTTCTATTAAACTTTTCTTCCAACTTTTTCAACTTGTCGCTCCGCCGTCTTCAATTAAACTCAACTCTAAACTGCCCGGTAGGCGCCGCACCTTACACTGCTTATATACCCGGGAGAAAGTTCTGGAAGCCATAGTTTCGCTATTCTTTTACTTACTATCTGTCCCTTTCTAATCCTCTATCTATCTCTGTCTTTTCCTTCCCGAACCTTCTATTCGGAAACTTTCGTTTACACATCTATCGCTTTCTAACATCTATCTATCTCTGTCTTTTCCTTCCCGAACTTTCTATTCTAGAACTTTCGTTCAAAGTCTATCCTCTATCTAAAATGTATCCGTCCTTGTTTTTTCCTTCCAGAATCTTCTACGTTTTTCCAAAAGTCTTTCGAACGGTTTACGCTGCCGGAAAGTTCTACCCTCGGTCGCCACAATATCTTAAAATAAAACGGGGTCTGTTATTGAGCAAGCTCAGCTTTTGCCGATTTACCTTATTTCAACGCAGAGCCTCCTGGTTTGATTCCTGGTATAGTACATTTTGGAAACGATTATTAATTATTTACTATGGTCTGGGTGTCTGGGATTGGCCACTATTGCCTGAACACAATTCAAGGTTGTTATTGCGGCATACTCTAGACCAAATGTGGTAGCTATTTATTTATGACGCGTAAATACCCTCCCATCTAGCTGTGGGTTGTTTTGTAGCCTCTTACAACAGACCGCTCGGCCGCAGGAATTTGTATTCCTTCTCCGTTCCTGCACGGAAAGTATTGACTTATTAATATACAAAATATACAATACAAAATATATTCAATAATACGATATTCGCCGCTTGGCAATACATAAGACAGTAGTTTAAATCATTCCTCCCAAAATATAGTACATGTTACATCAGATATTAAACTACTAATAGATATAAAGCAAACACTTTGGAAATTTCGCGTTTAATACATATTTCAGACCTAATTAAAACTGTAATTAATACCAGCTTCATCTAAATTACATCAGTTTCTATTATACTCTAAAATGGTGAAATAGAGCACTATATGAGTAATTTAGGTAGATAGATTATTTGATATTAAAAACACTATTGTTTAATAATAATAATACTAAATACATCAAGATATGTTGTCGGTAGGTAAAGGACTCACCCCGCTCTCTCTTGCAAAACAGAACTGGCTCAGGCCTCCGGTATCTAGTACCTCCGAGCGAATGGACGTATGGAAGAGCAAGGAGCTGCACGGAAGGTTTCATCGAGCGCTATATGGGCCCGATATAAACCTTCCGGCGTCGGTGAACTGGCTACGTTTCGGTGACCTCTTTGGGGAAACTGAAGGGTTTGCTTGTGCAATTATGGACGAGGTTATCAAGACAAAGAACTACAGGAAGTACATCATGAAAGATGGCACGCTTGACATATGCCGGGCGTGCCACCACCCGGGCGAATCCATCAGGCACATTATCTCCTGTTGTTCTCGTCTTGCTAACTCCGAGTACTTGCACAGGAACAACTTAGTAGCCAGAATCATCCACTAGCAACTTGCTCTTCAATACGATCTGATAGCGACTGAGGTACCATATTATAAATATACCCCTGAGCCAGTTCTTGAAAAGGGTCATATCACGCTCTACTGGGATCGATCTATTATCACAGACAGGACTATTGTTGCCAATAAGCCTGACATTGTGATAATAGATCGATATGCGAGACGTACGATGCTCGTTGATATAAGTATCCCGCATGACTGCAATCTCATAAAAGCTGAAACTGACAAATTAACAAAATACCTTGACCTCGCGCACGAGATTGCGGCCATGTGGCATATGGAGTCAACGATCATCGTACCGATAGTAGTGTCCGTTAACGGTCTAATAGCGAAGAGCCTCGACCGACACCTAGAGAGGCTCTCGCTCGGTAAATGGATGAAGGGCCAGATACAGAAGGCGGTTATCCTGAGCACGACACGCATTGTGAGGAAGTTCCTGTCCTTGGAGCTTTAACCACCGGTAGCTTGGACCCTAGGCCCCGCTGCCGACGGACGTCATCTTTTTATATTTTTTAATATGTGTCTATTTTATATATATATATATATATATATATATATATATATTATATATTTCGGACCGAGGTCCATATTTAGTTAGTGTGTTAGTTACAAATTATCTTATAAAATAATGTTAGTAGTGTTAGTAAAGGTAACCCTCTTCTTTTTGAGGCAGGGGAAATTCATATCGCAGTCTACCGGGTCCTTTACTCGGATTAGATAAAAGTAATGAGAGCTATCCACTGAAGATGGCGCAGATAGGGAGGACAACATCACCCAAGCTTTTTAATTTGTACATGAATATACATGGATGGAATCAAAAAATCCACTCGACAAAAAACAGCTTTAAAAAAAGTCGGTGAGCGTTTTGTTCTTTTAAGTCTCTACTTTCTGATGATATATAAAAAATGTACATTACTATGGTAAATATTCTCAAAAAATACAAAGAAGCAAAAACATTTTTAGATGAAATCCCCTTTAAATCCTATCTTTAATATTTAGAATAAAAACAAAACCCATCCCAGTGCGATTTAAGGTCCATTCGACTGACAGATAGTCAAATATCCGTAGTCTCTAAAATTCATATATTTAATGACTGAGACAATGTAGTCTCGGTGAAATCAAGATTGATTCAATATTGAGCTTAGATCGTTTACAGACTACCAAACCCGTCAAGTTACGATACCAATTCAATTCGATGCGATTGTCAATTAGAGTTACAGGCTCTGGGCGCTGCTAGCCTAGCAATAGAATGGTGAAGGTAGAATTAGCCAATGTATTTCCAAGAGTATATGCGGTGTGCTATAAAACTTCCCGGCGGAGCCATTGCCGCTATAAACAAGCAATAAATCTCCACATGATGGCAAGATTGCTAAGAGTTGCCACCTACCGGCCACTAGAAGTATAGAAATTTAGTACCAGTAATTACCGCTGCAGGAAATCTAGTTTAATTTTGAACCGGTTGTTAAATACAGTGAATAATGCATTAAATAAAAATTTGCTTATGCTGGTACATCGTTTGTGGAGAAAAAACGAATTGATGCACCGTAACAAGTTTTGCATTAGTTTTAAATTTTTCATAGTTGAATGAATGAATGAATGAATGAGAATGTTCTTTAATATTCAACTAAATCAAAACTAAGTTCTTAAAGATTAGGTACATTAATTTTATAACAAAATGAGGCCTTATCGTTTAAAGCGATTTCTTTCCAGTAACCCCCTAGGTTAATATAAATATTAAAACATGACAGTGGTGATGTAAACAACAAAAGATATTAAATATTCTGTTCACAACAAAAAAGGTTTTATTTTTAATTTAATATTTTTAATATAGTAACATGTCATATATGTATGTATTATAACATTATAATACAAGAAAACCTTTTCTTAGAAGTTACATTTCAGATAATGTACTCACAGACAATTCTTCCCTAACTTTTATTAATATAGTACATTTAGCATACTTCCGTCAATTTATTATAATTAGAAATAAACTTCTTAAATATCATTTTTCAATTTTTCACTGTTTTAGTCTTAAAAATATTATTATCAATTATATTTCGGTCCAAATTTGACCTAATCTCTAATCTCTGCTGCACAATTAAAAACTCATATCTCATTCACTCGCGGGCTTAGTCCTGTAGATTTATGTTTATCTCTTGTTAGTGTCGCTATTTCGTTTCATCGAGTCTTAAATCAAAATTCTAAAGAAGTTTCACTTCAAAAATACTGTTCCCGAGAGATACCAAAGATACGCTCCGACCGCGTTTTATTTGGCGCCACAGTTGCAATTCACTGATAGATACATCATAAGCAACAAGAATGATAGCCGCAATTTTAATTTGTTACCGTTATGGTAAGTTAGTTCCTCCTTTTCTAGATGGCGTTACTGGTATCTATCGTGCCTACTTCATGTCAAACATGCCCTTTTGTAAAGCTAATGTACATGCGAGCAAAAGCTAGTTGCTTTATATATTTATGTGTTTACCGGTTTTCAGTGTCGGTTTTTGGTTTCATCGAGTTAATCACAACGGTTCTAAAGACGTTTCACTTCAACAAGAAGAATACAAAACAGTATATTGTTTTGTGTTTTATTGTACACAATAAATTAAATAAGCTGTATAAAATATCCACCACGCAGAGGATTAGCCTGTTTTAATTATACGCCTGAGCGGTTGGTATTCACACGATTCGGTTTAAGTGGTTCACCATTACATTATATCTTTATTTTATTCAATTTAATTGGATACTACCTTTTGTTCTAGACACTTGAGACTCTTGCGGGCTTTAAGAACATACTTAGAGTAAGACGATTTAGTTCAAGGAGGTTTTATATTGCGTAAAGTTGCATAAAGCTATGTAAGACTACAGAAAATTTTTCCATTGTGTAGACACAGCGGTAAATAAATAGCTGAAGTGAAATCGTGAGTTTTTATGAATTTTGAATCGAATAAATAACTGTTGCGGCTCACCCACCCAAAATGAGTCTTGGCCTCCAAAATGAGAATATTCCACTCCTTCCTGTTCAGCGCTGTCTCCGCTGAACAGGAAGGAGTGGAATATTCTCATAGACAAGACTCAAGACAGAAAAACTCTCCGCTGTCGGAGAGTTTTTCTATCTTCTAGATCTCTGAGAAGGCTGAGAAATTTTCTGCCTACTGCCACCAAATTATGCTTGCACTGTCTCTTTTGTTACCCATTTTAGATTATGCTGACGCCTGCTATCTTGACTTAACTTCAACTTCTTCTTGACTTCAGAATTTTTGTATTAGATTCATATTTGGCTTGCGAAAATATGACCATGTTTCTGAATTTCGTGAAATACTCAAGTGGCTCCCTATTCGCTTTCGCCGGAATACTCACATTCTCACATTACTTTATAACATATTATTTATTCCTAGTAGTCCTCCCTACCTTAAGGAACGTTTTGATTTCCTTCGTCTTTCTACTTCCCACAATTTGCGCACTCATACGTATCGTAAACTCATTACACCTGCACACACTTCATCCTTTTATGATAACTCTTTTACAGTGCAGGCTGTCAAACAATGGAATGCGCTGCCTCTTACTGTCAGAGAGGCCAAAACATCGCCTATATTCAAGAACGCACTCAGAAAACACTACTTTTCCTTAAATAATTATGCCTAATTCTAATATTATAGACTATTTAATATATATGTATGTATACGTATGTATGTATTTAATTTATAAAGTAGTTTAAGTATGTTTATTTTATTTATAAGTTATGTAGTTTAAGTATGTTTATACCACCTACATCGCCAGATTAGATCAAGTTATTCCTTAAGTTAGGTTGCCTGGAAGAGATTGCTTTCAGCTATAAGGCCCCCTTTTGTCTCTACCTTGACATTATTGTTATTGTATATTTGGTGAGCAATAAAGTGTTATCTATCTATCTATCTATCTCCTGCCAGTCATCGGCATGACGCTCGCGCAGATCAGCCTCCACTACGTCCCTCCAGCGATATCTGGGCCCACCAACTGGTCGCCGTCCCGTTGGTCTGCCCAAATAGGCTCTTTTCACTGCGCGATCCCATTCTGCGTAGGTGGTAGAATCGAATAATTCGCCACCATTTTTCAAAATCTAAATAACGATACTCCTAAAATTATTTGAATATGTTTTTAACATTTAGTTACATGTATATGGGCCAGCTGTAATCTTTATTTTTCGCCGTTTCACTACATCATGTTAAAGCGTCATACAGACTACAATATTGCATTTCTACAATTATTTTTATAATATTAATACTACTAAACTAATCTTTTTACCCCTCTTTACGAAAAATGCGGATGACGGAGGAGTATAAAATTTCGCTAACTTGTCTCACTTCCATATCCGCTAAGTAATATTACAGTTACTTTAAACAAAACTACTGTGTTACTGTGCGGGATCTGTGTTCCACATAGCATACATAGAAAGATAAATGAAGAGGTCAGTGGACGGACATGACGAGTTCAAAAGGATTTCGTCTTTGCCAAAAGTCTGCGAAACCGTAAATAGCTACCAAACTCAATCAACAGAAAATAAAACTTTCACTTAATTAAAACTTCATTAACATTCATCAAACCCCAGACTGTAAACAGGTTAAACAAACTAATTAGTTCGAAATAAACTCAACAAACTTTATAACACCTTTGCGAAAAACTAACAAAAGTTGAGAAAATGTTATAAATTGAAAGCAGTTCGAAACATGGCTGTTGTCAGTTCAAACATTTAATATTCTAATAACTTAACGAGTCGCTCTGGGATTATCAAATCAAATTGTTTGTCTTGGCGCATTTATAATGAAATGCAGATGGCGTCTGTTAACGACGGTTTAAAATTAACAGGATTTTAGTTGCAGTCTGGCATTTGACACAATTATTACTAATTAATTTACTAGTAATGAGCTACTCCGAGATGTTTAAGCCATCTTAAATGCTTAATCATCATTATATTAAACACGTGAAACAAAAACGTTGTACCCTTTTTTACGAAAATTGCGCTGACGGAGGAGTATGAAATTTCGCACACTTATAGTTTATATAGAGGAGAAGCAAAGAATGCTAAATACAATACCAGCATTGATCGCTGGACTGCCTCATCCCTCCGTTCGGGCATTGTATTATACTAACCTATACTGTGCAAAAATCGACCACGTGGACTGAATTACTAAGAAAAAATAATCTGCACACCTGCGGCCATAAACGCTTAATTACAACATTAAACACAAAGTAAACAAAAGAAGTCCAAATGCGGGAAAAGTTAATAAACCAGCACTCATTTTGTCGGCGTGTAACAGTATTATATAAATCTCCCTTTTCCTTAAAAGTATTAATATTAATATCAAACTTATTTATTCGTAACTACGTTACATTACACCTCAGGGTAGTTTATCAGTGTTGGCAATATAAAAAGGTGAAATTATGTACTTTTACATTTATAAAAATATCGAAGAAAGAAAGAAAAACATTTATTTCTAATAACGACACCCAACACAAAATAGTACTAACATAATAAAATATAGATAAAATTATACAGAAATTCTATGTCACAATGAGGTTGGCACTCAGCATTTTGCTGTGCCGAAAGACCGTCCGACACAGCGCTGATTTTCAGTGACCTCCCAAATCACATATGGCATGACGAAGCATGTACAAACGCTCGTTGCATGATTTGTTGATTGCTACTCGTAGTAAAGTGAATGCGTTCTTACGGAAACAGGCGCCAAACGAAGGCTCGGCATTACACCGAACGCTACGTGATTTCGGCTGAAGTGTCATCAGGTCAGCGCCGTACTTTCGGCAGACGTGTCGCAAACCTAATAAGCGTAAAGGCTGCACGTCGTTGTAGAGTGAGACAAAATTTCATACTCCTTGGTTTGTTTTATGGCTGCAACAAGGGAACTTACTTAATTTACGTGCGTGTGTTACGTGAGAACATGTACATCGTCTAAAACATACTATTTTGTTTTTAAACTGCTTCGAAAAACGGAGGAGTTTCTCAATTCGCCGGGATCTTTTTTTTTATGTATGTTTACCAATAACTCCGTGATTTATGATTCGATTTACGTGATTCTTTTTTTGTTCGACGCGGAATAACTTCCAATTGGTCCCCTAAAAATTTTACATAGTTAATCCCAGTAGTTTTCATTTGACGAACATTTTTTTAGTTCCCGTTTCTTGGGACATATATTTTTAAGAAGCGCGGCGCCATTCGTAGGTCCTAACATAAAAGTTACTATATTTTGAAAATTACTAAGCACCGACTTTAAGATGTTTTAGATAATATATATTAATAATAATAGCTTTAGAAATAAATTATTTTATACATTTTAGTTTTTGAAGTCGGTTTTTTTAAACGAAGTTTTTATTTTTGTTATATCTTCAATCACACATCGTGTAATGTTCTCCAGCTAAGTAATTACGTCGGTGTTATGGGTAATAATATACTACGGATAACTCTGGGTGACTTTAAGTCTTCGTGTGGACTAGACTAGAAAGAAAATTACTGAGCTTCACGATATGTACGCGTTTATTATCTTTTTCCAAATTGTTGAAGTGATGACTTCTTATGGAAAGGTAAACCGCTTCGTTATGTAACGCATTACGCCTCCAATCTGTTTGGATTTCTTTTCTCTCACTCATATTGCAGTGCGAGATGCACTCGTTTTTTTGAAATGATAACTTCTTATGGGAGGGTAAACCGCTTCGTTACGTAACGCGTTACGGCACCAGTCTGTATGGCTTCCCTTTTTCTCACGCAAGTTATCGCTGCTGTCGGGCGTCCCGAACGCACACGTTTGTTTTTTGATATTATTGATTATTACCTAGCAACCTAAGTTTATAATTTAGAAATATTTCAAGGTAATGAAAATCTGAATGCTGGCCGTCATCATCATAGGTTATAGAAAATAACACAATGTTTCTTTCCGAAATTTACGGTGACAGGAATCTACGCCGGGATCTCTGCGTTCCAATGAACTAGGCAAATAAAGATACAACACTTAATTACAAAAGCTATTAATCAGAATGTTCCTAAATGACAAATTCCCAGTGTCTTTAAATCTTAACGTTTATTATTTATCATTAAGAATACTGAAATTAATTGTATGGAGTTAATATCAACTTATTGATAGATTTTCTAGAAAATAAAATAAAGTAATAATTTGGCTAGTGATTTAATATATAGATAGATAACACTTTATTGTACACCAATACAAACATGAACTTAAAGACTAAAATTATATCTACTTATGTACAAAGGGCGGTCTTATCGCTAAAAAGCGATCTCTTCCAGACAACCCCAGGAATGAATTGAGATGATAATGGCGATGGTGGTATACGTAACATATAGTACGAACTACTTACATTTTAATAATAAATACATAAATGATGTATATACATATATGAAGAAATTTTATATATTACATAGATATGTACTTAATATACATACCATACAAATACATATCTACAAAATATATAAATGAATTATATATAGTTTCTATAAACCTGAAAAGAAACTTAATAAAACGCTAATTTTATATCTATATATCAATACGTAAAGCAAAATACAGCAAAAAAATGCAATAAAAAAACGCGCGGACGGAGGAGTATGAATTTTCGCACATTTATAGTTTATATAGAGAAAACGCGACGAATGATAATATTTTTCTTAAATTATGCATTAAAACAATAAATACAAAATTGACACACACGCAAATGTACTCTTTTCTACATTGTTCAAGTCAATTAACAGTGTAGAATTTCGACGGGCGACCACTAGTGAATTTTATTTTTATTGCAGTAGTTCAGCAGACAGGCAAACGGCCCACTTGATGGAAAGCGGTTACCATCGCCTATGGACATTTGCAACACCAAAGGTGCTACAAATGCGCTGCTGCACTCTTTAGGGAGACTGGAACCTGGTCACTTATGCCGGAACACAACTCAAGGTTGTTATTATAAATATAAAGTATTGTTTACGTATTGATCAGAGTAAACAAAAATTTCTAAACAATTTGTTAACTATCTAACATTTGCTTTAAATTTCATGTAAACCTAATAAACAACCAATTTTCCTTCATTCGAGGAAATTCGTGAATGTGTGTTGTAACGTAATACATATTTAAAAAATAAATAATTTTTTTTAAATAAATATTAATAAAATAATAAACGCGAGCATCGCCGAGTGTTTCGCTAACATAGCGTGGTCTGAGAAACCGGTCGTCGGCGGCTCGCGGCCGGCGGATGGGACAGCACATCTATGCTCGCGGATTCGGTGTCATAATTTCAAACCACCAACACAAAAGATAAAATAAATATTATTTATACTATCATATTATAGTATCTTTTAATAGTAAATTGACATATTATTCGTGTTTATAACCCACGTTTTGGGGTTTTTTTTCTGCGTTTTTAATTTGGACCTTGGATTGTGGAGCACCCACTACTCTTCGCGCCTGGGAGGTCATTCCCGCGTGTCCGGCATACCATTTTTTTTTTTGGCCAGGGGAATTCCGTTTGAGGACTAAGCCGCGACAGGCACAGAAGCCTGGGGGATGCTCGCGACCCGGTGAGATAGTGTGGGATTCGCCAGATCGGGGGTGGCACTAGCGTGCCCGGTCAAAACCGGTGCCACGCTATTGCCACTCCCCAGTTAGGGATACCCACTAAAACCCCTGGGTGTTCCGTCCTGCGCCTTATGCCAGGGTTACGGGAATTGGCTACCAGGCTCCGCAATCCTTGGCAGGCGTGGGCCCCGCTCACTGGGCCTCTTCCAATGCCGGGGGAGCTTCTCCCCCGGCATGTCCGGCATACCAAGCGCAGCATCGTCGGCACCACCACTGGACCTGCAGACACTTCAGGGCGGTACCGCCATAAAAAGCAAAACGTCTGCCAAGGCAATTACAACTCACCCCGCTCTCTCTCGTAATTTTTATATTTAATATACGTATATGCGGTTTAAATATAGTCTTACAAGTTGTTGTTGGCTACAGTGTATTTTTTGCAAAAGATCGATACGAACACCTAACAGGCTGATTAATAATGCAAATAGGTTAAGTAAGACTAACAAAGGGTATTTAGCCCTGTATGTGTATATATAGGTATTGTATCAACGTCGCTAATTTATTTATGGGAACTGTAAGAACAACTTTCTTCTGTTATTTGGAAATAAATAAAACGGATTTACTACATTTCTCGGTTTGTTTTATCGACTGGGTGGAAGACTAATGGATATAAGAATAATGGTAGGCCAAAAAAGAGATGAATGAACTTTGCATAGATTGACATGATAACTTGTGATGTGATAGAGGAGTATGGGAGGAAGAAATGCTAATCTCAAATATTAATTTTTTTCTTCTTTTGACACAAATTGCACCAATTTCAATTCTTACCATGAGCGAGAGTTTTGGTGGTCCATTTCCTCCTCCCCCTATCCCATCTTCTCTATTCCATCTCTCCTTTTTTATTACGCAGGGAGAATGTCTTTTCTTGGGCCACCATTCTGGACCCTGGGGGGAAGGCTCTACACCGAACGATGTGTGAAACTCTTGATCGAGCGTATTCCCACCGTGGCCTCCAAGGATGTCGGCCATCAAACCAAACCTGCGCTCCTCTCCTATGCGCTTTTGTGAGGTGCTACAGGAACTGGACCATAGGTACTTCTTCATCTGTGACACCCCGAAGCTTGACTATTTTTCTTAGGACAGGCCCGGAGGAAGATACCATTTTCACTAACATATACCCCACTGGACCATGCGGTCCTCTGTGTAAAAATTACATTAGAGCCGCGCGTAGTGGTGCTTCCGACCCCGAGGCCGTCTCTTGCGGTTGAGGACTTCGTACGCGCTCCCCTCCCTCACTCTTTCGATAACCTCCTTCTGGGTCATGAGTCATGACCGAATGACCAGAAGGAGGCTGTTGCCTGCCACAACCACAATTAGACCCTGGAGGCCCCCACGCGGCACTCTCTACCAGCGTGTGAAGCGCTGTATATAGTATTGCACCGCAGTGATGACACTCAAGCGTTGGCTCCCCCGCCCCGATAAACGTCACAAATACTTACCGAAGCAGACGTGCTCGGTAAGAACCTGTTCCATCCTGTAAGTCAGGGTCCCGCTCTTACGCGAGAGCCAACGAGATAGGTGGGGGTGGACAGCCTCTGGGGCCTCAAGGTCCACTTGCAACCTGGTTATCAGGGCCTCGGTCGCCTCTATCTCATCCTAAAGCTGGCAACGTATTGGCCTCACCCAGGTTGTTGCTAATGTCTATAGAGGACGGTAACCACATGCCATTACGCGGGTCATCTGCCAAATTCCCAGCATGACAATTAATAAAATAGAGAACGGTAAAACTAAAGAACTAGCAATAGACAAGGAAAATAAATACATGTGAGAGCACAAACACAACATGTAATATTTTAACTTTACTTTCAAAGACGATTAGGGGCAATCCATATACGCCACACGTTAGGAGGAGGGGGTCAACAAAATGTGACATTGTGTGAGAAGACATCTCTTGTCACCAATTTAGGACTCCTCTCACCACCACTCAAATTTCGTCACATCACTTTTTAAAATCTAATATAATATGTAAGGTTTAAAACACGAAATTTGAATTATTAACACAAAAAAAAAATATATTTCAACTCTACATGTATTAATTTTTTTAAATGTGCTAAAATTAGAAAAAATGGAAGTAAAGACTTTTTTATTGCAGGAGTTCAGCAGTCCACTTGGAAAGCGGTTACCATCGCCTATGGACATTTGCAACACCCAAAGCTGCTACAAATGCGCTGCTGCTCTCTTAAGGGGGACTGAAACCTGGTCACTAATGCCGTAACACAACTCAAGGTTGTTATGGCGACATACTTTAGACCAGGTGTGGTAGCCACCCAACCGCGCAAATGCCCTACCACCTGGCTGTGGGTTTTTTTGTCGCCTCTGGCCGCCAGGCCGCAGGAAATTGTATTCTTTCTCCGTTCCTGCACGGACAAAAACTACTTACGGAACTGCTGTTTTAATTTTATAATTTCTTCATGTAAAATTGTAAAATTGCAAAATATGTGATGGGAGGAGGGAGGAGTCTTAAGACTATGACCAGCTGTGACAAGGATGTAGGAGTCAAAAAATCAAGAAATTCGTGTGAGGTAATTTGTAAATGACCCCTAATGCAAATACGCTTCCACATAATATGTGTTACATATAAAATTGTACTAATGACCATAATACATATTATTAAAAATAACATCACATTCCATGTCAGAAACTATATAATATCTAAAAGTAGCTTGGGAAAAGCATTATTCCATATATTCCATATTTTAATATACAAAATTCCAACACAAAAATATCTTGTCGTATAACCCTTACACACTTTCCACCCCTACATAATGTATGGGGGTGCAACTTTAGCGTTAGATACATCACTGCCGATGTTTGACGGATTAACCAAATAGAATTAATAAAGTTAAAAGGTGACGCCCTGAGCTCCAACAACAATTCCAATTTCAATTCTGAACTCGTTAATAAGAACACTCCTACCCGCTTTATATCAAAAACACAATTCGAATCCCCAGAAGGATTTACACGTGTTTTAACTTCAATAAAAGTCGGTTAACAAGAGCCTCTGGCTTACTTAATAATTATTTAAATATATGCAAATCGAGAAACGTCTTGAAGGAATACCAATTTAAATATATGGATATGTTCTGAGGATTCCAGTGAGTTACGAATGTCAATGCGAATTGAAAACGTAATGAGCGTAAAATTACATTTTATTATAATGGTTTTGTTTTATTCATAGCGAAAAGTATTTGAGGAAATTTTATATGCTTTTAATACAAAGGACCTGTGTGAGTCAATTACTATCATAATATTTTATACCTAGGATACACCCGCGACTTACCACGCTTGACTTGAAATTCCCGCGGGTTTCCCGTTCACACACAGGACACAATGTACCATAGTGTTTAAAACAATGTATATACGCTGATTTTTATGTACAGGAACAAACCGCTCCCGGCAAAATGTCCCAGGGTTTCTGGGATAAAAATTATGACACATTTTATTAATTAAAATTTTCTATCAGCAGACAGGTAGTAGACACCTGATGGAAAACAGTTACCATTGCCTATGGACATTTGTAGTACCAAAGGTGCTAACAATGCGCTGTCGCTATCTTAAGGATACCGGAAACAGGCCACTAATGCCGGAACAGAAGGTTGTTATGGCGACATGCTCTAAACTAGGGATGGTAGCTACCCAAACAGGCATAAACCCTACCACCCAGCACTACGACAATAAAACTCTGAAAATATGCCGACATTCAATACACAAATAAATATCCTAAGCCATGCAATAACTAAGTGCATTGTCAATAACAGAGGCGCTTACCAACTCAGGCGTTCGATATCATATTATTGACAAAGTTTGAAGGGGAAATGACCCACATGTTGTCTCCGTGTATAATATCGGTTCAGTAATGGCGATGTTGCCAGGTCAAAATAAAAATCGTATGTAAATCTAAATATAGTCTTTAGACTACTGTCAACGCGGCATCCCAGTAATAGGTACTAAATGCGTAACCATAATGGTGTTGGTAGGAATGCTGGTATGGATGAGAAAGGAGACAAACCTGCGTGCCCCTGGGCTCCACTAACTATGAGTGCTTATCACCAAGTTTTAACCTTCCAGCAAATCCTCTGGCTTGTCTCCTTCTTGCTGTCTTCAATAAATTGTACACACACGGCGCGGTATAACTGCATATGCAAGTTGTGATGGAAAGAGCCCCCGAGTACGACAACCCGCATAGGTTTGTCGTACTAGGGGCGACAGCAAACTGCATGCAACGACGGTCAACATTTAATAACGGATTAAGACTCTAACTGTCCATCAGGAGGTGTCTTTACCAACACTAATGTATGGTAGAAGAATTATGAAAGTAGGAGAAAGGAAGTTGAAATAAGAATTTTTGAAAAAGGAATATTAAGGTTGTTTGGGCAACTAGAGAGAGAGAATGGATTGAAGAAAAATCACAAAGCACGCTATGAAAGCAATGGGACTGCTAGAATCGGAGCCACTACTATAAAGGCAGACCTCTCCATTAGACCATAACGTGTTTTTATGATAAATAAGTTCACGTTTGACTACTATCACGCCTTATATGCGTGCTGTGGAGCTGTGAAGCTCTACTGTGCGCAGAAGGAACGTAGAGACAAACCGTTCGTTCGCACTTGTGGTGTTTCCACTGTGAAACGATGGCGTAGAGCACAGCACATTCTCTTCCGTTGGAATGGTATAGAGGAAATCAGGTCAAACAGTTCAACCGGCCACTCTCAGAAATAAATCCTGTATAATACCGATAGACCTCCAACCCGGCGTTGATGATCTAGGCCATCTAGGCTTTTTAAACCTTGGATTGACAAACTAGTTCCTACCAATCAACTTCTTAGCTCTTCTCTCAGTTGACCCCAACGCTACAAGCTGATATTTAGGTGAGCCGTCCCAAACGTGAGAATCATCCATGTAAAACCTTACGTCAGCACAATAAAGATTAAGTAGCAGTTCTGCAGTAAAATACCGTCTCCCTTTCGAAAGTATACTCAGATTTTTTTCACCCAGATGGGCTACGCTTTCAATGTAAGAGCCGCAATTAGGAGTGAATGGTAAAGAAATACCAAGAAGTTGAAGTTGGTCGATTACCATTACCAGAATAAATAAACTCAAAGGGAGTTTTTCGCTGTAAGCAAACATACCTGAGTCTTAGAATTTGAGCAACTCTATTCGGATACTGCTTTCCGAAACAAATTTGTTTGGCCATACGCGTCTTATGAACTAAGTAAATATGCGAAAATTATATTATGTAAAATCTAAAAAATATATTAAATGTATAAAGGTAAATATGTTTTAAGAATTAGTATATCTGGCAATACTGAACGCCATACAGGTTGTGGTTTGTGACGACTGTGCCACCAACATTGTTGATGCCTCCAACATAATGTTGGGGCGTTATATCGGTGGCCTCACCGCAATGTTTTGTACTTATGTGAATGTTTTGCGGTTTACAAAGCCATTTCACATAAGGTGTTATTTACACATTAGAAAGGGTAAAGCCGCGAGTTAAGTAAATTAGATGCTCTAATTTAAATTTAATTAAATGTTGTGTGTTTTACTCGTTGCTGGAAATAATTATCTTTATTTAAATTTTAAATGGAGTTAGACGTTGTTTAAGGAAACCGTTCAATTTTTATACAAAGTGAAAATTGTAGGGTAGTCATTCTTTGTTTACAAGAATAGGTTAGTTGATAAATCAATTGATATGCATTGTATAGTTTTAAGAAATATCGAAGCTACCTAGGTTTTGTACGAGGGTAGCAAGTTGTGACATCATATTATCAATGACTCAAATAGCGTATTAGTTACACCAGCTCACAAAAAAAGGAGTCTGAACTTTGATTTCTCCCGTCTTTTTTTATGTATTTCGATGTGCTGAATCCAAATCAGGGGACAGTTTAGTCCATACAATCTCAACATTTTAAATAAACTTTAAAAAAACCGCAGAAAGTGGCAAAAAATTGCAGTTCTGGTGATTTAAAAAAGTTTTATGAAACTAAATCAAGTACAATAAAACTACGTTTTAACAGTTTTAAGCGCGGCAATTTATTTGATTTTTATTAATTCGACGTTTTGGGCAAACAAAGATATCAAGTGTCAATGAGTATTCTGAAAGTTTTCGCCAACTTGTACATTTCAATCATTTTTTATCAAAAACCAAATAAATTACCACGCTTAAAACCGTTAAAACGTAGTTTTGTTATGTAAACTAGTCGCAAAAATCTTAACAAATATTATAAAGTATGATTTTTATGTAATTGGTCGTTTTAGTCTTACGCCAATAGGAAGGAATTTTCAGTGCAAATGAAAATCAGCGTTGTGTCGGACAAAATTCCGGCATAGCAATATGCTGAGTGCAAACCTTATTTGCTGCAATGCAAATGCAGCATACAAATTATCAAAATATGCTCTGTGATTAATAATACATAAGGAATGTAATTACGTTGCTATTTCTTCAAATAAAGTTTTCTTTCTTTCATGGATTTTGATCCGATGAATTGCGACACCAGAGGTGCTACAATGCGCTGCTGCTCTCTTAAGGGAGACTGGAACCTGGTCACTAATGCCAGAACACAACACCAGGTTTTTAAGGCGGCATACTCTCGAGCAGGGGTGGTCGCCATCCAGTCGAGCAAATACCCTACCACCTGGCTGTGGGTTGTTTTGTCGCCTCATACGACAGGCCGCCCGGCTGCAAAAAATGAGTTTTTTCTCCGTTCCTGCACGAATAAAAACGTTCCAATTTCTACTTTAAGGCCGCCAGCACATTGGCAGCACCTCAAATATTGCTAATGTCCATAGGTGACGATTATTACTTTCCATCACAATTGGGTCGGTAGCCTCTCTGCTGTGCTTCAGTAATAAAAAAAAATGTGTGCGTGTACTAGTGTACAAACGTAAGAAGTGAACCTTCTTTATGACCATATTTTTCGAAAAACGATCTACTATGTGCAACTTTACAGAAATTGGTTAAATATATAAAGCCCCTATCACGGTTCAATCGACCGTGTACTACGGTCGAGTCGACCGTCGACCGTGTGCCGCGGTCGAATCGACCGTGGTAGGGCCAAGAAAACAAGATGGCGCGTAACCGAAAAAAGTGACGATTTTTTTTTCCAACGCCGATAAAGAAGTTTCACTTCAAAAAACGCATAAGGACAGACGCGAGGGTGACACAATCATAAATGTATCATTTTTATCAGAACAACAGCAGTGCTCTAAAGAGAAGAAGAATGACAACCCAGTTCAAATTATATCAAATCACCAACAAGAGAGCACGAATTCCAGCTTACGTCTTTATTGAGATAAAGACCTCAAATTCACTGCCCAAGTGTCCATTCATTTTTGCTTACAACGTCTTAGATAAATGCACCGTATTATTTTTCCCTGGGTATCTTTTATCTTGACTCAACGCCATTCCTCGTGGGTCTATTTTATTTTATTAGCCGCAGCGAGACTATACTACTCTAGTCATACAGGGAATAGAGCGGCATCTCTTTCACACTAATAACAATGCATAATTATGTCTATCCTATTTGTAACCGATAGAAAAAAGGAGGTTATGAATTTGACTGTATGTTGTTTTGAGAGTTTGTTACGCGATTTCTCTGTCAATTGTGAACCGATTATTCTTTTTTTTATTCAAAAGAGTATACTCTCCGTGCAGGAACGGAGAAAGAATACAAATTCCTGCGGCCGGGCGGCCTGTCGTAAGAGGCGACAAAAAAACCCACAGCCAGGTGGTAGGGTATTTGCCCGACTGGATGGCTACCACCCCTGGTCTACAGTATGTCGCCATAACAACCTTGTGTTGCGTTCCGGCATTAGTGACCAGGTTCCAGTCTCCTTTAAGAGGGCAGCAGCGCATTTGTAGCATCTTTGGTGTTGCAAATGTCCATAGGCGATGGTAACCGCTCTCCATCGAGTGGGCCGTTTGCCTGTCTGCTGACCTCCTGCAATAAAAAAAAAAAAAAAACTTCTGAGATGGTTCCACTTACACCAAGTCAGGATTTGATGAGTATTATAACCCTCGAATATTATAGGCACGTACAACGCGTTTCATTTTTATTATAAAGCTATTCAAGTATTACCTAAAAAGCAGAAAATATTTGTTTTCAAAAAACAAAACTGACTTTAAAAAGCAAAAAAATATATTTTTTTGACAACATCTTGAAGTCTGTGCCAAGTAAAATGTAAACGATCAGCAACAAATTTGCAAAATATAGATATGTTTATTTTTTACTCCGCACTCACTTTAAAATGTTGTAAAAAATACATATTTTTTGCTCTGCTCTCTAGAAGTCGATTTCTTTTTTGCTACATTTTTTTATCGTAGTGAATTGTGGGTAAGGCAAAAGATGCCATGAAAGGAAGTTTGAGAGGTATGTGTGCGGTTAGCTTGTATGATATGATAAGGAACAGTGTGATAAGGGAACGTTGTGGACTGAAAGAAGATGTAATAACAAGAGTTGAAAAAGGAATGTTAAGGTGGTTTCGATATTGAGAGAGAAGGGATAAAAGTAGATATATGACAGTATTGTGAATTGTACTTGTTGCCGGTATACCGAGACGAACACACCATAATCAAATATATCAGAAGTGTTAAAGAGAGGTCAGGTTAAAAGCATCTCAAATAAACGTACATGTATGAAGAGGTTATTGAAAGTAGATGAAGCGAGAGTTGTTTGTCAGGGTCGTCGCAAATGGAGATCCATAGTATCTGCCTACCTCTGTGGGAAACAGACGTGATGTTATGTATGTATGTATTTTTTTATAGAAGTAAGATAATAGTATGGCATTTTTTTATTTTCTTTTTATGCAGGATTTCAGCAGACAGGCAGACGGCCCACTTGATGGAAAGCGGTTACTATCGCATATGGACATTTGCAACACTAAAGGTGCTACAAATACGCTGCTGCTCTCTTGAGAGAGACTGGAACCTGGTCACTAATGCCGGAACACAACCCAGGGTTGTTATGGCGACATACTTTAGACCAGGGGTGGTAGCCATCCAGTCGGGCAAATGCCCTACCACCTGGCTGTCGGTTGTTTTGTCGCCTCTTACGACAAGCCGCCCGACCGCAGGAAATTGTATTCTTTCTCCGTTCCTGCACGGATAAGTAGAGTTCCTGCACGGCATTACAGTAGCCGTTCATTTTAATGTCAAAAAATTGTAACGCGTTACCTAGTCAATTTCTAAAACGTTTCAATTTCCGTTACATTTAACAAAACAGTGAAATGGGAAATAAGAAAAGTCTGTGTGTAAAAAACCCGCCCAATCAGTCTGTCAAAAAACTTGCTTCCAGTAACTTATGATTTAAAAAAGACTCCTGAGGGGAATTAAGAAAGTTTCACGTCCCCGTTTTTATTATTGTTTTTACTATTCTAACAACAATTCTTTTTAACTCAACTTTGAGTCCAAGGAATAAAGTTCAAAATCTCCTCTGTTTTTATTTGCAAATTGCTCCTCGCACTGTCCGGGATTTTATCATTGAGATCTTATGCTATTAAAGTTTTTAAGGTAAAGTTTTATGGAAAATCTGGTTTTGTTCTTCAGTAATTTAGAACGCGTTAAGAATATTATGGTCTCTTTTTAAGAGCGTCATGTTTTGTATTATTAGAATACAACAGACAAGGTGACGGCTTACCTGATGGAAAGTGATTACAGTCGCCTATAAACATTTGCTTTACCAAAATAAACCGGGCCACTGCAGCTAGAATGCAATTCAGGATTATTATGGCGGCATACTCTAGCCCAGAAGTGGTAGCCATCAGATCAGCAAAAAATGCCATACTACATTGTTTTGTGCCTCTTAGAACAGGCCGTCCACCTGCTAGAATATTATTCCATCTCCATTTTTGCACATTTAAAAATAAATTAAAAATTAGCTCATTTTCATTCAGTTCATAAGGTTGTTGCGACTGTATTTGCATTCCAAAATTTGCAAACATATGGTATAAAGTAGTGATTGTCACGCATGGTGGACGACTTCCCAGTGTCGAGAAACTGAGTTTTTATTTTTGTATTGTGTACGCCATATTAATTATTACTAATCCTACATAATTAATGCCTCACGGTGACGATGAGCAGACAATATATCAGTAGGTTTGATAAAAAAGGTTACGTAAATAGTTGTTGCAATACATACATACATACATACATAACTTCACGCCAGGTCCCTTGCGGGGTAGGCACGAACAACAGAGCGCCATTTAGGCTTATTCTTACACACCTCACTTGCTTCTTTGACATTCATAGTTCTTGTCATGCACGCTTGTCTGTTCTTAAGGCTCCTGACATCACCTTCTGCTAGTACACGATCAATTTGATCATGGAAGGTGTGTCGTGGCCTTCCGCGACTTCTGCATCCATCCACTTTTGCATTGTATATCTGTTTAGTCATTCTTTCATCATACATTCTTTCCATGCTCCGGTGGTTCGGGCAACCACCGGAGCATTCCTTTCCTTACCTTCACCCCGACACTCTCTTTCAGACCAACTCTCTTTCTTACTTCGGTATTACGAACGCGGTCCGCGAGCGTCACTCCGCAGATTTTGCGCAGTGCTCGCATCTCGACCGCGCTTACTCTACTTTCATGCTCTCTATTCCATACCCAACTCTCGCTTCCATACGTGAGCGTAGGTACCAGCACCGCGTTGTGTATGGCAAGCTGGGCCTTCTGGCTGTTCTGTTGTTGCAATAAATCTATTATTTTGATGTATTGTCGTATCTTTTCATAAATATATACAACAATGGTAAGTAATACGATACAATAATAGAAAGTAAATCTATCCATTCCTTTAACAAACTTGTGAAGGAGCACTATTTAACTGTATGTGTTGATTGTTTGTTCATATGTTTATGTACGTATATAATTTTATAATGTATTGTAATTATTTTATTATTGTATTCATTAATGTCAATTTTAACTGCACGCCAACGCTATCTATGTAATAAGATCTTGTCCATCCAAAGGTTGCTTGGAAGATATATCTTTTAGAAATAAGGCCGCCCATTGTACTATCTTTTAGTAAGTAAGTTTTTTGTGTATTTGTATTTTATCTATGTAATGTTGGTGTACAATAAAGAGTATTGTATTGTAAGTAGACATGGGTATACCTTCTGCGTGCGGTCTTTAACTACTCATTGAATAACAATTAATTATGCGAACGCCATTTTTGTACAATGTTACTAACAATATAACAGTTGCCATAATACTAAAAACGCTTCCATATAAAACCTACTGATCGAAAATTAGCTTATCTCTCCATATTTTAGAATTGGTCTTACGACACGGACGGGTTTAAACAATCGATCGACTTTTTTCGTAGATTACGAACTCCATATTTAATCTGAGTTTGAACTAACAAGACATGGAGCATCAAAGCCATCTATGTGTGCTTCGGCGAATATAGACGACGTACCGTAATACCGTAGTCGTCCCAACAGCCTCCTGAGATTCCTCACGGAGTTATTGTATTGGTTTTCACTCTCTTGCGGTACGAATAATGAGGATTTGTTCTTATAGGTGGTATCTCAACCATGGACCGGTGCTGCATACCAGTGCGCTTGGTTTTCCAATGATGAAAAGGAGACAGTTGGATATGATTAAAAAGCGTAAACGTCCGATAGAAAATAAGTAAACTAGCAACCCTGCGTCAATGTTCGAGAATTTGAATGTTGACACTGTTCATTATCTATCAACTTCCTGGCTCTCTGCTTACTCAACTATAGTTCTTAAAGTTTTGCTTGAGAATTTTGTTGAGCCATCCCATGCATGATTTTGGTAGCTTATACCTACTTAATATTATGCTAATTAATTCATACCACCGCTGTTGCTTAAAAGGGTATAAATAAAAATCTATAAAAGTTGCCTTTTCTCATACATCATATAGGCACATAATTATATCTGTGACCGATGCTAAACGTTTTCTTAAATAATGCCAGATATGCTTATCCGAAGTGCTCTTTCATACTGTTACAACTCAGGTCCTTGACAAAAACCAATTCACACATGCATATCTATAAAAACACATTCTATTACCTGTCGGCATTTGAACTAATTATTTTATGATCGTTTTCTTTTGTTTACTTATTTATTGGCATACGGCCTATTGTTGTATTGTAATCATTAGTCAAGTGTTACGGATTTTAAAGTATCAACTTGTACTTCTAGGAAATTCGGTCCACGTTGCCGGGCGGACATATTGCATTTGTGTAGTAAAAACAATGGCCCAATGGAGGCAGTCAAGCGAGAACCACGATCAACGCGAGACGTGTGTACTATCAGAGATCTATAGTCGTAGTAGTAGTACTGTAGAGACGGACTTTGCGCGTTTTATTGAATTACGACCTTTTGCATTACGTTTGGATTTGTTGAGTTCGGTTATATTTGTACCTGCGTTATACTGGATTGTATAGATCTAATAAACTCTATGGCATTTTAATTAACACTATATATACTTTTTGGATAATACCCAATTAGTAAAATTTAATATTTTAAGAAAACGTACTTTTGCCTTTTAACTGTCAAGCTAAATGTATATTATGAACATTCTACGTTCTTGTGAATAAAAGCAACCAATTTATTCTCTTCAAATTCTTTGTAGTATTGAGCAAACGAAATTGTAGACAAAATCTACAGCCTCAAGGCGTATGACTATGAAATGAGAACTTGGGCATTCGAAGATCAAAGGAAAATGAGACAATAGGTCGAGACATTAAAGCTTGTTTGACGACTAACATCAGCACATTGTCATGTATAGTGCTTTATCGATCGTAGCTATGTATATTAAATTCTCTGTAAAAATTGTTCTATATATTTTTGTAACAGTCTAGTCTAATTACGTATGTAGACTCTCAAAAAGGTTTGTGATATTTTGGTCGGCGTTTAATAACTATAAACTAAGAATTTAAAAAAAATGAGTCTCGATTGTTTTAAGCTTTAAAAACTTAAAATAAATCACCTTTTTATTGAATCATTTCAGCAGACTCTCTGTCTGATGAAAAATTACTGTGATACCTTTATGTCGTATGGCGAGGAAGACTTAGGGATATTCATCCTTGTAGGCTTGCATCGAGCTGTCGCAGTAGATCATACCAATGATTACGGAGCTTGTGTGTAGGGTCAGTCGTCAGGAGTACGAGTACACCTCGGTGACCTCCCTCGGGACCTTAGGAGATGTGCAAATACATTTACTTTGGCGACCCTAATTACGTAATTAATCTATGTATCGCTTAGGAGGCTGTAAAATTTCCTTTCGACTATCACTAGGATTTCGCTTGCTCAATCACTTCTACTACCCATCCTCGACTATGCTGATGCTTGCTATCTTAATCTCACTAAAGAGCAACTTATTAAGCTCGAGCGTCTTTAAAATGTTTGCATGTTCATATTTGGTTTAAAAAAATATGACCACGTTTCTGAATGTCGCAAAAAGCTCGAGTGATTGCCTATCTCATTTTCGCCGGAATGCTTATCTTCTCAGTTTACTATATAGTTTTTTTTTTCGTTAAGGCTCCAGCTTATGGCATATGCTAGAGTTCCTTACTGTTTTTTGTTCTTTACTCTTTATTTAAAAGTCTAGAGTTTATTCTATATTACCTACTTTACTATTGTTCGAGTGAATTTGTACCTAGGTCTACAGTAGTGAGGCTACGTGTTTTATACTGTAACATGCATGGGGTAAATAAATTCTTACAAGGGTGTAACTGGGATAAGATAAGTGGACAGGTTGGTTATTGTTGGTTATGATTGGTTGAAGATTACGTGATTGATAGGCTTTGATTGGGTGATTGGTTTAGGTTGGGAGTTTGTTGAATTACGTTGGGAGCTATTTGGGTGCAAGTTGGAAGTGATTGGCTGTAGTTGATTTACTATATAGTACACTGTTTATACTTTATACCCCTCCTTATATTAAGGAATATTTCAACTTCCTTCATGCGTCACATACACTCAATTTGCGCTCCACTAATAATTTCCTGTTAATGGCACCTGCACACTCTTCAACATTTTATTCCAACTTCTTCGCCATGCAGGCTATCTTACTTTGGAACTCTGCCCACTGACGTCAGAAAAGCCAAATCCTTTGCCATGTTTAAAAATTCACTCAGGAATCATTATTTTAGTCTTTACGCAATAATGTATGTGCAACTAGCACACAATACTTTAGACTGTAATCTGCTGTTCATGTATGTCATTTTTATTCGGTTTTTTTCTCTTGTTGCATGATAATTACATATAATTTAAGAATTCCCTTTGAGTCAGGTTGCCTGGAAGAGATTGCGTTTAGCGATAAGGCTGTCCTTTGTTTTACCAAGTAACTATTACCGTTTTGTACATTTTGTAATTTTTATTTGGTAAACAATAAAGTTCATTGTTCACCAAATAAAAATCACTTCATTCATTACCAAGTTTATGTCCCTCAAGGTTAAAAAAGGACGATTGAAATGCAACCGAGACAAATGGATCGAACCTCGAAGCCACAAGCTCCTCACGTTTCAAATGTATACTCAGAGAGAAGACAAGACAAGAAGATAGATTAGACAAGAAGTAAACTATAGTTCCCAAATTTCCCAATGTTGTTGTAGACGCTATAACCACATCAACTGCCAAATCTTAATCTCAAGTTAAACGTATCAAGTTGACATTAATCCTTATTACAAATAGGTTGGGAATTGGCAGAACAAAGCCTAACATTGGGAAATTCAGAATTAGTATTTGTATTTTGGATTTAAGGATTACGAACGTAAGACGCATTCGTAAATCCAGATTACACAGGGAAATTGGGAAGTCTTATAGATTATGTGCGCCGTCTTTAAGATATAGGTACCTATTTAAATTTCACAGATTATTTACTCACATATTCATATTGAGAGGTGAAAGCGTATTTTCCACTTGGGATAATTTAACCTGTATAGTGTGTGTATAACTTGTAATAAGTTAATGTATGCACAAATACGAAGGACTGGGCGTAACAACGTTCTGAGTCTCAGCCTTTCCTACACAAAAGCGTGGGGCACATGGGAGGAGGGTGGTTTAAGTGGGTATTGGTTGCTGCCCGTGCAGCTTCTCGGAGTCTCCACATAAGCTGATCGATTGCGAGTGGGTTGCAAAGCATGCCGTAACCCTATCGCATGAGATAATGGTCTAACCCCTTGCAAAGGGCCCAGTACTGTGCGTATACACATTTCCCCCGCCAGGAAAAAAATTTACAAAAACAAACCCTCTAGCATCTAGGGAGCTCCATCTTTCCCAGGGCATTTTCAAGCACTGATGCGTTAAGATCAGCGTGGGCGTAACTACGTTCTTAGTCTCACGCTCTTCCTGCCATAAGCACGGGGCACATGGAAGGCGGTTGGTTTTAGTGGAGCATTGAGTATTCGAGTCTCCACACAAGCCGCCGATTTGACTCTGGTGCCTGGTGTCACCTCTCGTCGCTTTGGTCTAATCCCTAGTAAAGGACCTGGTTGTGTGAGAACCGCATTTCTCCCGCCTTAAAAAAATGTACGAATATGAAACTTTTATGGTTTTTTATATGGCGAAATTTAAAAAAGAGAAAAACCTAATTAAAAGCTTTGGGGCCGATGATATACAATAAACTATCTAAAAAAATGACGCACTCAACATCCATCGATTAATTTAAAACATGCCTCAGAAATGATTAGTCGAGCACACATTTAAGAGTCATTAAAAGTTTTGGACCTATGCTATCGCAGTGCTAGTTGGGTATTTCAATTTTAAAAACTTGTCGTATTTTATAATTATGATAACTAGGATATGCTCGCAACTTCATCCGCTTGATTTGATATACCAGCGGGATTCCCGGGAGACAAAATATCTCGGCATTTAATGTAAGCTATCGTTTAAGTGGAAAGTGTGACAGAATGAGCTAATTTTGTGCACCCAAATCACTTGAAACCGCTCCCGAGAAGATTCCCGCGGGATCTGACAATTTACATTGAAAAATTCCCGCGGGATTTCTGGGATAAAAAGTAAACGCAAATTTTAAGTCTAAAAATTATTAGCTGTCGATTAGCGAAAGAAAAGGCCAGTAGTTTTTACGTGAATCTTGAAAAATCCTGAAAAACAGACCAGAAATCCAAAAAAATGCAACATATCTCCGTCATGTAATAGACAGATAGATTTCCAGTTTTTTTTCAATAATTAACAACTTTATAATACTACTAGCTGACCCGGCGAACTATGTACCGCCATATTTTATGAATTCCTAAAGACTTTGTTTCATGACACAAAAGCAAAACCACCATAATCGGTCCTGGTGGAGTTAGGAGGATTCTAGAACCCGATCTCAGCGCCACCTACCGGTTCTAATTGCGAATCTCAATCACCCGGGAACCCACTCAAATACACAAAAACAAAATCGCTCCCGGTGATTAGGAGGATTCTAGAACCCGATCTCAGCACCACCTACCGGTTCCAATTGCGAATCTAAACCATCTGGGAACCCACTCAAACATACAGAAAAAAATTCACCAAAATCGCTCCCGGCAATTAGGAGGATTCTGGAACCCCATCTCAGCGCCACCTACCGGTTCTAATTGCGAATCTAAATCACCCGGGAACCCAGTCAAACACACAAAAACAAAATCGCTCCCGGTGATTAGGAGGATTCTAGAACCCGATCTCAGCGCCACCTACCGGTTCCAATTGTGTAAATAAACCATTACGAGACCCACTCAAACACACCTACAAAATTTCATTAAAATCGGTAAAGTCGTTCTCAATTAATATGCGCTTACCTTACACATTTTGCGATTCATTTTTACATATCAGATAGTTTGAACTCATCGTAGAACGTACGTAGCAAACGTAGCACAATGTGCTACGAAGCTACGATGACTTATTATGAGAAATTATCATAGTGAAGTCACATACGCCTTCGGCGTGTTTCCACTACTCGAATAGTTCGGAAAAAATACTTTTTACCAACGTTTGCTCTATGTTACTTTCATAAAAACTTCATTGAATATCTATCTAACTGATAATGAAAACCAGTCAAAATCCTAGCTTTGTTATTGTATATACATACATACGTCATTATAGTGAAGAAAATAAATAAAATATGAATAGCTTGTTGAGAAACTTATAAATGATCTGTCCATTTAAAAAAAATTTAAATACCCAGTACCTAATATTATTACAATTGATATAACGCTATTATAAACAAATGATTTCTGATTATGATGAATGTTAATTATGAATATTTTCCAAACACTACATTAATTTGGGTAACGTATTCAGGAAATGCAAACAATATTACGAAACTATGTCCTAGTTTATTACGCGAACAAAAATATTCAAATTAGCTTCATACTTTGGACGTAGTGATGATAGCGTTTTTTTCCCCACGACGATTAGACGGCCCACTTGATGGAAAGCGATTAGTATCGCCTATGTATATACATTTGCAACTTCTTTCGTCTTTAGGGAGAATGGAACCTGGTCACTAATGCCGGAACACAACTCAAGGTTGTTATGGCGGTATACTCTAGACCAGGGTGATAGCCATCCATTCGGGCAAAACCTATCTACCACCTGGCTCTCGGTTATTTTGTCGCCTCTTACGACAGGTCGCCCGGCCGCAGGAAATTGTATTCTTTCTCCATTCCTGCACTGATAAAAGGCAGGTCACTTAAGACAGTTTGCGTACATATTTTTCAAATTACCACGTGCTAACAACGGTGAAGGAAAACATGGTGATGAAACCTGCACATCGGGATAAACGATATCAAACCTGTCAAGCTGCTTTTGGGCAAGCGTGGTGGGGTATACTGTCCGTTCCTCTATAGTGGGAGGCCCGAAACCAGCAGTGGGACGTTTATAGACTCTTAATTTACTTACTTAATTAAACTCTTAAATTATAGTATTATATAATCTGTGGACAGTAAATAAAGTATATCCAGGCCTACAAATTCTCACCATGTAGTATATTGAACATTTTACGGCATAAATACGAAATTAACTAAACATCTTAATTGAAAACAAACAGAGTGGTAATTGAAATTTCGCTAATTGTTTCGAAACAAAACACGCTTGGGTTTTTTAAATGTGTATATTAATTGGCCGGTTCCTATATCTTACCTGCCGTTCATTTGTCTAATTATCTGTTAGAACCTGACATAAGAATCATGCAAGTAACGTTAGTCTGTATGGTATGTTTAAGTATTTTATTTACTGTCTATGAATTTATTTTACATAATTTACAAATAGTAAATAGGTCCCAAATCACCGTCAGTTGGGAACGTTCCCAAAACGCCAGTAACGTCAACATTGTCGGTCATTGTGACGAAACATTTTTGTTGTCAAGAGGCATCTACATGTTGGTTTTCCCATGCCCCCATGCCAGATCTCCGAGAGTCTGGGCCATTTTCATGGGTCGTAGTCTGGAAAGACATATATAAAATAATAAAAGATTTTTATTGTCACCAAAATTACGTACAAAATTCGCTTCAGAATTAAGACTGTTTGCATACTAACAGCTGAACTAGGCCAAGACTGTCTCTTAGGTATCAGTCTTTTCCAGTGATTGAATAAACAAATTTTATACAATAAATTAAATATTGTTACGAGTTGCGAGACTCGAATTAAATGCCGTTCGAACTACTATAGAGTTAATTAGAACTATACAAACACGTATAACACAGTTACAAATATAACCAAACACAACAAGTCCAAACGTAGTGCAGAAGGTCTTAATTCAATAAAACACGCAAAGTCCGTCACTATTATATTCCCGATTGTAGTAATCACGTCTCGCTTTAATCGTGGCTCTCGCTTGACTGCCATCTCCCTCAATCAGGCTATCGTTTTATACTGCACAAATGCAATATGTCCGTATCGTAGTAGATATAATCCGAAAGACCTGGCTAATGAGTCGGCCATAAATGAGGACATTAAAACAATGGGATGTTCTCTAGAAATATATGCCAATAAATAAGTAAAACAAAATAAGACGATTATAAAAGAATTACAATTAGTTTAAATGCCGACAGGTAATAAAATGTGTTTTGTTTCTGATATGTAGGTGGATTTTATTGTCGGGACCTGAGTTGTAGCAATACCATAATAATTTCAACTTGAGAATTTCTGAAAACTACAGTATAAAAATATCTTTATTGAAGATTTCGATACGGATTTTGGGGCTTAATATTTCGAACGCTTGAGAAAATATTTTACGTTCAAAATAACGCTATTACCTCGTTTGCGCTTATAATGAAATGTGTTAGATCATCACGTATCTGATGGAGATGGGGCCTGCGTGGGTACACAGGGGAGCGAGATAAATATAGTATTGAACCAACTTATTATAATGGTGCTTTACTATCAGGGTAGTAGGGACGGAGCCTTAAAATAGAAACTGCAATGATAGACAACATGGTTGACATGGCCTTATACTAATGGTTCATTGTAGTATATATATAATAAATAAGATATTATGTAATAGTAAATAGACTACAACATAACTTATAAATGTGTAATCTTCTTCTTCTTATATCGATGGGTGAAAGGCTATTTGTTTTAAACGACACTTTTATAAATTGTCGAGAGAAAAGTTTAAAGTTTCTAATGACCCAGAAAAACACATCACTAACGAACTATGTCCCATATTTAAAAAAAAGAACATCTGTAGACTGAAACTAGGGATCAGGTTCTTTATATTTCTTTAAGTTGAGACATTAGGATTAAAAAATCCATCGTGTTGAGTATCACACAAAATGTCGCTTAAAACAAATAGCCTTTCACCCCTCGATATATATATATAAATGAATGTTTGTCTGTATGTCCTTTATAGAATCGTAAACTATGAATTTGATCATGTGATGATCTTTAGCAAAGTTATTGTGCATGAGCCAAAGAAGGTTTCTGAGTTGGTTCACAATTGGACCCGGCAGGTGGCGCTGCTGTCGGCATATCGATTGAAGTTTTTCCGGGTAGGGCGACGTCTGCCTGGACAGCTAGTTATATATAAAAATTAATGTTTGTCTGAATGTCCTTTATAGAATCGTAAACTATGAATTTGATCATGTGATGATCTTTAGCAAAGTTATTGTGTATGAGCCAACTATCTACTTATAGACAAAACCCAAAAAAGTAAGAAAAACATAATTATAAAAAATAAAAAGTTTCTGAAGGCATTACGGGAAAGAGTAAATTTTAAAAAAGTTTCATCATCCGGCCAGAAATACTATAATGCACAGGTTGAGACCCACAAGTAAATTGTCGACGAGATTATTTATTTAGGTTTATGGCTTGGCACCTAGGCCTAGAGTGTACCCAAATTATACGAATTATATCGTGATTAATACAGATTTCTTGCTAAAATTATTTAAAACAAAAATTGACTTCAAACTGGACTAATAATTCCTAAGACTGGCATGTTCAAACAAAGATACGCTCCAGCTTTATTATATTAGTAAAGATATATCCGCACCGCGAGGCTATCAGTCACGGGTCGTAATCCGACTAATGTACGGCCATGTTGATCAATGGGCCGTGACAACCAACTACTACACTTGGGACAATGTTTCAAAAAAGGGTGCGTCTCGGGACGCCCGAAAGCAGTGATAACTTAAGCAAATGTAAGTTAAACTATTTGGTATAGAAATTGTTTATTTTGAGAAAAGCTTAGGTTATTACTTCAATTGTATTTATATAGCGCGCGGGTTAGAGTGTGAATGGAGGAGCCTGCCTTCCACTGCAGTATGCGTGAGAGAAAGGGAAGACAAACAGACTTGCGCCGTAACGGGTTACGTAACAAAGCGGTTTACCCTCCTGTAAGAAGTTATCACTACAAAAATGCAATTGTCTGCAGAAAAAATTGTAAGCAACTATGCAATCCGCAAACAATACACAGAATGTGGAAATAGAATGGAGATTTGAACAGATCCTCGAATTTCCCACATCCAGAAGATAGAAGATGAATACATTCATGGCACACAGAATATCGTAATACTCGGCAATCACTCTATAGAATTGTATTCGAATAGATGATTCGATACAAGTTGTTACACGAGTATTTATTTTTTTAAGTATCTACCAAAGGATTTTATTGCTGGCTTTATTAAAATTCATTTACTTGTTTTACTAATTAAATATTACCTAAGTAGATTTAGGTTTATTAATAACTAGCTGATACTCGCGACTTCGTCCGCGTGGTGCGGTTTTTTAACTATCCCACGGGAACTCTTTAATTTTTCGGGATCAAAAGTATCCCATATATTGACCAGGGATATAAGCTATCACCATACAAAATTTCATTTAAATCGGTCCAGTCGTTTCGGAGTTTAGCGGGTACAAACAGACAAACAAAAAAAATTTGAAAGAAATCTAAATTGGTTCTATTTCACTTCTTACATACCCCTGACTCGATTTTTAGCATTTTTTTTCATTGTACAGAAATTCGACCTCTACAATTTTATTATATAAATTATGTATTATTTAACAAAATTGGGTCGTTTTGGTCTTACGCCAAAAGTGAGGTTTGCATTGAAAATCAGCGGTGTCAGATATAATTCCGGCACAGCAATATGCTGTGCCGGAATTATGCCTGCGTGCTATGCCTGAGTGCTAACCTCGTTTGATTAAAATGCGGCGTACAAATTCTCAAAATATGCTCCGTGTGTAATAATGAATGTGTACGGAATGTAATTAAGTAGCTATTTCTTCAAAGAAAGTTTTTCCTTCTTTTTATTTCTTTACATATTAACTCGCCTGTTCGCCTAAGAGTAGGGAGAGACGGTGGATTTCCACTTGCTACAGTCTTGAAATAGATCTTTTGCTATATCTATATTCATTAATATCTTCATACATACTACACGTTTACTATAGATACTTTTTTACCTGGCCATTCTTAAAGACGTGCTATTTGATCGTGGTAAGTACGTCGCTTTCTACCAGCACTGTATTTACCACCCACACAGTTGGCGGTAGAAGCTAACAAATTGAAAATAACTGTCTATTTAATAACGGGCAATCAACGACGTCTTCAACATGACAGCTAAGAAGGTAATACTTTACAACATGGAGCTCCTGTTCACCATTGAACTTACAAAAGCTTGATCCTTTATCGAGGAGAGCTTTCAATGCGATTTAAAGAAGTATCGTGTCACAAAAAGTTTGGCCTGTATTTAGAACAACGCGTTGTCATAGAGCGTGGAAATGAATGACCTACAAACCATTTTTTTATTTCTTGTTAGTAGAGAACGTATACAGAAAAACACATTCAAATTGGAAAACTGTTTACTTCGACTTCCGAACGAAGAATTCCCAATTCACAGCTCCTTTGTAGTATTTATACAGCGTACAAAAATACCTTCATTATTTTAAAGTTAAATATATACTGGCAGCGTGGCAAGCCTTTGGTGTGGGATGCGACTTGCGTAGACACGTTGGCCGCGTCCCATTTACCAAACACTTCTAGATCGGCCGGTTCGGCAGCGGAAACAGCGGAATCACTCAAACGGCGGAAATATGCAACCCTCAGTGAGAGTTATATGTTTGTGCCGTTTGCTGTCGAGACGCTTGGACCGTGGGGTCCTGAGGCCATGAGCCTCTACCAAAACGACTCAAAATTTATCAAAACGACTCATCGACTCTTCAGGTGATCAGAGGGCTGGTGCCTACCTCGGCCAACGGATCAGTATGGCGATCCAGCGAGGAAACGAAGCCAGCCTTCTGGGCACCTTACCCATAGAAGACGGTGATCTGGGCTCAGTATTCTACTTATAGTCTTGAGTGACTATGGGTAGAATACAGTACAAATAAGTTAAGTTTTCTTACATTGTATTCAATAGTATGTAATTTAATGTTTAAAATTGTTAAATAAAAATATTTATTTATAAAAAATGTATAAATAAAATTTATCCAAAGTGTAGTATCTATAGTAAGCCTAAAAATTCTAAGTTCTTCGTGAGAATATTAGCAGGTAATACCAACCGTTGTAATACGTCCCACGCATGTTATTCTTCCCTTAGCAACAAAAGCAACGTAGGAAATGACGATTGTTTTTCCCCGTAGATTCATCTATTTCATAATAAGTTATTAGCTAAGGGTTTCTACGAACCGATAATACGTAATGGCTTACCGTGGAGGTCAGTAATCAGCTTAATACGGCACTTACAAAAAGGTATTGCGTGCGAGTCAAGTTTTATGAAAGGCTATCAGGTTTAACACATGACAGTATTTATGGGGTTACATTTGTTCGCTTTTTCATAATTTTTTTTATAATTAAGTTTATTCAAATTACGACCATGATTTATCATGCTAAAGCTTAATATTAAACGCTGATGTACTTAATTTAACTTATTATACAAAAATACTTATCAAGAATTGAAGACGGACGAATTTCCAAAAAATCTTTTTTGACAAAAACAAAACAAGAAAAAAAAATCTCTCCATTCTGGGCAAAAGAGCCTATCTGGGCAGATCGTCAGGACCAACAGGTAGGCCCAGATATCGCGGAAGAGATGCAGTGCAAGCTGATCTGCGCGAGCTTCATGCCGATGACTGGCAGGAGACAGCGCTGAACAGGAAGGAGTGTAGTATTCTCATTTCGGAGGCCAGGACTCATTTTTGTTCGGTGAGCCGCAGAAGTTAGTTAATTAAAGAAAAACATATTCAGATAGCGAGTTTCGCTCATCGATTTTCTCTGTGTGCAAATTTTCTCATAATATAATCCTGATCACAAATGACTAGATAGGATAACATACATAGGTATAAACATAAGGCACACACACATGCACTTCCTCACAACACCAGCATGTAACAGATACACCCTACATTAGTTTAAGTTTAGTATTAAAATTAGAATAAATTAATATAATAAGTTATTCGTTAGGTACGTACGCCTCAACACAAAAATTACTAAATTAATGTCACACATAAGAACCAAAATTACTAATAAGCGTGTTTAAATTCTTAAAATTAACTTGTAAAAAAGTAACTGAACTCGAGTCCGTAGAGTTGTTAAAAATGAAAAAAAATCAACCTGAACCATCATTAGAGTGCCTAACAGTAACGTTCGTATTTAATAATACAACTGAAATATTAAAACAAATTCTATTTAAAGTAATATTAAGATAGTTTAAATTAATTAAAAAATACATCCCCATTTGATGTCAACTTAATTTCTTATACTAAGTAAATTATTCTTCAAAGTGGGCTGACATAACATTCTCCATTATCCTAGACTTAAAAATCGAAATTCTAACATCGCAAACATGGAATGAAGTGAAGCTTTATTTTCAAACTTGGTCCATAAACTTATGTAGTTTATGTATATAATAATATTGCTAGCGTCTGTATGAGCAATAAAAATTTCACCGTTATAGCATATTAATTCACTATATTTTAGTGACTAAACAATATTTTATGAAGACCTACACTCACGTATGGATGCGAGAGTTGGGTATGGAACAGAGAGCATGAAAGTAGAGTAAACGCCGTCGAGATGCAAGCACTACGCAAAATCTGCGGAGTGACGCTCGCGGACCGCGTTTGTAATACCGAAGTAAGAAAGAGAGTTGGTCGGAAAGGAATGCTCCGGTGGTTCGGGCACGTGGAAATAATGTATGATAAAAAAATTACTAAACAGATATACAATGCAAAAGTGAATGGGTGCAGAAGTCGCGGAAGGCCACGACACACCTTCCATGATCAAATTGATCGTGTACTAGCAGAAGGTGATGTCAGGAGCCTTAAGAACAGACGAACGTGCATGTCAAGAGCTATGAATGTCAATGAAGCAAGTGAGGTGTGTAAGAATAAGCCTGTATGGCGGTCTGTTGTACGTGGCTACCTAGCAAGGGACCTGGCGTGAAGTTATACTACTACTACATATAAATAAATGCAAATTTTTACTAACACTTATTTTGAGTCAATTTGAAGTACATTTGACGTTTTTTATGTTACGGATTGTTGAGTAGTTTACGTTCTTACAAAACTACAATTTATTTATTGACTATTATTTAGATCAGTATGGCGATCCAGCGAGGAAATGTAGCCAGTCTTCTGGCCACCTTACCCATAGAAGACGATGATCTGGGCTCAGTATTCTACTTATACTCTTGAGGGACTATGGATAGAATACAATACAAATACGTTAAGTTTTCTTGCATTGTATTCTATTATATGTAATTTTATAATTATCTTGTGGATTTTTTTTTATTGACTAATTACGAAAAACTTGTCGGGCAATGTTCACTCACATGCACAGTATATATTTAAACCAGCTACTTGTTCCAAAATCGGCTTCCATTAGCCGGCTTAACTGTGAGAGTTTGAGAGTCCATCTTTCTTTTAATGGTCTATGCCTATATAATATATAAATAATAAACTTTTTTACAGGAGTTTTCAGCGAGAATGAAAAGGGATATTGTCCTGTGAAGTTTTATTTTTAAAAAATGTGTAATATTACTCAAAACTTATCAATAATTGTAGGATATTGATAGTCTTCGAGTAGTAATTAAGTATTTTGGTAAGAAATGTGAATTGCATAGCCAAATACGGACGTTGGAGTTTTCGTAAGAACTTAGTTGAATGGCGTCAATTGTAGCCTACAATACAACGGCACTGCACCAAGTTTAAAGGCCTAGTTGCCAAGCCATAAACATAAAAAATACATTTAATTATTAAGATAAATGGTTGAGATTAATGAAGTAATTGTATGGAAAGTGGTTGTGCTACATTACGACACATATCTGAAACTAAACATGGTTTACTCATCTCTTACGACAGCGCAATTTAACAACAAGTAATAACCTGTGTTCACAGATAGTCACGTACGAACGATGAAGAGAATTATGCTGTCATACTCCTATCTAAGATAATAATTCAGACCAATAACTGAAGTTCTAGAAACCGTAATAAAATAACTATAAAATATATATATCTGAACGATTTTCACTTATGAAATTCAAAGCGTGTTGGATAGAGATGCATATACAGTCAGTATTTGTAATGCTACCATTATTATAAACCCGTAATACCTCTTGGTCGGTTCCTATATTTTACTCAATGATCTTATAATAACTAGATTCGCAGTTTACGGCAACGACGTGTTGCTACTTCGAAGATGCCTGCAGGCATATCTGGCCCCAGTTGTAAGTTAGACATTAAGCCAGTGTGACGTATCCGCGACGTCAAAATGTTGAAATGTACTTTTAAAAGTTGTGTATCACGGTCCGCAAATGATAATAAAGCAAGTGACGTTACCTTTCACAAGTAAGTTTGCTTAATTTTGATCGCATTATTTAAAATAACATTAGAAAATAAAATAATATATCGTGCATTGTTTTTGTCATCGGTGTTGCCAGTAAAACGATTTAAAATATTAACGACTTTATTTTTAAAAATTTTTTTGGAGTTTAGTTCATGAAAAAGTGAATGATGGAAGCGTGCGCCAGTAAATTTTGTGTGCTTTAATAATAAAATTTCGGCAACGACTCTAATATGCTTATTATTTTTTTTAATGATACTACATAGTCAATACTTATCATAAAATAGTGTTAGGTTCAGCAGCAGTTAGAATGATCCTTATTTTTTTGCTTAAGTCAAAACAGAGCTTGCGCTCTGTTCAACCAATGAACGTATTTCATTTTTTTTTAATTATATCGCAATCTGCGACATACTCGCATTTCAAGCGATCTGAATTCGAATAGGTAGTTGTCTGTTTAATTAAATTTTTTATCAAATTGCAAAACGCCGAACCCATCTAGATTTTGTACGAGCGTTACAAATTGTAATTCTATAACGAGTCAAACAGCGTATTAATAATTGCTTGCCAGTGCCCAATTCTCTAAGCGTCATTATAAAAATTTTGAATTATTATTATTAATAACAATCAAATATAGCCTACGTCACTCAAGAATAATGTCGCTTTATATTGGTGGTAGAATTTTAAATATCGGTTTATTAATTTTAGAGATTACTTCTTACAAACAAACTCACAATTAATATAGATATTAATTAATAATTGAATATTCAGAAAAAATATTTCTATAATGATGTTTAAAGTAACGATAGTGAAATAATACTAAAACCTTACCTCTTACTTAGATCTAAAATCTAAAAACGGAGAAAGAATACAAGACAGTCGCTTATGGTTCCGCCAAGTTTCGGTCGAAAAGGAAAGTCCATGAAATGTTGACTTGAAGGACAGGGGGGATGCTGAAGACCGCGAAGGAGAAGAAAAAGTAAGAAAGTAGCCCATGGGCGTCAAAGCGAACGCTTCAAACGCAACCGAGGTTCAATGCTCGGTGACGATGATGTAGTATTTGAAAGCCCACTCTTTTATATAAATATGAACATGTTTCAGAATTTGTTATAATTATGTGTCAGCTACTCCATTCTGGCCGGAAATCATGCACCACATATGCAACTTTCTTACCTCATGTATATATTGATACCTACAATAAGGGAGCGAGCTGCCATATTACCTGAGGTACTTTCTATAAACTTACAAAACTTATGTACTCATGACGTCGAGGTAGGTACAAGTTCGATTAGTAAAGTAGCGCAATGATTTGATTGATTGATTACAGTTGTTTGAAAAATAATTTAAAATATTTTTATGATGATATTTTAAAAGTTACATGACAAAATGTTATTTGAACTCAGAATTTATTGTGAGTAACATAATTATTTCCGCGTCTTTATTACTACATTCTAAGTGAGGGTGATGAAAAATATCGTGATGAAAAATCGATGCACATTGAGATAGCCGATGTGTTAGATCTGCCAATTTATCTTGGACAAGCGCAGCGGGCACTGTGTTTCCTTAATAATGGCCAGACCCGAGCACAGCGGTGGGGCGGTTATGAGCCGATATTATTTCATATTAAGATGGTTTTACTTTACAAAGATTTCGAACTGTACGTATCTATTTTGAATTTTATAGCCTAATAGTAACAATGTCTGTAATATTGTTACGGCCTTGGTGCCGACAAAGACAAATGCAGCATGTAGAAACACATTTGTTACCTTTTCGGAATTTGGAATTTTTTGTGATTAGAAAAACAGCCCATTGTGTATTGTAATCTTTTATGGCAGTCATTAGCCAGGTGTGATTCGAGGAAACCCGGTCAACGCGGCCGAGCTGACATTGCGTCCGTGCAGTGTAAAACGATGCCTCGATTAATGCACGAGGCAGCCAAGCGATAACCCCAAGCGAAGCAAGACATTCAGTAATCTATTTAGTGACGGACTTTTCGCGTGTTATTGAATCGTGCATTACGTTTGGACTGGTTGTGTTTAGTTATATTTGTACCTGTGTTATACATATTTGTATAGTTTTAATTCCAGTCCTTCAACTCGTAACAATATAATAAAACTTTAAACATGCCGTGTATGTATATTAAAGGTTATTTACCTACCTAAACCTATAAGTAAATAAATTGACTTCAAATCCCTGTCAGCGGGGAGCGTGCCCAAAATGCTGGCCGAATTTCTGCGTTGAAAGGCAATGCTTATACGTTGCCCTAGATACAAGCCAGCCTTTTGGTCACGCAAGACCTCAATTAGATTCCTTGAGACATCTCGATAGAGGTGATGAGCTCCAGGCCCCCACAGACCCAGGGTCTTGACCCCGAAAACCACAATTAAGTAAACACTACCACTGGACACTTATTTGCGACTTTTCAAGGCCTCCTGGTGAGCGGCAGCAACCCCGGCTATCACGGCTCTGTCTGGGACTGATGGGAAACCGCCAAAGTATCGACACAAGCTATGTCTCATCCAAATGTCTTCTCATCTTCCATGGCACCAACTACATTCCATCTGGTCTCTTACCATGTCAAATATTATACTTACTTCTTCCTTAATTAAAAATTGCAAAGTAAAACCTGGTTCTTCAAGTTTTCATAAGAAACCTTTGTAAGCCTTTATGAACAATTTTCGTTTCCAAGAAAAAGGGAAATTGGCAAACATAACCTTAAAAGTGTCATACAATGTATTTTGCTTAAATTTGAAAAGTTTGATGGTAATTGAAATAAGTTACGGAATTTATGTCGTAAACTTGAGAGTTAATAAGCAAAAGTATATTGGATAAATTTTATACGATCAATTTGTGTTTTAAGCTTATATTTTAATTATAAAGAGTTGGCGAACAGACGTCTATGAAATAATTTTCTTTGTTATTATTATTAATTTTTTTTATTACCGAAGCACAGCAAACAGGCTGACGGCCTAACTGTGATTAGAAGAGGTCACTGTCGCCTATGAACATTAGCAATGCCAGAAGTGCTGCCAATGTTCTACCGGCCTCGAAGAAGAAACTGGCCATTGATGTCGAAACACAGCTTACAGAAATTCTTATGGCGGCATACTCTAGACCAGGGGTGGTAGCCATCCAATTGGGCAAATGCTCTGCCACCTGGCTGTGGGCTGTTTTGTCGCCTCGTACGACAGGCCGTGCGGCTGCAGGAATCAGTATATTATTTTATGTCTAAAGAATAGTACATACATACATACATAACTTCACGCCAGGTCCCTTGCAGGGTAGGCACGACCAACAGAGCGCCATACAGGCTTATTCTTACACAGAATCTAAAAAATAGTATTTATAACTATAATAATTAAGTGGAAACCTGGGCTTGACCTTGGTTGCATTTTTAAATGGTGTAGACAGGGATAATCGCCGGTCAAAGTCACGCCACATTTACATTAAATTTATCAAAGGGCCTCTACGTGTTGGCCTTCCCATGGCCCCACGCAAGCCCCCCAAAAGTCTAGGTCATTTTTATAGCCCGTGGTCTGCATATACATACATACATAATATAACATACATATACATATATACATAATAATAATTAATACAATCCACCGACTGAAAATTATCTTCAATCATTTCCCTTATTACTGGTTAAGATTTGACATAATGCTTTAAACATAGTAAGTTGTTTTTTTGTTAATGGTAAAGTAATAGAAGCCATGATATCTTGTGGTTACCTCACTCGCCTCACAAACTCAAAGCATTTTATAAAAATGTTACATACCGACAAGACCGCACATCTGGAATGTTGTGAAAACGAATTCTTTTATTTACTTCGTGTTTAAACGTTAAAATTATCTGTAGCGTAGGAAGTCTTTAATGAAGCACTTTTTGCTCTAAAAATGCGTATATTTTAATATTTTACGATTCACAAATTAATTTGTGCGTGCAATAATTTGTCATCGTTTTTTCGTGAATTTTCGTATATTGGCGGTTGGCCGTAGACAAAGAGCGTTTGTCATAGGCAATTTATGATATTGCGATTACACACCGGCGCGAGCGTACTGGTCATGCCCGGCTGGACCAGCGTGTACATTCCTTTAGTAAATCGTGCCGCAACAGCATCTATTGTTATCGTACTTATTTTTTGGCTGTAATTAGTGTCGAACGACTTAATCCTTGTTTTTATTGCATTGCGCCGAAGCTTGCCAGGTGTGCAAATTACTATTTCTCGGAAATCCACTGGTGTTTCCGAGTGCCGAGCAGTGCACTGGCACGCGGTCGATTTTTTTGTACTGTATAGTTAAACAATGCCCGAACGGAGGGATGAAGCAGTCAATTGACGACTACGATACGGCTTGGACTTGTAGTACTTTCCATTAGCGACATAGTGACACACTTTGCGCGTGTTGAATTGCATTGAATTGTGCAGTATGAACTGGTTGAATCCAGTTTTATTTTGTGCTTGTTTTATACGTGTTTGTACAGTTCTAATAAACTCTATAGTAATTCCAACGGCATTTATTTTAATTCGAGTCCTGTAGCTCGTAACATTTATTTAATAAATATCTTCTTTCCTTTCTTTACATAGGAGTTTCACCCCAAAAGTGGGAGCGTTATTATATTCTAGGAAAGATCTAACTAATAACTACAGAATATTATTTTACTTAACCAGTTCTTAAATATACCCAACCGTACAAATGAGGATACGAGCAAAACTTTAGCCCAACATAAGTAAAAACTTACAGAACTAAGCCAGCTTTGCTCGGAGTTAAGTAAACAGTAAATTGTCCAAGTTTCGCAAGGGACGTCTGTGTAACTTTTCGTAAGAGAAGCTTAATTTCCCCAAGTGTGCCTTTATGATAGAGTGCGAACATTAAAAGTATATTAATTTATACATTAACCTTCGCCGCAGGTTCCCAATTGGGAGGTATGGTCCCCAGGGGATACTTGCATGTTTTTAACCAACTTCAAAAAGGAGGAGGATCTCAACTTGATGGCTATTTTTTATGTATGTACACCGATTACGCTGAGATTTATGATCCGATTTACGTGGTTCTTCTTTAGTTTGATGCGGAATAGTTGCCATTCGGTCTCCTAAAAATTTATCACAGTTTGACTCTGTAGTTTTCATTTTATGAAAATTATTTGGTTTTTTTCCGTTCCCGTTTCTTGGGACCTATATTCTTTAAGGCGCGCGGCACCTATCGTAACCCATATCTAGACACTAAAAAGTTAGAAATGAAAAAAACTTCGATGTTTTAAATTATCTTATTTTTAATATAATTTAGTCTACTGAAAATTTAACATAGTTTGGCCCAGTAGTTTTCATTTTATGAAAATTTTTCGTTTCTGTTTCTTGAGACTTTTTTTAAGGCGCGCAGCACCTCGTAAGCCTATCCATAGATAGCTAGACACGAAAAAGTAAGAAATTAAAAAAAATAGTTTAAAAAACCGACTTCAAAAGCTAAAAAGTATAAAATACTTTTTAGCTTTTGAAGTCGTGTAATAATCTCCCGTGATTTTTTTCATATTTTTAAACGCAATATTTAAACTTGAAACATTTGCAGATTTACCATAATACTAGCGGCCCGGCGCAGTTTCACCCGCGCTCTGTCCACTCCCGTGGTATATAGCGTCATGTTATATAACCTATGACACTACTTGTTAACATAGCTTTCCAACAGTAAAAGAATTTTTAAAATCGGTTTAGTGGAACCAGAGATTACCCCCTGCAATGTCACAAACTGTACCTCAATAATATTAGTATAGATAGTAACCGTTCATGCAATAGAACTCTACTTATTGATAAAAATCAACTAATCAATTGTAGAAAACTCAATTACCTATATATTTTATAAATTCGACAAAACATTCCAAGTTTCTTAACATTCAGGTCTTATCAGGGTCTTTTGTATTCCAAAACAGTCTAGACTTAATCCATTCGAATCATAGATTGCACCCTTTTAAGTATTATACTCTCATGTCTAGTTCTTACATACATATCGTCGGGGTTAAGTCAAATTAAATTAATTAAACTGAATCTTAAGATTGTGTAGCCATTTTGGAAAAAGGATGATTTTCCTGAGCGTATCGTCAGCAACTAGGTTCTTTTTATAATTTGTGCTGGATTATTCATTTTTGATAATAATGATGGTATCAATTTCTTAACATAAACAAAATTGACTACAAAGTTAATTGTATTTTGCAATATTTTGTTGATTTTTTATACATATCTTACTGGGCACCGACTTAAAGTTATTGTAGAAAATGTTTATTTTTTGGTTTTTAGTTTGAAGTTGGTTTTGTTTTTTTTTTGGAATATTTTCTACTTTTTAGTTGAATAGCTTTAGAAATAATATATTAAGCGCCCGTAGGAATTTAGCATTGACATGCGTATTGTCGCGTGTACAAGTTTGTCTTTCGGTGAATGAAGGCGGTCTTCAACAAGAGTTTCTCTCGATTTGCCTGTAAAATCACCTGACTTGTTGCGAATGGGACCACCTCAAAAGTATTCTCTTCTAAATAATAAATAAAATTTGTAGGTCGGTCCACAATTGACGGAGAAATCGCGTAACAAACATGCAATACAAAACAAACATCTTTGTAAGTTAATCAAAAATGCTCTTGGAAGGACTTCTTAATAAAATGTAGATCATTAAAAAAGTGCCTACAAGCATTTTTTACATTTAATGGTATATTTTCATATGTTTTAAGATTATGTTATATATATAAAGTTAAATAAAATTTGTAACAATTCGAGCCTTTACCGCTATTTTATGGTAAGCGACACATTTTTACCAAAAAAAAATATGCTTAAGGATTGTTGCTTATTATAAAATAGCGGTAAAGACTCGATAAGTCTTTACCGCTATTTGTATGATCCTATTATGTGTAACGATACAGTTACTAGCATATCTATATGTATGTTGCATTTTCTTATCAACTACTTTATAGTACTTATATTTACGTGAGCTTATTTACCTCCTTTCATTTGAAATCGGTTAACAAAATGGCCCTTTTACCCCATATTCCCACGGGAAATACTTCCAAAGTTAAACAAGCAAAGACTGAAAGATCTTAAGAAACTATAAATCCACATTCTCCTATAAACTTTAGACTGAACGTGTAATCTATTACTTCACCCAAGGGTCACTGAGGGCCAAAATGTCCACTTACGGCCCTTAATGACATTGGTCCTTGGTTTGGGCGTTTTTCCGACGGAATAAGGCCACTTGTTACGTTTACAACGCATTGGGTCTTCGATAACACGGGTTTACGAGTTATTACTGGAATTTCTCGTCATATAAGAATGGAGTATGAGAAGCTGGTTGTGACGGTTCTTAGAAAACATTTTTCCAGTCTAAGTATTTTTTAAGCATTTCTTTATGTTCTATGTATTATTTTGTTTGTTTATTTAGTCAGAATTAAAACACACTTTATTAAGGGGGAGCTAGTGGAGCTTTTAGTTTATCAGATTACCAACAAAAATAAGCATATGCGCAGATCCGAACATTAATAAAACCTCGGATTTTCTGTACACACAAAACCGCTGAATAGTACTGTTACGGAGATAACCCAGGGAATGATAGGCTATGATATAATGACTTTATTAAATAGAGAAATAGTAAAATACAATGCGATTGTTAGTATGTGGCAGACAGAGAAAATATTAATATTTTTGGCAACTTCAAAGTAATTAAATATATAATATTTTCTTAAGTTTTCGCGACTTGTACACATAATAAAACTACGTTTTAACGGCTTTAAGCGCGGTAATTTATTTTATTTAGGTTTATCCGACGTTTCGGCCGCTTTTCAGTTGCCGTGGTCACGGAAGACAAAGATGACATTTGTCAAACGTGTATTGTCAAAGTTTTTATTCAGCCTACCGCCAACTTGTTCATTTTAATTATTTAGTTTTAATTTTGTTTATGGATATTATTTACTCTATGGGAGCCTAATCTAATTTACCACCGCTTCACAACATGTTGTGGCTTGAAGAGAAGAAGCGACGCAAGAAACTCTTCAGCAAACATGCCTAGTTCTAAATTTTTTTTATATAATATTAAAATGGGTGGAAGGAAAAAATAAAAGAAATTATCAGTCAAGTTGGTTTGTTTCGTTGCACGCAGAAAGAGCTCACAGTGTCTTGAGGTCTGGCAGTTGGTTTTTGCTGGGTTGGGTCTTAATAGTTTTGATGATTGGATCCCAAACAGGTGCTACCTGCCAACCATCTTCTCTATTGAAATTTGGGTGTTTTTTGATTTCAATAGCCTCACGCATCATTCTTGGTATGAAACGATTCTCTTTCGCGAGGATTTGTGGGTTATCGAATCTGATGTAATGGTTGGGTTTATCCAGCGTGTGTTCACTGATCGCAGACTTCGTAGACCTTGTGTGTTTCATGTCAGCAATGTGTTCTTTTACCCGTGTTTTTATGCTCCTCTTTGTTTGCCCAATGTATGATAATCCACATTCACAATCGAGCTTGTAAACACCTGCATCCTGGAGTAAGATATTGCATTTCACAGGTCTCAAAAATTGGGTTATCTTTTGGGTTATTGTTTTGTTTCAGAGAGCACAAAAAATCTGTGACGGGAACCATGTGGCTGGAGAGCTTCAGCATGTCAAGCGAGTCTTACAACGCAATCAGCTGAAGACTCCACACCAACGTCACAAAGGCCCCAAACCACCTTCAGTTGAGCGGTGCCCTGTTACCCTACCCTACATCAAGGGAGTCACAGACAGAATTGGTCACATCCTCAGGCGAGCTTCAATCAAAACATATTTCAAGCCGCATAAAAAGATAACCCAATTTTTGAGACCTGTGAAATGCAATATCTTACTCCAGGATGCAGGTGTTTACAAGCTCGATTGTGAATGTGGATTATCATACATTGGGCAAACAAAGAGGAGCATAAAAACACGGGTTAAAGAACACATTGCTGACATGAAACACACAAGGTCTACGAAGTCTGCGATCAGTGAACACACGCTGGATAAACCCAACCATTACATCAGATTCGATAACCCACAAATCCTCGCGAAAGAGAATCGTTTCATACCAAGAATGATGCGTGAGGCTATTGAAATCAAAAAACACCCAAATTTCAATAGAGAAGATGGTTGGCAGGTAGCACCTGTTTGGGATCCAATCATCAAAACTATTAAGACCCAACCCAGCAAAAACCAACTGCCAGACCTCAAGACACTGTGAGCTCTTTCTGCGTGCAACGAAACAAACCAACTTGACTGATAATTTCTTTTATTTTTTCCTTCCACCCATTTTAATATTATATAAAAAAAATTTAGAACTAGGCATGTTTGCTGAAGAGTTTCTTGCGTCGCTTCTTCTCTTCAAGCCACAACATGTTGTGAAGCGGTGGTAAATTAGATTAGGCTCCCATAGAGTAAATAATATCCATAAACAAAATTAAAACTAAATAATTAAAATGAACAAGTTGGCGGTAGGCTGAATAAAAACTTTAACAATACACGTTTGACAAATGTCATCTTTATCTTCCGTGACCACGGCAACTGAAAAGCGGCCGAAACGTCGGATAAACCTAAATAAAATAAATTACCGCGCTTAAAACCGTTAAAACGTAGTTTTATTATAATTAAATATATATATATATATATATATATATATATATATATATATATATATATATATATATATATATATATATATAAAGTTGCAAATAAAAGGAGTACGCAACAAGTATAATTTTATTGCTTTCAAATGTTGTGTAAATGTTTGTCACTAAACAATGGATAATTACAAATAAGATAGACTTAACCAAACTTATGTCCAAACACTATGTCCGCCTATGGCTTCGGAAGTATATATCTTACATATATCTTGAAACCAGCTCAATTAATCACTCAGACCCACCACTTTTCAGGGCGGCCGTCATTTTGTTTGTTTCACCAACTCATGTCAACACGCCTGTCTATTTAACACCGCAAAATGAATCCGACAACACAATTCCGGCGTCTTCGTGAAGTAAGTCATAATTTGAGGGGACAGAGATAGATATACAAACAAACCAGTATACAAAAAAGAAGGAAATATGCTCCTGATACATATCAAGAATGTGTACTGAAGTTAGAACAAGAGATGGGGCTACCATGACTCAAAAACCATTGCTCAACATTAAATAACAAACAGTAAGAGTCGAAACAAGAAAAATATGTAGTTGCGTTTTTACTACATCAGAAATTAAAGTGCGGACAAAACTCGAGGAGCAGTTAATAGGAAATTCGGACCCACAGATCTGACGGTGTCTGTGGTTGAGTGGGTTAAGCCTTAGCCAGCCAACCTCACTACAACTTAGAGATTTTAGGCCCGATTCCTGCCATGGTAAATTTCGAAAACGAATTTCCCTTTATTTACTATGGTCTGGGTATCTATAATTGGCCCCAGAGTGGTCCGTTGTATATTACCTATCATTACACAAGCGGAACTTACTTATCTTGGGGATATAAAATGTGTGTATGTCTGCCGATTTAAAAAAATATACCAAGAAAATAATCTTGTGATAATAATAAAATAAATAAATGTCAAATGAATATATTTTGATAATCTAATTGAAATTTTGCCGCCTAAAAGCATCGTGAGGTTGATTATTATCTTAACATTAATTAATGTAGTCAAAATCACGCCAAGCCAGTAACGTTTCACTTCGTTAAAGCTTTTATGTAAATCAATTAATTAATTTCCTTCGTCAGTAATACATTACTTGGTCTGTTAACAAGATACTCATTAAGCATTAATAAATTAATGAAGACTTCCCTTCTATTATTATTCGATAGTTACTAACGAGTTGTTAGCTTCTAGGAAATTCTATAATGTCCTTCTTACAAACCTATGTCGTTATTGGGTTTTTTCTCCTTCACCTGACACACACGGTTTTCTATATTTTTTTATGTTTTCATTTTTTTCTTTTATTTTCTGTCGTTATTGTTTGGGGTTCTGTACTCATTTTGACCAGAATGATATCCTTACAACATCGATATACCCATCCATTGGTTTCTTGTTCCTGTAATCATTTCCCTTAGGAACTACGAACTACTAGGAACTACTATGGCCGGTCCCAATTAGTAAAAAAATATTTCTACTAATCGGTCATTGTTAACCTTACTGTCGCTTAAAATACTATATGTGGTTTTTAGTGGGATGTCGGGGTCACCACTATGGTTTTAAGTAAATTGCTGGTATGTATGATTTCTCTTCTGAAAAATTATGAAAAATCAAGGTATTGAAAGCTTCTTCTTTATTAATAAAACAGTGTTATTTAGGTAGTATAGTTTTATATAATGTATAATCCCTAAGCCTAATTTTATATTTATAATTATTTTTGTATATAGGATATAACATTATATACAGCAGAGAAGAGAATAGAATAAAATATTCTTTATTGCATACAAGAAAACAATTCAACTAGTATAATCGGCGATTTTATCGCTAATTGCGATTTCTTCCAGAAAACCTACTGAAGATAATTTTACATATATAATAGTGGATCGTTATTCAGTGGACATAGCTAAAGATATATATAATGAAATAAACATAATATAAAATAAATAATAAAATACACATATATGTTCATAGGGAAGAAGCCAATTATTTTGGTATTCACTTGGTAGTCGTGTAAGCTTACGTAAGTTTCTCAGATAGTAGAAAATATATTTATATATTTTAAAGGCAGTCGGGTATTCTCAATATCATCGCACGTAAATCGAACAATTATAAATAATGAAAATTATTTTGAGCAAGTTGCAGAATGCCACGACACACCTTCCATGATCAAATTGATCATGTACTAGCAGAAGGTGATGTCGGGAGCCTTAAGAACAGACGAGCGGGCATGACAAGAGCTATGAATGTCAAAGAAGCAAGTGAGGTGTGTAAGAATAAGCCTGAATGGCGCTCTGTTTCTCGTGCCTACCCCGCAAGGGTCCTGGCGTGAAGTTATGTATGTATGTATTTTGAGCAAGAGCTTTTCAATAAAATATGCAGTAGTTTCAATTGAATTGTATTATTTTTAGATCCGTAGATAATATACAATAGTAGTGGATGTTTGTCATCTCTGCGGGACGTTTTATTATGCGAGGACGACTTCGCACGTGCCAGATTTATTTGTAATGGTGTGGCTTCAGCTTATCTATACTAATATATAAAGCTAAAGAGTTTGTTTGTTTGTTTCCTTGAACGCGCTAATCTCAGGAACTACTGGTCTGATTTGAAAAATTCTTTCAGTGTTAGATAGCTCATTTATCGAGAAAGGCTATGTATCATCACGCTAAGACCAATAGAAGCGGAGCACCAATGAAGAATGTTTCAAAATCGGGGTTATTATTTCCTTTTGAAAGCTTCCGCTGCGTGCGCTGCGTAAACGGTTAAAATTTCGCAAAAATTATGTGTGTCAGAAGTTAGTGTTAGCCCCAAAGTAACTATTCCACGCGGAGCAAGTCGCGGGCAGAAGCTAGTCTGGAATAAATTTGGTAATTATGGTAGCTTCAAGAAAGTTTTTTGGTAAATACCTACATCGTTTAATTGGTCGCCATATGTCTCACTATGTGAAGATCCAATAAACGTGTTTCTTTCTTTCTTATACAAAAGTTTCAAATAATTTGGGATAGGGGGGCGCAGTCTAAATGAGACACGTTATTATTTAGTTATTATTATTAGTTATAATAACGGGTTTTTTGTTCTTTCCCGGCCGAACCGACACCCAGCGCGCGTACCTCCATGCATTGTTTATTATTTAAATTGCTTAGACATAGCTAGTAAGACATTTACTCTTGTGGGATTACATTTACTTAAATAAAATAACAAGTATTTTATTCTTAAAATTTCTTCAAAATATAATTATAATCATTGATTAGGGAAAAAATATACATATAGTTAAATATACATCCTATTACAAATGATACGCCGTAGTCTTTGAAATGAAAACCAATCAGTAAATACCGTACCGTTTTCATTTTAAGAGAACATTACAATTGGCATTGTTCACTTTTTTTCAATCTGGCTATTTGAAAAACCATTTCGAGGATTAGTGTCCCTAATCATTCCTGTCTAGTTAAAATTCCAAAAAATGTACGATCTTCTTGTATTTTGTAAGAAATGCGTTTGACCTTTATTTAACCTTACTAAATCCAATCAGGTGGGCCGTTTGCCTGTTTGTCTGCTTCAGGTGTAAAAAAATGCCAGCTGTACATTATTTGATATAAGTTCTTTAACATGGATTTTCTCTAAAGACCACTTTAAATTTTTTTACGATAACTATAGAAAATAATAATGGTTGAACACGAAAAATTATAAGACTGGCGACAAAAAACACTAAAATGATCACGATTCGTAATGAGTAATGACAGTGACATTTAAATAAGTAGCACAGATTACTATCATTATATAGATAAAACTTACTTTTATTATTTTTGTTTTCTAGGCAGAGAAATCAATGTAAACTTGTCCCTTATGACGTCATCGGAGAAATAATTTTAAAACCGAATTATAAAAAAACTAACTAACTAAAAATACAAAAATATTCAAATTAGTATATTAAAATACCCTATTTTACGTAATAAAAATATAAAATCAGAGGGTAATTTTTTGTGAACAATCCCCATTGTACACGATTTTCCCTTTTTCCAATTCTTTGGAAATCGAATAATGAACCCCTTGACATATTTAAAGTATTCATTTGCTCTGTCAATATGTAAGGGATTTATTTTTCTGTTTATAATTAAGTTTCAAGTCAAGCAGGTCTTGTATTTCGAGGTAAATATCATATATAACAGATTTTATTATAAGGGTTCTGTTTGTTGATTAGATTTGTTGTTTATAGAGCTAAAATAACGCTGTAAACGAATAGCTAGCTAGCTAGCTACATTGGTGTATATCCATACGTTATCCAATATTTAACGTCATTGATGTCCTTACTTATTATCGTTTGTTAAATTTTAAGAGACTGCTCAGCGATTGATTTACGAAAATATTTCTCATTAGCTACTCTTAAGGATAAGAGGTGATAAAGTAACTCATAAATAAATGTCAAAAAAACCAACATCGAGAGGTAGTTTAAGTGACTGCTAAGAGGCAAGATGGCAAGTGTCATTTGAAAAAGCCATTGATTAGGGGCTTAAGAGTCTCTTATTTAAGAGATGTCTAATCATTTCTTTACGAGATTTTTATAAGTAATGCTGTAAGATTTTTTTAATTTCCTGAATCAGACAAACAGGCGGATGGCCCACTGGATAGAAGGTGGTTACCGTCGCCTATGGACGTTTGCAATACCAGGGGGTTGCCAACGCGTTGACGGCCTCTAAGAAATTTTATTACGCCCTTCTTAAACGACCCCATGTCATAGCGCAGAGGGAAAACCTCGGCGAGAAGTTCTCTCCAGATCATTGTCGTACGCGGTATATACGTTCTAGAGAACCGTTGCGTAGAGCGTGGGAGCTCCAGGAAATGGGGGTGAACATCCCATCGATGGCGAGCGGTGCGGTTGTAAAAATTAGGTGTTGGCACCAGATCAAACATTCCTCGGAACACTCTCCGTTGTACAGGCGGTAGAATACGTAGAGAGACGCAAAGTCTCTCCGAATGCTAAGCGATTCTAAGCCGCCTGATAATATGGGGTCGTCGACTATACGAACGGCTCGACGTTGGATGGAATCGAGAGGGTCAGTCTGGTAACCGGTTGCTCCAGCCCATAACTGTGAGCAGTATTCCATATGCGGCCTAACTTGTGCTTTCTAAAGCACAAGTCTTATTAATTGTGTGGTTGTTTGGAAGAGATCGCTTTTTAGCGATAAGGCCGCCCTTTGTGCATGAGGAAATGGTTTTATTCTGTAAGGTCTTTTTTTTATTGGTGCACAATAAAGAGCTATTGATTGATGGATTGATTAATAAAAATATTGCATTTTAAATAATACATTAAGCTCATTGTTACATTTGCGTGAAACAATCAATAACTCTAACACTATCCTATATGGAACAGTATTGTTATAGGAAATCTGGTAAGATTGTAATTTCGTTTGATTTTCGAAGCATTCCTCGATTAAATTATTATTTAATTAAATTAGATTCAGAAATATTTACTCGTGTATCTAAGGGCCGCTTGCATAACGTTCCTTAAATTTATTTAAGAAACACTAAACGCATTTAACAGTCTTAAATACGATTACCGTCTTGCTCAACGCAAAATTTGTCGCTAAATATGTTTAAAGAACTGTCAGTACATTTGGTGTATAACGTATTTAGGCAGTTTTATGTGATTAACTAATTTTATTTAAAGGCGATCGTTATGCAAGCTACCCTCTAAGTATACGACTAGACAGATTAGTCTTTACAGTACACGGAGTACATTAATTTAATTGGAGTTAGAATGAAACGATAAAGACGTTTTTCACGTAGCGCTGATGATTGCTTGATTGTTGATGTCAACAATTTTATTTACTTATTGTCCTGTATTAAAAAAAATAATCTAGAACCCTCCAGCGCCACTTACCGGGTCTATTTGTGAATCTAAACCATCCCGGGACCCACTCAAACATATAAAATTTCATCAAAATCCCACAACTTAATTCCAGCGCCAAATATTTTGTTCAGATTGACATTTTTAAATTCGTAATATCTTTTGATCTGAATCTAACATTCCATATCTTAGATTTGAATAATTCAAAAACTAATCTACAGGTATTCAAACAGTCTTGAATACGAAATGATTTATTTGGATAAGGATTAATACAAAGGTATGGATAACATAGTCTGATTTTCGTCAGCATTTCTATCAAGTTTGAAATGTAAAAAAGTAATTATAGTGGCATAACTCGAATATAATAAAATTATGTTTTAACGGTTTTAAGCGGGATTATTCATTTATTTTTTATTGATCCGACGTTTCGGCCACTTTTAGTAACCGTGATCACGGAAGACAAAGATGTCAAGTATCAATGAGTATTGTCAAAGATTAATTTAACCTACCGCCAACTTGTACATTTAATTCTTTAGTTTTAATTATGTTAATGGTAATTATTTTACGTGATGCGAGCCTAATTTAATATATCATCGCTTCGCAACATGTTATGGCTTGAAGAGAAGAAGCGGCGCAAGAAACTCTTCAGCAAACATGCTAAGATGGTAAATGGTCCTTTTGTAATTGATCCTTACAAAGTGCCCTATGATTTGATATAATAATACAGTGTATATTTTTCCAAAATCAGCCAGTTCGATACCTCAAACAAGTAATTGATTTTTCAAAAATCTTTAATATCCGTCAAAATCGGCTTCGAGACTCCTTTGAGTATTTTTCGCTGTTTAGTATATGGGATTTGGACCTGAAGGCCCCACAACTTTGAAAGAAAGAAAGAAAAAGATTTATTTAGAACTACAATAAAACCCCCTTAAATTATTAAACAAAAACAATAAGTAAATCTAGACCTAAATTGGTCTTTGGTCTAAATTGCCGGTTAAGATGACCAGCGCTGTTCGTCCGCTAGGGCCAGTACACGAACACAGGCAAATAAGTCACAGTTCAGTATGAATGAAGTGAACATACCACAATAAAGAAAATGGATAAAAATAACATAAAACTTTAACTAAATATTAAAAGACTAAATATGTATCTATAATTCTATACATTTAATAAAACTGTAAAGGTCGAATTTCTGTGCAATAAAAAATATAAAAACAGACTTAAGGGGATTTAAGGTTTTAGATTTTTTTTTTGTTTCTCTGTTTGTATACTTGGTGGAAAGCGGTTCCCGTTGCCTATGGATATTTGCAACACTAGGTGCTACAAATGCGCTGCTGCTCTCTTAATGGAGACTGGAACTTGGTCACTAAATCCGGAACACAACTCAAGGCTGTTATGGCGGCCTACTTTAAGCCAGGGGTGGTAGACATGCAGTCGGGCAAATACCCTACCACCTGGCTGTGGGTTTTTTTGTAGCACAGTCTTGTGTCTTGTCGTGTCTTACGACAGGCCGCCCGGCCACAGGAAGTTATATTCTTTCTCCGTTTCTGCACGGATAATATTCACAAAATGATGATCGGATTTCCTTATTTACATAAAATTGCTTATGTAGTTTTCCGTGAAAACATAAAAGATAGAGTTATTTTTGCGATACGAAAACCCACTTTTATACTGAAAACCAATGCTGTAATAATACGCATAGATTTGCAAGTCACTGGATTCATTAATATAACCATATGAAAGGTGTTACGGCGATATCCTGTTAGTCTAATGAAGCAAAGAAAGCCAAAAATGATTAATTATATTGTAATACATTTGATTTTATATAAGATGTAGGAAATTATATTAAAGTAGCTTCTGCTCGCAACTCGCAGCTCTCTTAATAGAAATTGGAACCTGGTCACTAAGGCTGGACCGCAACTCAAGGTTTTTATGGTGACATACTTTAGACCAGGGTTGGTAGCCATCCAGACGAGCAAATACCCTACCACCTGGCTGTGGGTTGTTCAGTCGCCTCTTACGACAGGCGGCCCGACCGTAGGAAATTGTATTCTCTCTCCGTTCTTGCACGGATTAAACAATGTGAGCAAGGTATACATAACATTGAATGGTCCAATGTAATTGAAAGTCATTGTGTCCTTTCAATTCTGTGCCTTTCAATGAAATTGATTAAAATTTGTTTGATCCCAATATCAGTATAATGCACGTTATACACGTATTTATTTATTTTTGCAAAAGGCTAAACATGGACGTTCATATCCTTAACTCAAGGCGTTTTTATTACTCATGCACATTTTTATCCTGTAGTTCAATCTATCTAGATTATTTTTGAGATACGATTTATCCTGGTAGAATCTATTTCATTACCAAATTTCATTAAAATCAAACAGGTTACAAACAAACGTATTGTTGTATTTTTATATCTGTGCGGAATATTTGTATTTTCAGATAGGTAGTTAAATAATCTCATAATCATCATCTTCTAATACTTTACAAAACAAAACTCTAAAATTCCTTAACGCTAAACTCACCTACGAAGCGCCCCTGCTCTCTTAAAACTTCAGTCAAAGTTCTTACACAAATCAAGACAACAAGTCACAGCACTCACTAAAACAAATTAAATTTACTAATACTTCTCTCAAACTTATATAAGTACTTTTTAAATATCAGATTCTTAAAAAAATACTGTTCTATTTTTAAGTGTGTTAAATTTAAATTAAAATTCGTTCTTTTTCCAAATTCTTAAAAATTAAATTAAATACTTGTTCTTTTTTTGAATTTAAATAAATACTCGTTCTATTCTTGAATGCTTTAAATTAATGCATTTTTCTGTAAAGTTCGTTCCGGCTTCACGAGGGTACCATAGGCAACTAGTGGGTGATCAGCTCGGCGCCCTACCGTCTACTGACGAAAGGCGGGCGGGCGGAGGCCTCCCCTTCAACTAACACTTACGACTCGCAACAAAGTTGCTTGCGGTTGCATTTTAACGTAACTTTCGTTACCGTTTTAATTTCATTCCCGTGTACATTTTCGTTTTCTAAGGTAATAATATAACCGCTAGTTTTATGATATTTATTTATTTAGCTTTATGGCTTGGCATCTAGGCCTTTAAACCAGATCTTAGTTTACAATAATTTGTTCATTTTCTTAATCCTATATGTAGCACAGGTGAACTGTAGGTAATCAGCTAGTGCCATTCAACGGAGTTCTTGTGACAACTCAAAAGGCCATATTCGTTTTATGATAATATTGTATTTGTAAATTCTGTAATATTATAAATTTTCGGCGCCAGTGCAGGGCATTGAGCTGCATTTTTATTTCGTTATTCGAAATTGTATTATGAATATGTAATATGTTTGATTGATCTGAAATCCCCTATAATCTGGATATAAATGCAGATCAATGTTGGATAAAGTTCGAAACAAATGCGTTTCTTATATTATTAGTTTGAAGTTTATCCTTTTTTCCGCTAATGTATCCTAGGAATGGTAGGATACTTGTTACGTCACTTACATGGTTTTTTTTATTGCAGGAGCTCAGCAGGCAGACGGCCCACTTGATAGAAAGCGGTTACCATCGCCTATAGATATTTGCAACACAAAAGGTTCTACATATCCGCTGCTGCTCTCTTAAAGAAGACTAGAACCTGGTCACTAACGTCGGAAAACGGTTCTTATGGCGCCATACTTTAGACCAGGGGTGGTAGCCATCCAGTCGGTCTAATGCCCTACCACCTGGCTGTGGGTTGTTTTGTCACCTCTTACGATAGGCCGCCCGGCCGCAGGAAATTGTATTCTTTCTCCGTTCCTGTAAGATTAAATCATTATTACTAAATAATTAGCAAGCTTATAACTGAGCTGTCTATGTACATGCCAATGGCCATGGCTTCATCGCGGCGGGAGCTAGGCTTAACCGCTAAAGGGGAGTACAAGGTAAGACAACGTGTGCTCTACTCTCTATGTAATTATTGCTTAATTAACTTAACATTAAATTTAAGACTATATATACATAAATCTTAATTCACGTGAGACTATATAAAGTCTAAACATGTTCACAGATGCATCTCCGAAGGATTTCTGTTTTCTGTATTGACAGATTTTGGCACGAAAATGAAATACTCAGTTATAACCTTGCTTATTATTTAGTAATAAATAACTCCATGTGCGTGACGTCACAATACTATAGCCTGGAAGTGAGAAGAAACTTACAGATTACTATCTGTACTGTACCCCAGCATTTTGAAGAAAATAAACTTCTATATCCGCGGTCGACGCAAGTTTTTGCTGTATCGGGCAGTAGGTAGGACTAATGTGCTTCTACGAGCACCCCTAACTAATTGCAGGTGTTCAGCAGACAGGCAGACGGCGCACTTGATGGAAAGCGGTTACTATCGCCTATGGACATTTGCAACACCAAATGTGCTACAAATGCGCTGCTGCTCTCTTAAGGAAGACTCTTCGGATATTGAACCAGAATTCTGAAGTAAACACAAATTTAGACATTCTGACGTGTCCCTGGGGGAAATTCTAAGTAAGTGTATGATTAACACAATAATTTAAGGATAAAGTGCTTACATTATTGATTTAGTTTTAAGACTGTTATGTCATTGTAATTGATTGAAATAAAAAAAATGTGGAGTTCACACGCAGTAGAAATAAAACTTCAGAGGATATCCTCACAGAAAATTCTTCTTTAATTTTTACTAATATAAATGTAATTAATAAAACTACGTTTAAACGATTTTTGTCATAAACAAAAATCAAATAAATTACCTCGCTGAAAACCATATATAAACCATATAATTATCAATTTTATTCAGTCCAAATTGGTCCTATGTTTAATCATCGGTCTTATTGACTCTCTAATCTTTGTTGCACAATGTAAAACTTGTTTCTTATTCTATTGCAGGTAGTTCTATAAATTTATGTTAATTTTCTGTTAGTGTCGCTTTTTCGTTTCATCGAGTATCAAATCACAACGTTTCCAAAGAACTTTCACTCAAAAACATACTGTTCCAGAGCCGAATACAGCCGGAAAGATATGATCCGACCGCGTTTTATTTGGCGCCACATTTGCAATTCACTAATAAGTACATCATCATGGCACCAAGAATGACAGCCGCAATTTTAATTTGTTTCCGTCATGGTTAGTTAGTTCCACCTTTTCTAGATGACGTTACAGGTATTTATCATGTCATATCATAACCCGCGAGCAAAAGCTCAGCAAATCATAAAAATAAAAATCAGGTAGTAATTATTTACGAAATTTATTTTTCCATTGGAAATTGTGAAACAATTTAATAATTTTCCCTTTAACCTGTTTTCCCAAGGAGCAAAATTTTAATTAAAAAGATTAAACCAGATACTCTAAATTTATAAATATCTGTGACGCAGGTAACATTCGACTAAAAAGCCCCGTGCAAAAATAATAAAGACACGACGGTCTCAAGGGAAGCCTTTTTTTAGTAAACAACAAAACATTCCAGCGTAATTCAATAGATCACGTACTTATTTCCCGTAGTTATATCTTGATTAAAAAAGATTTCTTTCTAACTTTTGAAGTAGAGAACATCTTTCTAATATAGATATTTTCCACAAGCATTTCCTTTCATTGTAGGAGTTTGGCAGACAGACGGCCCACTTGATGGAAAGCGGTTAGCATCACCTATGGACATTTGCAACACCAAAGTTAATACAAATGCGCTGCTGCTCTCTTAAAGAAGACTGAAAACTGGTCACTAATGCCGGAACACAAATCAAGGTTGTTATAGCGACTTTAGACCAAGTGTGGTAGCCACCAAAGAATGCAATTTCCTGCCGCCGGGCGGCCTGTCGTAAGAGGCAACAAAACAAATCCACAGCCAGGTGGTAGGGCATTTGCCCGACTCGATGCCTACCACCCCTGGTCTAGAGTATGTCGCTATAACAACCCTGAGTTGTGTTCCGGCATTAGTGACCTGGTTCCAGTATCGCTTAAGAGAGCAATAAAGTGTCCATAGGCGGTGGTAACCCCTTACCATCAAGTGTCCCGTCTGCCTATCTGCTGAACTCTGGCAATAAAAAAAATATATAGCTGCAAAGATATATGCGTATATATAACATAAATTTAAATAAACTAAAAAATATATCATGAGATGTAATTATATGTCTTACTATGCACATAATGTAGTTTCTATGCTCAATATTAATTTATGGTAGCTTGATATAAATAACGGCATTAATATTCACAAATCATCATCTAATGCCCACAATACCCCTTCCACACACCCCCCCTCCCCCAGTGTTGCTGTGGCACAAATCAAAAGCTTCGAGAGAATATTTATAAAAACTTCTTGTGGCACTCGGGGACTGCCGCGGTATTTATAATTATATTATAATTATTTATTTACTTTTTATTTATGCACTATTTTTAAGCTATCACTCATTTTCTTTCACTATTTTTTCATCACTTTCTTCATTAATAAATGCACTTTGTTTATTCATATTTAAAACACTTTATACACAAATTTTACGCGTACCTATTCACCGGCAACTGCTATTCACTGTTGTGCACCTATGTATACATAATAGGGGGCGCACATGCGATGAGTGTGACATTATAAAGATATGATAGATACCTATACACCTATATACTGTCTAACAAACAGCTGCTTACGTATTCGTCCGATTTCGGAGCAGCTCGTCTCGATTCGTGTGAGCTTCGTACAGTCGTACCATATACATACACGTTAAGCGAACGCTCGGCCGAGCTACATGGTAGGCGGAGTGGGGTGTTAGGTTTTATTTTCGTTACGGAATTTCTTGATTCGGTCGCCGCGCTCAAAGCCCGCGATAAAAGCTATGCAATCGCTTAAAAATATTTTAAAAGTTATATTTGTAAATAAATATTCGATCAATATGCGACATTTTGTAGTGTTACTAGTTGCAGGACTCTAATTAAAATACAGAATTATTATAGACTTTATTAGAACTATACAAACACGTATAATACAGATACAAATATAAAAAAACGCGCAAAGTCCATCACTAAATATATTACCGAATGAAAACACGTCTTGCTTCGCTTGTGGTTATCGCTCCTCGCACTGCCCCTTCTCTCAATTGGGGCATTACTTTACAGATGCAGTGTGTCTACCCGGCCGCATGGATTCAATTTCTTAAGATCAGCCTGAATTTTATATCCGAGACACCTGGCAGAGATCACAAGCCAATAAGCCGTAAAAGATTATAATACGCAATGGGCTGTTTGTTATCACAAGTTTTAACACAAAGTAAACAAAAGCACTGGACACAAAAAGGTTTCGCATTTTTACTAAGTTTAAAAAATTCTGTTATTGTTTGAAAAATTACATTACGTATAACAGGAATTAAATATCATTATGGTATTTATAATCCAGAATACTTTACTTATAGATACGTTTCATCACGTTCTAATTTCAAGACATAAAATCAAGGTAATTGCAGGACTCTTAGAAACAAGTCACATAATATAACCTCGATTAAAAAGAATAACTCCTTTAAACAAATAAAATACTTTATTTGCTTATATAAACAAACAAAGAATTCCAAAACCAGGACCTTCACATTTTTTTAAAAAAATATGATAAATATTTGAAGAAACAAATGTTTTACCTTTTCTCTTGCTGCTTGAAATCAAATAACTTAAAATACATAATATTTAGCTTTTTATCATAATAAATATGTATATTATCGCTGTTATGTCCTTTTCTTTGCATAATTTGTAACTTGTATTGTTTTATTTATATAAGCTGATACCGGCCCGCGTGCCGTAAAATCCGGTCATAGCTGACCTCTACTTGGCGAAAGGAAGGTCCATGCTAAATTTCAAGTCTATAGGTATTATTATAGTTCCTGAGATATTGTGATTAGACACTGTATACGTGGATGTCAATTATATATCTGTATATATTATACATTTATATTTTAGTTTTGATATATCAACCATATTGGTGTATGACGCTTCTAAGAATATAAATTGATATTTAACATAATATTTAAATATTTATTTAATGGAAATATAGCAATATAGTGAATATCCATCCCATCATGTTAAAATAAATGCAAAGTGTACGACCTAAGACGATTTATGCAAACATACAACCCCTTACAAAAACATCCAATGTGCCAATATTTGCACGACCGATTCAAAAGTTTAACGAAAGTACCGCACTTTGAAATGAAAATCTCTCGTGTGTACACATCGGTAAACGAATCGTATGCACTTGAGAATTTAATTTCGTTTCCTCGGAGCAGAAATTTTATTTCACTCATGGAGAGTACACCGTCTATCTATCGATATAAATAAAAAATTATCATAGAAATGTATGTACCTGCATAACTTGAGAACGGCTGATGAATAACTTGCTATAAATTTCTGAGACTATCTGAGGAGTACACTCTTTCGAATAAAGAAAAGATTGGGAATTTGTCCACAATTGACGGAGAAATCACATAAGAAACGTATAAACAATATGTTTTAACTAAAAGAATACCTACTTCGTACTAAAAATAAAAAATAAACATTGATTACTTTTTAGATGCGCAAATACTTAAATGGATTTACAGAATAAAGAGATATATAATGCAAAAACATGCACACACCTTCCATGATCAAATTTATCATGTACTAGCAGAAGGTGATGTCAGGAGCCTTAAGAACAGACGAGCGTGCATGTCAAGAGCTATGAATGTCAAAGAGGCAAGTGAGGTGTGTAAGAATAAGCCTGAATTGCGCTCTGTTGTTCGTGTCTGCAAGGGACCTGGTGTGAAGTTATGTATGTATGTAAATACTTAAATAGCTTTAGAAATAATTCATTAAGAGCCTGTCGAAATTATGGAACTGACGCGCGTATACAAAGTTGCTATTTGAATCTTCGGTGTAGATGCTCGTCTACAAGAGTTGCTTTCGATTTTACCGGAATCTGTTTATCATATTCTGATTTGTTGACCACGGGATCACTTTGGACTACACTTATGAATAAAGAAAGAAAATTGAAAATCGCTGGACTATTGACGGAGATATCGTGTAACAGAATATTCGGTTAACAATTTTCGAGGGTTTCTTTCGATTTCCCTGGGATCCACTCATCAGATCCTGACATGGTGACGATGGGACCAATTTGAGAGTATGTATACTCTTTGGATTAAAAGAAAAAAATAAACATCATTTCACAATTGACGAAGAAATCGAGAAACAAATATACAAAAAAAACATACAAACTAACTGAGAACATCCTTCTTTTTATAGTCGGTTAAAAAAATCAGTTGAATCGAGAACCTGGTTCTTTTGAAAGTTGGTTAAATATCGTATCAAATTGTATATACTTAGAACCGATGTTTGTTGTTTGTTACTAATAATTGGCAGCCGAAATAATTTCCCACAAAAACATGTGAAGTACAAACAGGCCTCTTGAAACAGTTTGGGTCTTTTTACATTCCCATAATTACATTCGTAACAATGTTATCTGATTTATTCCTTGCAATTAGACGGGATGCGGGCTCAAAACAAAATGCAATCCTTGACCCAAATCCTCGTGAGTTCGCGTTAGTGGAATCATCCGCATCCCCTTAGTGATGGGACAAAAACCTACTTAATGGCGACTATACACGTCACATTGCATAGTAAATAATAATGTATTTACATTTTTTAAATAAGACCAACAATCGCTGACAGACACATATTTGACGCCTTTTGCCTATTATATCAAACTTTTCTCATTTATTTATCTTTCATATATACACTTAGAGCGGGAGCACACGATGCGTTGCGGCGACGTTGCGGCGCCGGAGCGGATTCGCAACCACCGAGACGAGGCGGAGAGGGGTGAATGCGTTGCGACGTCGGAGCGGCACCGCTCAGCTGTTTATGCGTCATACGCACGGGCAAATAGTAGGGCCAACAACAGACTTTTTTTACGATCCATTTTTATTAATCGACTGTCCAACGCTGCTGGGGCGCCGGCAGCGCCACTGCGACATAGCAACGTTGCGGCGCCGATCGTGTGCCCGCCGATATGGCGAAATCTTTTTGGTGCAGCGCCGCAACGCATCGTGTGCGGGGGCACAATCGCTCTCAAGATTAAGCAATAGGCTACTATTCTATAATTTGAAGAAGTTCATGAAATACATATGAATTGTTTTCTTCCCACGCTTTTCAAACATGATAAAGATCTCGTCGTGCCAGTTTCAACGATATTATCCACCGGGATCTTGTCAGCGTCGGCGTACCGGCCATTCTAGTGTGCGACGATGGTAAGAGACCGAAGGTAATGTCACTCGGCTCTTAGAAGATGAGACTGTCGCTAGTGTGGGATGCGACTTGTGTTGACACACTGGCCCCGTCACATCATCCAACGACAGGTCGGGGGTTTAGCTGAACACGTCAAACGGCGCAAATATGGAGCCTTAGGCTAGCCTTCTTTGACACTTCCCATGATCAGAAGTCTAGCTCATATTTCGCCCAACAAATAAGCATAGCGCGGCAATGCAACCAGCTTCTGGGCACGCTCCCCGCGGGCAGTTATTTAATTTATATTTAGTTTATTGGCATATGTTAATCTTCATAGTTGTATGATCCCTAATAATATAATTCTAGCATTGTTATCCTACAAATAAATGAGTTTATGAGGTTTAAACAATCTCATAACTTATCTTCAATAAACAAGCTTACACGGGAAAAGTTTTTATAAGTTATTTAATTTGAATTACTTATTTAAAATTAAATTTACAAAATTATAACATTTTAATTTTAATAAAAAAAACTCATAAGTATTGTGATTCTTTCCTAATTTCGGTACTTCTGGATACAAATATAGTATTCAAAGTTTGGTACTACATACATTTTTTTATAATTATTATTTTATCTTGTGCGGTTTTTTTTTTGCTTTATATACAAAACTTATTTAATTATTACGACAATTGCTTAATTATTTTTACCTAATAATAATAACTTAATAATAGCAGATTTATTTCATCGGAAAACATTAAACTCATCAAAAGCATAGATATATGTTAAATTATTGATAAAGTCACTTCAGTCTGTACTTCATGCTACTCCTTTATCTTTATGTTTTATATTCTAATTTCGTGGAAAATCAAGTAACAATTAGTCATTCTTACCATTTTACGTTATATCGTTTCTCTATATGTACCTAAATCTTGCTTGATTCTTTCATCACATTCAGAAAAAAATCTACTGACTTGACGGTATTTTAGAGTTCGATAAAAGGAAAAAAGTTTTGTAGAAACAATATTGCGTTAGGAGCAATTAAAAGCATTAAAACTAAAAGCAGACCTAAATTCAGCATGCCAAATTCTATATATTTATCATACATACATAACTTCACGCCAGGTCCCTTGCGGGGTAGGCACGAACAATAGAGTGCCATACAGGCTTATTCTTACAAATCTCACTTGCTTCTTTGACATTCATAGCTCTTGTCATGCACGCTCGTCTGTTCTTAAGGCTCCTGATATATATTTTACAGATTTTTATTTAAAGAAGGATTTGGTTCCCGACCAGTGTATTACAAACAATGAAAGAAAAATATTTTTATTTAGGACAAAAACTCAGTTAATACAAACAGAAAAAGAAACAAAACAAGTACTAACCAGCTAACTAACTTGACCCAGTCTCAGCATAATGCTAGTCAACAAGAACTAGCGCTGTTCTTCCTTCTGGGACCATAAAGTGCAGTCACAGTGGACAATACAACACACATAATATATATATGTATAAAATTAATCAAATTATAATAAATTAAAATAAATAAATTCGATAAGTCATAAAGCACTTGTGAGCATTTAGAAGTTTCTCGAGTTTGATCCTAAACAATGATATTGAGGGTACAATTCTAATAGTTAGAGGGATATTATTCCAGCTTAACCCTGCACAATGGAAGCTTCCTCTGAATACTGATGCATTATTAATTAATGAGTAGTAAAATTAATATATAAATAGCAAATTATGAAATGGTGATATCCGATTTTTGTTGCATCAATTTAATACTTTTACCTTAAATGAATATTAATATGACTTTTTCATTAATTTGTTCTATATTTGAACGTGGTAGCGTAATGGTTAGCGCAAGCGCCCCTAAATCGAAGGGCGCGGGTTCGATCCTGACCGGAACGGATGCACCTCTTAGTCAGTTTTCTGATCTAATGTGCATGTTGTTACAATTACCACGTGCTAACAACGGTGAAGGAAAATATCGTGATGCAACCTGCACATCGAGATAACCGATGTGTCAAACCTGCCAAGCCGCCTTGGACAAGCGTGGCGGGAATACTATCCGTTCCCCCTATAATGGGAGGCCCGAGCCCAGCAGTGGGACATTAATGGGCTGATATTATATATTTGAAGCTATTCCGTGTAATATAAACAAAAAAGTTGTAGCATAGTCTCACCGTGTGTACAGAAACTTAAATCTTGTAACTCCGACCACGTACATTGTTGCGATCAAAGTCGCCGGGCTCTGGACAGGGATATATCCATCGCATTAACAAATCGACCCCCTGATCCCAAAGGATACGTAATTCACACACGGGGACAAAGCGGGGAGGGCAGGATTAGTTCTTTGGTCGTATACATTATCCCCATCCCCATATACACCATCTAGATTGTATAGACTGGTTTTTAAGAATTAGAGTTGATTGTTGTGCGAAATATTTATTATCGATGGGAATTTTGCAAAAAGTAACAGTATACAAAAATCGTTAATATTTTCATTTCATTTGAAAAACGACATCATATAACGATAATAATTTTCAAAGGAGAAATACGTCAAAAAATAAAATAAGTTTTATAAATAAATATTAAAAATAATTAATAAATATTAAAAACAGAAAATTATAATAAGAAACATACTTGAACTGGACAAAAACAACCCCCTTCTTTTGATATTTTATTTCATATTTAAGGAATTAATTCAAACTATTCTTGCAAGCAGAAGTATACAAGCAAAAGGGGATTCTCATTACCGCTCTATTGAATCTAGTAAAAACACTCGATTCTAGTATTGTCGGTGAAGAAGCAATTTGTAGGGCTCGACCGCCCTTAGACCAATTGTTGGTTTAGGCTCCACTCTTACGATAATTACTATTTATCTTTATCTCCCTAGTACTTAGATCAGGTTTAATAGATCAGTTAGTTAATTATACAGATAGTAAATGTTGTGTTTTATCTTCAATTAGTTTCACAGTCGCTTTCGGATAATGGATTTCACTCGTCAATGGATACATTCAACGGATCGTTATCAGAGTTCTGTAGCACGTTTGGTAAAAACAAAATCATTAGGAAATCTTCATATCCCTTGCTGTATCCATGTTTCTTTGAATATTAGTTATAGTATAGGTGCAAGAACTCCAGATCGAGTTTTGGACATTATCTTCGGGAATAATAAATTTGCTAAAGTTATTATTTCCGAAATAAAATCATATCCAAACTGTCGTCGTTATTTAATCAATTTTAGTCCTTCGCTTGAATTTTTATACCCCAAAATTTGTTGACCATAAACAAAGCAAGTCTAAAACATGCTGCTGATCTTATATATAGTATGATATGTCTTATCTTTATATAGTATATAAAGTATATTATTATTTATTTATTTACTTACTCGCGTGCATGACAAGAACTATGAATGTCAAAGAAGCAAGTGAGGTGTGTAAGAATAAGCCTAAATGGCGCTCTGTTGTTCGTGCCTACCCCGCAAGGGACCTGGCGTGAAGTTATGTATGTATGTATGTATGTACTTACTCTTTTTGTATGTTTCTTATTATTTATTGTTTTCACCGCCACTGTTGTCTTAATGTTTCCTTAGTTTAGGGGGTTGCCTGGAAGAGATCGCTTTAAGCGATAAGGCCGCCCTTTGTTCAACATGTATATTGTACTTAGTTTTAAGAACGTAGTTTTAATTTTTGGTGAACAATAAAGTGTTTTCATTCATTCATTCATTCATTCATTCAAAACGTTTTGGGGAGAATACTAATCTCATGTGAACGAAAATTAATACGAATTTGTCTATACTTAATAATATTATAAAGAGGTAAATTTTGTGAGTTTGTGACGTTCTAGGGGATAACCTCTGGAACTAGGTACTAAACCGGTCTTGAAATTTTTTTCACCAGTTGTAACAACTATTCACAGTCGTTGTTTACTTATTACATATAATTAAAACTATAAATATTTAAATTAAAATAATACATATAATTAATAAAATATATGATTATCAATTAAATATAATATATAATATAATTTAAAAGTCAACTACCATAATGTTTTACTATAATTCGATACACGTAAAGGAACGTCGCAAGGTGAACAAAAAAATACGACTGAATGACGGTGGAGAGAAAAAAGGCATTTTGGATTGGCTCATAGATGAGATTGCGTATTTTAACTGTTACATATTTTGAAAACTGTTCTATTTTATTTTATTCTAATATCTTAGTATTAATAAGCCAAACTAAATATATTATAATTTGTTTTTAAAATAAGTGCTCAATATTCTCATACTGGGTAAGTTGTGTAAATAGGTATTTTTTCTCTTTATAGGGGTTTAAAGAACGGTTGTTAGCAGTGATTTGAAATTGTATTAAAATATTTAGTTTAAATAGCCTATGTAGTTTTATATGTAATGTAGTGTATGTACTAATGTTTCTTCAAACCCTTAATAACTTATTTGTTACGTAATTTCTTCTTTCTTGTTTTATATAATGCAGAAAACCGTTATAAATTTTAGCATGGTATTTTAACCATTACATTAGATAATTCTGTACTATTACTTTCCTTATATTGTATGCTTGGATTGTCTCAACGCCTAGAAAAGCCACTTAGTGAGTAGGTCCCAATCTCTTCCTGTAGATGACCTGGCTTTATTGCTGACGATCCAAGTGGCTAAAAGGAGCATAGTAAAACATTCGCTGAGCTCGACTACATTGCGGTTCCAGGAATTTGGTTGGGAGTAATCTCCTCCCACTCTCTCCAGAAACGACTCCGTCGACGTGCCTGAGACTCAAGTATTAGAAGTTGCGAATAAGGAGTGCCGTGCCGTCCAGCATACTGCAAGGAATCTCAGGGGAGTACGGTACTTATTCCAGGACTAGCCAGGAAAGCTGATTTTTTTTGTTTGGCAAGAACCCTCTTATTTTCTTTAAAAAAAACCGATAGTTTAAATATACTCATTTTCTTAACCTTATTTGATCGCGTTTTATTTATTTTAAGATAAAACGTGACACAGTGGAAAGCTTTATTATTCCTGAGTGGCATAGAGTATATTTCATTGTGATTAACATTTTTTCTGATATCCAGCGAAATGGGCACGGGGCAGCTAGTAATATATATGCTGAGACGTAATGATGAAGTGAAATCAGGAATAAATCAAAATCAAATGTCGTCGCTGAAATAACAATCAGCGTACATCAACTGAATCAGGTGTTTAATTCTAAAAGCTAGCAATGGACACTTTTTTTAAATACATGTCTCTGCATTTATTATCTTGCTAGACATTTGCTCATTTGTTGTGTTCATGAGAACATGAGAAAATTTAAATCATAATATGGCATTGCTCCCAATAAGCTTAATAAATAGTTTTAAGATAGCATTCAGTTAAAGTATAGTTGATTTTATTGCTCTGTGTTGTAAAATTTATTGTGAAACACTTACAAGTTATGAAATTGCACAGCTAAGAATTCATTGAAGAATTTTATATTACATTTGCGTTGAATTTTTATATTGCACAATTCAGACGGTAAGACCACAAAGTCGCTGAGTCAGCTCGATCGATGTGATATCAAGTCTCTCGGTCTCGTATCCTTTTCCTTTTAGTGTGTTTATGTATATTTATTATATAGCTGGACTATAGCAGGCAAGCAGGTCCTATCTGTCCACCTGATGGAAGGCGGTTACTGTCGCCTATGAACGTTTGCAACACCAGAGATGTCACAAACGCGCTGCCGGCCTCGAAAAAAAATTATGATATATATATATATATATATATATATTCGCCCCTGCTTTTGCAAACCTCTCTAGGCGATAGGGTACGATAACTTGCTACAAATGAATCCTTCAAAGTTGCAAGTCACTAAAGTCATTTATAAAAATAAATTTGCTAAAAAAGGATTTATGTTCTAAAATGTTAATTACTTGAGTAATCTTACAAGAAATTTCAACTCGAACAATTTCTTTTCAGTGCTCCGACTTGAAGGTTGTTAATTAATGAGATACCTCTTTATTTCCAGTCTTAGAGATAAATTAATGCAAGGCAAGTGCACTTTTTAACGTTTTACTATTCATGGCTAGGTGATCTTTAGAGTCAGTGTTATTAATCAATGTTTTTGTTTTTTAATTTCAGTTTTAAAACGCAGTTTCAGCTAAATGGTATATCAGTAGATTATCTACCAACAAGAGACTTTTCACAAAGTCACATTTTATTAGTCAGTTGAGATGTTCGTTTAAAAAATGAACAAGGTTTTTGAAAAACCAATTAAAACCATTAAAGAAACCAATATTTATTTCTAATAATTAGTATATTACTCCATTGAAATGTTACATGAGCTTTGCATTTGTTCGAGGACGCAATTTTATTTTTGGGAATGTGTGGGGGGTCAATAGAAGCTTAACCTCAAGTTTGTTGGGTCGCCACCCTTGTCCCCCGGCCGCCATCTTGGAAAAGTGGTGAAAACACTTTTTTGCGATATCTCGGAAACTATGCGTCTTACAAAAAATTTATAGAGTCATAATTTGTAGCACATGTTTTTTATCACTAATTGATTATCTAGTACATTATTTTTTTTAATGCATGAGTTCAGCAGACAGACAGACGGCCCCAGCTGATAGAAAGTGATTACCATCGCCTATGGAAATTTGTAACATGCCAGGTGCATTTGTAACATACTGACAGGACTGGAACCTGGCCACTAATGCCGGAAGACAACTCAAGGTTGTTATGGCGGCATTCTCTAGACCAGAGGTGGAAGCCATCCAGAGAAGCATATATCCTACCACCTGGCTGTGGGTTCATTTGTCGCCTCTTACGACAGGATGTCCTGCCGCAGGAATTAGTACTATTTTGTTATACACTCTTACTTAAATGTGTTTATATAAAATTGAAACATTAGTAGACTCTTTTTAAAAGTTGAAAAAATAATTGTACCGAAACAAATGCTTTGGCATCTGCGAAAATTCATTTTAGATTGACAGAAAAAAGTTAGGATACGCTTCGATAAAATTACTTCTTATAGGCCTAAAATGCTGTTTTCTAAAATTTCTATTAACAAGATAACACATTATTGAAGCAAAGATGCGATATAACTGAGTTACGGTCTACAAATCTTTGTTTCTATTAAATACCTACTATTTCTGATAATTGGATACAATAGGTTTATAAAGAACTTGATATTCATTTTACTCATTAGTTTAGCTATGTCCGTACGCTAGAAATTTTTACTATTTAACTACAGAACTCTAAAAACTGTAAATGACATAGTAGCGGACTGAAATATAGCCAGACAATCCATCGTGAATAATGTATTTTTAATACTCCAGTCGAAAGAAGTCCATTCTAAGAGAAAAACACGAGCACCTTCGTAAAGGCTACTATGTTACAGTCTGCCTGAGAACCATTAATTAGTCTGCCACTGAGAATGTACGGTCTAAGTGTTGAATTTATCGGGTTTTTACTTTGTAACGAGAAGTTACTAATGGACATTTAGGCTTAGACAATAAACATGTCTAGATTATTCTTTATACTTGTTCAGCAAACTAACAGACGAATCTTCTGATAAGTAGCTGGCATGGCCATGGAAATCTATTACAGCAAGGGAGTCGATGCTTCGCATAGTCCGTTGTTTACGCCCTTTTGTTATACCCTATATTGTAGCATTCTGGGTTAACCGCGAGAGTGAGTTAATTCCGTAACATGCCGCAGTTTACATACGTAGGTTCAGAAGACAAGCGTCAATTATCTTATTTGATTTTCTCCGCAGTATACGGTCTTCCTTACATTACTTACACCTTATTGTTCGTAAAGGCATGTTCAGATGACTCTTTTTTGAGGCGAGGGAAAATGCTACCGATTTACGCACTACTGGGTCGTTGCTAGGGAACGACACGCGTCTGTCGGGGTAGGTATCACTGCAGCTATAGTATGCTCTTGGCAGTGATCCGCCCGCGATCGACGACTTCAGTTAGTGTGGAGACTCAGAGGATGCTGCATGCGGGCAAGCAACCCCAATACCCACTAAAAACCGCCTCCTCCCTGTCGACCCTACGCTTTAGTTTGTGAAGGAAAGGCTGAGACTTAGAACATAGTTACGCCCAGCCGATCCAGCGCAACAAAGTGCCTGGAGTGTGCCCTGGGAGAACACACCCCACTTCGTTAGACGGGGGTCGATGGTCCCTTGCTTACCTAGCTAGCTGAGGGCCCCCCAAACGGAACCTAACTCAGGGTGGGAAGTAGTGCGCGTACCTGCCTCTCCGGGTGCCAGCTGGAGGCCGGCGACCTCGAGTAGACGCATTGGCACGCGCTGCAGGACTTCTCTCCCTGTCTCTTTCTGCGGCCTCCTTGAGAGACATATGTTCAGATGACTCGCGCCAACCACGCACAAGACTCCCACACGCGTAAAGTCATCGCACGCGTCGCGCACACCTCACGCCCCTTTATACAACTAGTGCCAGTAGTGTAGTGACCTAATGGCTTCCAGATATCACAACGTGACTACATGTGCAACAAAAGAGCGCAGGGTGGACGCGAAATAGGCACGTGGTGGGCGCGTGGTGTGTGCGAGACGTGTGCGGTTGGATTTCGATCAATGCAATTCGAGATTTGCTGCTTTGTCATAAGACTCAAATTATATGTAATAAGCTAGAATATGTCCGCTACTTCGTCCACGTTTGACGTGGAAAAGTCCTGCAGGATTTCCGGGATAGAAAATGTAACACATTTTATTAATTACGTTTGCTATCGATCACTGAAAAAATTACACTGGAATTTGATTTCTTTTTAATCTGGCCATTTTTAATCATTTCCAGCTGATTTCCCAGGATAAAGAGTAGCGCAGGGTTTTAGTCTAAGAAATTGACATATACTCGTATCTAGATATAGATATATATGAATTTCTTAGACTATTTCACTAAGCGATTCTTCAAAAGCGACCACACTTAGCCTTTAGGTGTGCCTTGCGCCTATTTGCAGACCTGCTTCAAATAATAAGAAAAATCCATTGCTTATATCACATAAAAGTCTACGTAAGTGATTCTACGCCTACCCACATTCTAAGTGGTGTAGCTTATATCGTCGCAATTTCTGAAAATAGGGCCCCGAACTGCAATTCAGTTGCAAAGGGAGTACCTCGGTGGAATTATTAATGTTTGAACAACGGTGCGGTGGCGTAAAACTTTGCACGCCCTAACAAACTAAAGACCCTTGCTTAAGGAGTTGTTGGATAGTTTTGTCGGATGTCGCAAATCATGGGCGACTTGAGTTTACAATGTTAAACAATTTGAAAGTAAATATCTTGCTACAAATTTCTTGACTTAAACAGTAAAGTTCTTGGGGAAAACTAATATCATTTACTACGGACTAACAGAATCCATTTCGAGATATGGCATCATATTTTGAGTGAATTCTACGGACACAGAAGTTGCATTTAAAGGGCAATAACGCTGTATACGATCTATATCTAGACTCGATAATAGGGATAACTCTGCAGGCAATATTTCACTAATTATAAGATTTTAATGCTTCCTTGTTTATATATTTATGAAGTTTGTTTATTAGTTAGAAACAATTCTCATATTTTCCCAAGCATAGGTCAAATTATAAAACGCAATCGACGCGATAATTACAGTATTTGCATTCATAGTAGTAAAACTAACTACACTAATGCAAAAAGTGTATTTATTATGTATTGCACCAGTAATCCCTATAACTACTTAATATTATAAATGTGAATGTTAATTTGTTTGTTACGCTTTCACGCGAAAACTACTCAACCGATCATCATGAAACTTTGTACACATATTCTTGGAGGTATTAGAAGTAACATTGGATACGTTTTATGAAAAAAAAACTTAACGCGAACCAAGTCGCGGGCAGAAGCTAGTAATAAAGAAATTACCTGACAGTATAAAGAAGCAAAAATTCATACTATTATTTAAGAAACACCTAAAGAAATTTGTGATAATTAAATGTCATTATAAAATCGAAGATTATTTAAGTGATAAATTATAATGATTATTAATGTATTCTTATTTAATTAATGCTTTGCTTGACATTTAATAATATTATCGAATTTATTTAATAATTATTGATAATTAGTTTCAATTTAGATTGCAATAGGCTATATCATCAAGCTTGGACTAAGAGGAGAGGAGCACTAATGAAGAATGTTTCAAAAACGGTTATTTTCCCTTTTGAGAGCTTCCGCTGCGTAAACGGTTAAAATTTAGCATAAATCTTGTGTGACAGAAGTTAGCGTTAGCCCAAATTCCACGCAGACCAAGTCCCGGGCAGAAGCTAGTATTATATATAAACTAATGGATGGGTAGGTTAGTTTTCGAACATGTCAATTTTATAAGAAAAGCTAGAAAAAATTGTTTTTTGAAAAATAGCTTATTTTAAAAAGCGACCTCCTTATTTGACTGTAAACTTCAATGTTAACACTGTTAACCCGCGACTTCGTCCGCGTGGTGCGGTTTTTTTAACTATCCCACGGGAGCTCTTTAATTTTCGGGATCAAAAGTATCCTATATGTTGACCAGGGATATAAGCTATCACCATACAAAATTTCATGTAAATCGGTCCAGTGGTTTCGAAGATTAGCCGGTACAAACAGACAGACAAACAGACAAACAAAAAATTTGAAAAAAACCGAAACTATTTCTATTTCACTTCTTACATCCCTCTGTCTCGGTTTTTAGATTTTTTTAATTGTACAGAAATTTGACCTCTACAATTTTATTATATGTACTAGCTTCTGCCCGCGACTTCGTCCGCGTGATACGGTTTTTTTAACTATCCCACAGGAACTCTTTAATTTTTCGGGATCAAAAGTATCCTATATGTTGACCAGGGATATAAGCTACAACCATACAAAATTTCATGTAACTCGGTCCAGTCGTTTCGGAGATTAGCCGGTACAAACAGACAGACAAACAGATAAACAGACAAACAGCGAAAAAAAAATTTTTTTTAATCTAAATTCGTTCTATTTCACATCTTACATCCCCCTGACTCGGTTTTAAGCTTTTTTACATTTACATTGTACAGAAATTTGACCACTACAATTTTATTATATGTATAGATGTATATAGATATAGATGATGAAGAAAATTTGGTATATCCGGTTTTTCCTATACAAACATTTGTACCTCATACCAGTTTTATAGGTAAAAACTCTTTTTTTAAGATAACATAATACGTCACGTATTTGATTTAAATGATTGAAGAGTTAGGCTGTGTTTACCCGCATAGAAATTACCTCTCGAAGGTTTCATCGTAAGGTCTAAGGCACACTGGTGAAGCGATAGAGATTTCGTGTAAAGAAACTTCTAAAAACATAGAGCGATATTGTTACAAGTTGCAGGACTCGAATTAAAATGCCGTTAGAATTACTATAGAATTTAAGAACTATCCAAACACGTATATCACAGGTACAAATATAACATGCGCAAAGTCCGTCACTAAATAGATTACCGAATGTACACACGTATTGCCTTGCTTGTGGTTATCGCTTGACTGCCAAATCTCTCAATTGGGGCATTGCTTTATACTGTACAAATTCAATATATCTGCTCGTCCGCGTGCGCTAAATTTCCTAGAATCGCACCTGGCTAATGACTACCATAAAAGATTACAATACACAATGGGCTGTTTTTCTAGTCAAAAAGTTTAAACACAAAGTAAACAAAAGAAGTTCAATTGCCGAAAAGGTACTAAAATGTCTACAGGTGTGCAGGTGTGAATTTGTCTTTTGTCGGCATGTATATATTATAAAAGATGGTAAACTTAATATCGCCGGCAGCGGCAAGGCCTCCTATTGTATATTTTATATGACTTGATCATTCATTGATTCATTCAAGATTGATTGATTCAAGATTCATTGATTCATACATTAATTTTAAATGTACGCACAGTAAATAATATTTATTAATTAAAGTGTGATTAGTATTTATCTATAATTTTAATTGTGTTTACAGTTTCTATATTAATGCTCGCTAAAATTCGTCAAATTATGCATTCAGTCGTTATCTGACAGCAATTGAAAACATTCTGCAATTTTTGTTTTATACAATTATTATCTGTGCAGATCCGGAGAAAGAATACAATTTCCTGCGGCCGGGCGGCCTATCGTAAGGGGCGATAAAACAACCCACAGCCAGGTGGTAGGGCACTTGCCCGACTGGATGGCTACCACCCCTGATCTAAAGTATGTCGCCATAACAATCTTGAGTTGTGTTCCGGCATTGGTGGCCAGGTTCCAGTCCCCCTTAAGAGAGCAGCAGCGCATTTGTAGCACCTTTGGTGTTGCAAATGTTCATAGGCGTTGGTAACCGCTTTCCATCAAGTGGGTCGTCTGCCTGTCTGCTGAACTCCTGCAATATTTTATTTTTACAAAAAATATTCAGTATAAAGCACACCTTTGTGCATCGTTCATTTGACAAATTTGAAGACTATTATGCGTTATAATTGTTTTTGAACAATTCTCACACTTTTTATTTATTAACTATTGTTAACTACTAAAGTGCACAAATACTATGTATACTTAAAAATAAACAAAATCTACAGTAACGTGGACATAGAAAAGGGCATAAGTTCTTTACCTAATAGAAATATTTTGAATTTGACTAAAACTGTGGTTTAGATTTTATAAAAAAATATAATATATGTTCGTTATGAAATATTTATGTATTTGCTGTTTAGGTTGGCATAATAAAAACATTATTAAATAGGTTTCTGTAGGCACCTTTTCATATCACACTATTATTTTTAATTTATGACGAATTTTAAAAGTTCAGTTCCCTTTTTCTCTGGTTCTATTTTACATCTATATATATTGCAAGTTACACCATTTATAACTTAAGAACGGCTTGACAATTTTTTATGATTTTTGTATTTTTGGAATTGTCATTTTCCGGAATAGGATAATAAATATTAAAATGATAATCATCAACAAAAAAGTTCATCATTAAAACATCAGTAATTTGTTAAGATATTTGCCGGCCGATTTCGGCAATGGTGACTGCATTTAATCTCACTTCCATTTGTGTAAAATTGGGTCGTTTTTCGTCTTACGTCAAATGGAGGGTTTGCACTGAAAATCAGCGTTGTGTCGGATATAGTTCCGGCACAGAAATATGCTGAGTGCAAACCTTGTTTGCTGAAGATGCGGCGTACAGATTTTAAAATTATGCTCTGTGTATAAAAATGTATAAGAAATGTAATTGCGTCGCTAATTTTACAAATAAAGTTTCTTTCTTTCTTTCTTTCTAATTTAGGTGAATTATTTTTATGTGTATTAAATGGATCCCGGGATGGTTTATATTGACAATTGAGCTGCCGACACCGCAAGTAAATGATAAATGAAGTGATTCCATTCACACACTAAATCTATGAGAACCGACTGTATCTTTATTTGTTTATAATCGAAGCCTAGTTATAACTACTTATTAGACCTTCAGGCTTTAATGGCAGTGCTATAGCAACGCTAACGCTTAATCAATGTAACCTCACCCTAAAATATAAATGGTCTGAACAAGGCTGGCCTCTCCTATATTTTTCATGTTCAGCTATTTTACACGTGTTTTAAGTAAATTGGAAAAGTTCTGTTCGACCGCAGGTTTTTCACTCAGACAGCTGGTGGGTATTTGTTTCTTTGTGTCATGACGTATTTCTACTTTACTTATAATTTATTTATTAAATTACATGCTTGATAAAAGGGTTTAAGAGTTTTTGCTAGCAGTTTACTTTCGCTTAACTATGATGCAACTGAAGTTTTTTTTATCACGTATAGGTTCGCGTTTGACCATTATCTCGCTCGATTTGAGCGGAGATATGGTCTAAGATCGAGCACGCTTACCTAGAAGGTACCTATTCACACGAGACTTGAAGACACCCAGGTTGTAGGTTTCGGGAAAAACAGACTCCGTCAGTGTATTCCACTCCTTTGCGGTGCGTGTAATGAAGGTGGACTCAAAGCGCTTAGTTCGAATATGAGGTATGTCCACCACATAGTGGTGCCACATGCCAGTGCGTCTGGTTGTCCGATGATGGAAGGGAAACGGCGGGATAAGATTGAAGAGCTCCGATGCACACTCTCCAAAATGTTTCCGATAGAAAACCGACAAGCTGGCAACCCTGCGTCGATGTTCAACACTTTGTAATTTGTCTCTAAATAGCTGGTCGTTGCCTATCAGCTTCCTGGCTCTCCGCTCAATCGATTCTAGTGCCTCGAGTTGGTATTTGAAGTGCTCGTTAACTAACTTATTAAACTTAAAACTGTTATCCTACTTTCTTCCTTCTTATCTCCTTCTCTATAGACACACACGCACACACATAATTATATATATGTACATAAACATAACCAATAAAGACACTACATGGGGATCTGAAATTTTAACAGTGGCAATTGGCGAGAAGAACCTCTGATTCACTCATAAAACGAATGGCCAGACTTGGCTTGTATTATATTTTGAGGTAGTTAGTTCCAAAGCCTTACAGGTTGAGCAGTGAAAGATTTGTCATATAAAAATAGTTTTATTATGTATACAAGTCGCGAAAACTTAAGAAAACATTACTTGGAACGTAATTACGCCAGCGCTAATCCTGCCTATCAGTGCTTGAGAATGCCTCGAGAGAGGGAAACTCAAGCTCTGAAGCAACTCACTTAAGCATTGCAAGTTCACCCAATCCTATCGAAGGCTGGGCACCTCCCTTACTATCGATACTGGTTATAATTTAAGTTATTCGATAACCTCTCATCTCAAGACGTTGGTGAACTTCAAACAATCCACGTTTTAATGAACGACAATCAGAACAATTCAAGAATATTTGAAGACGGCGAACAATTTATTTTCCCTACGTAAAATTAAGCAATAGGATTATTAAGAAGAAATATTATACCTAAAAATACAGGTTACTCGTCTATAGACTTAATTAAAACGGATTTCTAAAGGATTTCAATTTGCGAGTACTTGTTCCCCTAGGCTCAGTTATTTGCAAAGGATTATGGGACGGAAATGCTTGATTAACATGATTTTTACTTAAAGGGGACGCTGTAAAATAGAAACAAGAAATTTCCATCCAAAACTGTTACAAAAAATATTTATACTAACATTATAAAGAGGAAAGATTTTTATTTTGACATAACAAACAACACTTAATTTAAATTAAACACTTCAAAATAAAATAATTTGCAAATAAATTAATATAAAATATGTAACAATTCGCTGCTAGAGGTAAACGTGCCCAGAAGGCTGGCTGCGTTGCCACGCTGTATGGCAATGCTGATTCGTTGCGCGAAATACGAACCAGCCTTCTGACCACGGATGGTATCAAAGAGTTTTTTACAAATTTATTTGAAGAAACCCGTTACCGATGGACCCCGCGGACCTAGTTTCAACTACAAACGGCTCAAATATGTAACTAATCCTTCCTAGGAAAGAAGATTAATTGAAGTATTGTTTACTTTTAATTGTAGATCTAAATAATTCTTTTGGTTTCTTTCAAATTCAAATTTCTTAACAGAAAAGAAATACATTGACCCAGGGTGAACGCACCTTGAAGTCTAAAGTATTTGTGTCATAATGAGGTCAACATTTGGAAAATAAATTTGAGGAAACAACGTTGACAGGTCACAGGTGCGGCAACAAGGCACCCGTCGCCTTTGAAATGCGGCGTGAATTGTGTATGAATCGCATTTCATATCTTTATATAGTACTAGGATATGCCGGCGACTACGTCTACGCTTGACTCGAAACTCCCGGGGCACAAAATACCGCAGCATTTAAAAAATAATGTAAGCTATCGTTTTAGTGAAAATCGTGTCGGAATAAGATCGTTTTTATGCACCCGAACAATTTCGTACGACTCCCGGGAAAATTCCCCCGGGATTACCGGGATAAAAAGTATCACACATTTGATTACATAAAATTTGTTGTTGATCAGTGAAAAAATTGCATTTGAATTGTATTTTTTTTTTAATCAAGCCTAATTAAATGATTCCCAGAAATATAACAGCGTTGTAAGACTCGCTTGACATGCTAAAGCTCTCTAGTCACGTGGTTTCCGTCACAGATTTTATGTGCTCTCTGAAACAAAGATTTATTTTTCATCAGTGAACACACCCTGGATAAACCCAACCATTACATCAGATTCGATAACACACAAATCCTCACAAAAGAGAATAGTTTCATACCCAGAATGATGCGTGAAGCTCTTGAAATCAGAAAACATCCAAATTTCAATAGAGAAGATGGTTGGCAAGTACCACCTGTTTGGGATCCGATCATCAAAACTATTAAGACCCAAACCCAGCAAAAACCAACTGCCAGACATCAAGACACTGTGAGCTCTTTCTGCGTGCAACGGAACACAAACCAACTTGACTGATAATTTCTTTTATTTTTCCTTCCACCCATTTTAATATTATATAAAATTTTTAGAACTAGGCATGTTTGTTGAAGAGTTTCTTGCGCCGTTTCTTCTCTTCAAGCCACAACATGTTGTGAAGCGGTGGTAAATTATATTAGGCTCCCATAGAGTAAATAATAACCATAAACAAAACAAAACTAAATAATTAAAATGAACAAGTTGACGGTAGGTTAAATAAAACTTTAACAATACTCGTTGGACAAAAGTCACCTTTGTCGTCCGTGACCACGGCCACTGAAAAGCGGCCGAAACGTCGGACAAACCAAAACTTAATAAATGACCGCGCTTAAAACCGTTAAAACGTAGTTTTATTATGTCTATATATATTATTTAAAAAGTGTAAAATTTTTGAGAATAAATAAATACATGAAATGTAATAATAATAAACTTTATTTTCAGAAACAAAAATACAGCTAGGTAGCGTAACAAAATTTTTACATGTAGTACAGCATAAATATGTTTGTGACTAAGCCCGAAACTAAGAACAAACTTGTATCTTCGGTCTCAGCACCTTTCCATTAAATTTTACCATATTGTAATGCATAAGTGAATAACTGCTGCAAAATTCTTGGACAAACATAAAAATGCATATATAATCTAAATTGAAAATGAAGAAAAGGACGTCACGAAACGTCAAATTCTGATATAAAAGGTGGCACTGAAAGAAAAGGAAAGATCTAACAATGCAAAAACTAAGTGGAAATTATAAATAAAACAAAAAATAAATAAATAAAGAAAAGTGTTTTAAGTGTCCCCTCGGTGTGTTTTGGTAAGAGTGTGTGTGTGAGAGGACGTGTATGGAAGATATATTCATATATTACATATATAAACCGTATATGTTCCCCGTATATTTACCCTCCCTTAAGAAGTTATCACTTCAAAAGGCAATAGAATAGGAGGTCTTATCGCTCAAAGCGATTTGTCGACACAATATATACGAGTAAACTAGTCGAGTTTTCACAATGAAGTTACTCGCTTAGCTGAAAGGAAAACAGCGTCAATGGAATAGAATCACCGCAATATCTTCCAATTAGGTACCTGACGTTCCAACGTTACGCTGATGGAGTTTGAAGTGGCTGCTGCGGAACTCATCTTACTAACAGTCACTAGAATGTATGTATTTACGTAAAATTATAAAAACGGTCTGTTTATGATCATGTATCATATACTTGTGTGTGGTGTTAGAGACGAATGCTTCGCATAGCCTGGACACAGTTCGGAACCAACGTCTCAATACTTGAAGAACTCGACATAAAACAGCGTCTCTCTTCCACCGTTCAAGGTCGTATTTCACTTTCTTTTGACATATTACACGACGAGAGGACACGTCAGTGGAGCGACTCGTAGTCCAGGGCAAAATGGAGGGCACGAGGGCGCGCGGTAGATCACCAATGCGCTGGACCGATCAAATCAAAACCGCACTAAATGGTCCACTCCATGAATGCACGAGACAAGCTACAGTCCGAGAAGAATGGCGACGAATTGTAAAGGTTGCCACCACCCCTGTCATGAGGACCACGACCACTCTGCCAAGAGTGTGACGACAGAGAAGAAGAATCATATACTGATGTAATAGTATTTTCTTAAGTTTTGCAACTAGTAGGCACTCATAATAAAAATAGGTTTTTTAAGATTTCAAGCGCGTTATTGAATTTCTTTTTATTTCGACGTTTCGGCCACTTTTCGTGGTAAATTAGATTAGGCTCCCATACAGTTAATAATAACCACAAACAAAAATTAAAACTAAATAATTAAAATGAACAAATAATTGACTTGCTCATTGAAACTTGACATCTTTGTTTTCCGTGACCACGGCTACAGAAAAGTGGACAAAACGTCGGAATTAAGGCCAAATTATTATTTTATTGTGAACAATGTAAAATAATAAGATGATTTTTTTTCTCTCTTTTATAAAGATGTAAATATGTATCCTGTTTTATTAAGAATTGATGGAGTAAAATGGTTTCAAGTCAATAATTTTGAGGTGATTTTTTTAATATAAGTATAGAAAAATTACGAAACAACTACATTACGTCTTATATCGTGAAGATTTGTTTTTTTCGGTATATAGTGGATTAATAATAATTAAATTATTATACAATTAATGAATATTTTTTTTATTTTCTGTGCACTCAAAGTGCGTTTTCAAACCTTTTCGGTTTTAACTTTTGTAACTGTTTGTCGTTTGTATTTTATGTTTCATATACTGTGTTACTTTCTATTTTATGCTTTAATATGTATGTAGTTACTTAAGCATTATTTGAATATCTTATTATTTAAGTCAGGTATCAACAATGGGTCAATGCGGCTGGATCGGCACTGACGACTAGCGCTGTGCTGGAGGAAATTCCAAAACACCTTTATGCCGTCTACATTTGTAGGAAATGCGGCGTACAATAATGTATAAATTATTTCTCTTCTTTTTAACTTTGAAAAGTTGTTTCGTTTGCACCCCATTTTCGATCTTTTGCAGCAACATGGACATTAAAATTTCCTCTTTGTACTAGTTAATAATTTATATATTATAATTTATATTTATATTCAGAATTTGCTATTCAAAATAAGTTCCACTGGAAAACACCTTTTTAAGGTTATACATATAGGTTAAAATATAATTTTACTTCCTAGTCTATGGACACCGCTTCGCAACGTGTTATTGCTGTTAAGGAGACGAAGCGACAACAAACTCCCCAGCAACACGTCTAGCTAAAAATTGTTTTTCTTTATATTTGTTGTTCTATTTATATGTAAGTTCTATTTTTTAAGTTTTATACAGAAGTATGTTACAGAATTACTGTTGAAGAATTAATGGAGTTGTAACAAACAGTGCATATTCAATAAGACAAAGATACAATAAAAGTAAAGAAAATTATTACTATAATTATAATAAAGACATGATGTACTACTACATTTTTTTTATTTTTAAGCTATTGCATAGTTTTTGTCGCAGGCTTTGAGCGCGGCGATCGGGTCAAGAAATTCCGTAACGAAAATAAAACCTAACACCCCCCACTCCGCCTACCATGTAGCTCGGCCGAGCGTTCGCCTAACGTGTATGTATATGGTACGACTGTACGAAGCTCGGACGGATCGAGACGAGCTGCTCCGAAATCGGACGAATACGTAAGCAGCTGTTTGTTAGACAGTATAGCCAAACTCAAGTGGCTTCCAATACGTTTTCGCCGGAATGCTCATATATTGTCTCTTCTGTATAATACATTATTTAATCCTCAGACCCCTGCATACCTCAAGGAACAGTTTCATTACCTTTATTCCGGTAACTTAAAGTCTCTCAGATCCTCGGAAAACTTGTTACTTAAAACTCCTCTGCATACAACTAGCTCTTATGGGAAATCCTTCACAGTCCAAGCAGTTCGTCTTTGGAACGCGCTGTCTGTTAATATAAAGCTAGCTAAATCACTGCCCATTTTCAATAAACTTGTGAAGGATTATTATAGCTCAAATAGCTCAAATTAAAGATGCAGCAGTCATTGACATATTTCTCTTATCTTATATTTATTTATGTAAGTGTATTTTATAATATTTTATTTACATATATCGTGTTAGTATAATATTTATATTTTTATTAATGTATGTATATTATATCATGTATGTATTTATAAGACATGTATATTTATAAGATACTCATTCGATAGTGAGAATAATGCAACATACCCCTGTTCTTTACAATTTTTTTCTCCATCCAAAGGTTATCTGGAAGAAATCGCTAATAGCGATAAGACCGCCTATTGTATTGTAAATTTTTGTTTCTGTTAACTGTATCTTTAAAACACAATAAAACATATTCATTCATTCATTCAGTATATAGGTGTATAGGTATCTATCATATCTTTATAATGTTACACTCATCGCATGTGCGCCCCCTATTATGATACATAGGTGTACAACAGTGAAAAGCAGTTGCTGGTGAATAGCTGTACGCGTAAAATTTGTGTATAAAGTGTTTTAAATATGAATAAACAAAGTGCATTTATTAATGAAGAAAGTGATGAAAAAATAGTGAAAGAAAATGAGTGATAGCTTAAAAATACTGCATAAATAAATAATTATAATTGCATACGTTGATAAAAAATGCTATGCTATGGAGTTTTTTGTTGCAACATTCTCCATAAATACCTTATAAGCTTGGCAAGATAAAAAAAAACGTTATACAAAATATAGTATAAGAGGTTGGACCTAGTTACTAAGTAAATGAAGTTTTGTCATTTAATTATTCTTCAATAGTGTAGTATCACTTTTTAGTAAGATATTTTTTAATTTGGTTTTTAATTTAGTGAAAGGCACATCTAATATGTCTCTCGGAATCTTATAGAAGAAGCGAATACCAATCCCCAAGAAAGAGGACAATACTTTTTGTAATCTAAAAGATGGCAATATCAGTTTATTACAATGCCTGGTATTGAAATTGTGAATATTCCATATACTGCTTGTAGGCACTTAAATTATTACGAATATAATTATATTGTTAAAAATATATTGGCAGGTGACCGTCGTAATACCGATTTCCTTCAAGCACGCCCTAAGAGACTCCCGAGGGCCGAGTTTGTAAATTGACCTTACGGCTCTTTTTTGTAAAACAAATATGGTCTCTAGGTCAACCGCGTTGCCCCAAAGTAAAATAGCATAGGACTTTTCTATAAAGACTTAAATGCAATCTATAATTAAGCAATCACGAACGAAGGTAACATATTATATTACAGAACTTTCTAATGCGAAAGTTTGTTCAAGTAAGAGCGACACAGTCCCCTACTTCCTCAATTATAAATCGAGAAGTTACAAGAAAGTTCTGTATTTGTGAATTACAACTTGAATAACAATTTCGGAGTTTTGCCGTGATCTGATTCCGGTGCGTTTTCGAACAATGTCCCGGGGTGCCTGTTGATGTCCCAAGATTCGTGTTTTGAAGCGATAGAAAAAACGATACAAGAAATAAAATTGAAATGCCTGTATGCACTTTTAAAATAAATGTCAAAGTGAAGTGAGAGTTTTTGGCGGGAACTGAAAGGACATGTTATGCTGTGCAGTTTTATTTTCTAAAAATGCGTAAAATTACTCTAAAATGAACAATAGTTGTAGGATATTATTAGTTTTTGAGTAGTGGTTATGGGTTTTGTGTGAATGTGAACTGTATAGTCAAATGTGGCCTTTTGAGTTGGCACAAAAACTCCGTTGAATGGCAGTAGCTGATTACCTACAGTTCAGCTGTGCTACACATAGGCTTAAGAAAATGAAGAAACTATATTGATTGTAAACAAAGATCTGGCTGGCTTAAAGGCCTAGCTGCCAAGCCGTAAACCCAAATAAAAAAATGAAGTGAAAGGTTATATTAATCTGTTAGGTGTTTCGACGTTTCTTCAAAAACTATGTGAATGAAATCTTTTGTAATATTTTTTTTTTACAAAAACAAAATCGATTCCAACTATATAACGAAAATATAAATATTTTTACAACATCTTGAAATCGTCAAAAATATTTTCTACTTTTCAGTTTCGCTTATACTTGAATAATGTAGAAATAATATATTAAATACGTGTAGAAACTCTACTAATGGTACTTTCAAATTGTTGATTCCCCTGGGATCCACTCATCAGATCCTGACTTGGTAACATATTTGAAAATCGGTCCACAATTGACGGAGAAATCGTGTAATAAATATACAAAAAGAAAACATTGTCGAGTTGAGAACTTCCTTCTTTTTAAAATCGGTAAAAAAACTAAAAGATTAAAAAAACGATGTGAAATTTTGAATCAAACTATTATGTCTTAACATGTTACAGTACCATACGTATTGGATCATCATTATGATCACTTTTTTAGTAATCTTAATTTTTTTCCATTTTGTCCAAATAGCTTAAAAGTTTTCCGTTTACTAAATATGTACAATAAAGAAAATCTAAATTTAATTTATATTTTTAGATCATCGGCAGATAAAACCACATATGGTGTACCGAACCATGCAAGTTGAGCTTTTATTCTGAGTAATATACAACATCTACACTGGGGCCAATCCCAGCCATCCATATAATACCAAATAATGGAAACTTTGTCTATGAAATTTACTCAGTCTCTACATTGTAATGAGGTAGATCGGCAAAGGCTCAGCCCTTTTGGCTTAGCAACAAAGGCCGTCACGTGTTTTTCTATTTTATTATAAGATATGCCTACAAACAGACTGCTCTGTATACACACACTTTTGTATCATAAACACGTTCCATATTCATACACACAAACGAAAATCTTCTTACAAGGAGTCTTTGATATAAATGACTTATATTCTAAACTTTTAAATTGAAGAAATTCATTTTCTGACGGTACAGCAGCTCACTAACAACGTCAAATACAGAGTGATTGCCAGTACTTTGCCTACGGTTACAGAATAGCGCTCCAATCACTTTACCCAATATTATCCTACAACCTTCAGCGAAGTTAAATTCTTGATAAGAAATACGCCTCGTAACTTCTTACTTATTTGTAACTTTTATAATAGTAATGTTACAACTTAGCCCCCCGACAAAGACAAATTCCACGAAGCACATTTTATTACCTATCGGTATTTGAACTAGCTGTAACAGTCTTAAGATCGTCTTCTTTTGTTCACTTATTTATTGGCATACGTTTCTGACTTGTTATGGAGAACGGCCAATTGTCTATACACGTTAAACATTTGGACGTTATTACGTTTGGACTAATTGTGTTCAGTTATATTCGTACCTGTGTTATACTTGTTTGTATAGTTCTAATAACTTCTATAGTAATTCTAACGGCATTTTAATTCGAGTCCTACAACTCGTAACATTATTATTATACCCGATTGGCTCTTTGATATAAGTACCGTAAATACTATTATATGTATTTGGTAAAAAGCGGTTATTTTGAAATTACAAACAGACACTTTGGTAATTAATTATCGCGTTTTTTATACCTTCCATCCCATAAAACCTTCCCGCCCGTCCTATTCTCGCCGCATCAAGTAATTTGTAAAATTATGTTAAAAACGCACGACAAGAGCTGCAACGCCCGTTCCGTCTCAGTACGGTTCGCACCACACGCATAAATTCCGCCTGTCCGCCGTTATAAAAAAAACCGCACCTACAATTAAGACTGTGCGCAAGTCTCGCGGAGTGACAATATTAATATAAATAAGTTAAAAACTCTTCGGACCTGTTGCTGACCTGGACCAGAAGAAGAGAACCAAGAGCAGCATCCGGTGAGTACCTTCCACTCCCATTGAACCAAATCTACAGTCCACAAACACCTCATAATCAAATGGTGATTTTATTTTCCCACCACACTTCAATGTTATATATCTGAATACGAGCGGCGTATTATAGAGGACTCTTCAAAGTTCTAAATAACTGTAGTATTTAGTTTTAATTACAATACGAATTAAACCGGCCGTTAGATTGTAATTAATTGATGGATTAATTTGCATCTAGCAGTTAATCCTAGTGGCCATTGTCTACATTTCACCATCAATGCCTGAATTATCGGGCCAGTTAATCTCTTAATGTTACTTAGCTGATTGATTTATGAAGCTTGGTGTAGGCTCTATATTGCGAGTTATGTCTTTAAGATGAGAGAGTTTTTCGATTTGTTGTGGGTGGGGGTTGAATTGAGTGGTGCGTCTAGGATGTCACCCCTTTGGATAGGGTAGCGCACTACTGCCAAGAGGCCATGGCTTAATCGCCGCTTAAGAGGGGACAAATAAGACGACAAGGCGTTTTAATCTAGATGTATTTACTTGCTTAATTTATGCGTGCAGGAACGGAGAAAGAATACAATTTCCTGCGGCTGACCTGTCGTAACAGGCAACAAAACAACCCACAGTCAGGTAGCAGGGTTGCTCGACTGGATGACGGCAGTCCTGGTCTAGAGTATGCCGCCATAACTACCTTGTGTTGTGTTCCGGCATTAGTGACCAGGTTCCAGTCTTCCTTAAGAGGGCAGCAGCGCGTTTGTAGCTACTTTAGTGTTTTAAATGTCCATAGGCGATAGTAACCGCTTTCCAACAAGTCGACCATCTGACTGTCGGCTGAATTCCTGCAATAAAAAAGATATAAATAAAATTGTCATTAATAAGACTGGGCCAAAAAAATCGATTATTTTTTTAATATATCTAAAATGTTATGGTCGCGCGTATTTAATTAACGTATGCCAATAAAGAAGTGAACAAAAGAAGACGATCATAAAAGGATTACAATTAGTTCAAATTCCGACAGGTAATAAAAAGTGCTTTTACAGTCTGTACATGTAATTTATCTTTGTCGGCACCTAGGTTGTAACAATATCATCAAATTAGTTGGATTCGTGAAATTTTAATTTTGTGTGTGTCGTGTTAACTACTAAAAAACAAGGAGAAATCATTGCTTCACTACATAAAGGTACTGTACAATACTTCTTTTATATAAATACCTGTATTTCTCTGTGTTCTATGCAGCTATATTTTTCATCAAAGGGGAATAAGTAAACAATTCGCCTAACCATATTATTTGGGGTGACAAAAATAAATGATTATGTGAAATTGAATCATTAATATTAAGAGGTCTGTAATCGCAAATTTATTTGTTTTTACTTAGCGGGTTTTTATCTCAGCCAAATCATTGACTTAAACGAAATTGACTTCGAGACATTTTTGAAGGAAATTGAATGCTCTACAAAAAAGGTTTAATTAAAATTTTCGGTCAGATGAACCGTTTCCTTAAAATCATGCCTTAAACATTGGTATAGCTTTACAACCTTTCAATTTTGTAATTCATCAGTACACTGAAGAAAATCGATAAATATTCTTATGGGAAAACAAATACTCAAAAAAGTTGTTTAACATCTTTTAAAACTTATTTGCAACTAGCTTATGCCCGCGACTTCGTCCGCGTGGAATAGTTAAAAAAAACTCCCGATTTTAAAACATTCCTCATTGGTCTTAGTGTGATGATATATAGGTTTTATTGTTTTATTGTATGATGATGATACCGGCAATATCAATAATTAATTACGGGTATAGCACTTTGTATAATAAGCTGTTTAATTAATCAAAGTTTTTTAACTACCGCTTTAATTTTACGGGATCAAAAATATGTCCTATATTTTATGTTGACCAGGGATATAAGCTACAAACATACAAAATTTCATTTAAATCGGTCCAATCGTCTCGGAGATTAGCCGGTACAAACAGACAGACAAACAGATAAACAGAAAAGCAAAAACAAAAAAAACCTAAATTAGTTGTATTTCATCCCCCTGACTCGATTTTTAGCATTTTTTTTAATTGTACAGAAATTTGACCTCTACAATTTTATTATGTGTATAGATTTAAAAAAAAGAAGAAATCGCAAAAAGAAACAAAAGAAAACGCACAATATTTTCTTACGTTTTCGTAACTAGTACATACATAATATAACTAAGTGTTAACAGTTTTAGGCCAGGTATTTTATTCCCATATTTCAAAAAGTGTATTTATTAAATTTCTAACTATATAATAATATAACCAGTAGACAGACACACATATTGTACAATGTATATACATTCTTTTCACAAAATCCACAACCCGGGTTGTCTGGAAGAGATCATTAGTTCTAAAGCGATAAAGGCTGCCCTTTGTTATTTAGTTATTTAGATTTATGGTTTGGCAGCTAGCCCTTTAAACTAGATCTTAGTTTACAATATAATTTCTTAATTTTCTTAAACCTTTGTGTAGCACAGCTGAACTGTAGGTAATCAGCTAGCGCCCTTCAACGGAGTTCTTGTGACAACTCAAAAGGCCACATTTGACTATACAGTTGTTTACACGATAGATACCTTTTTATAACATTTATCAATGATTTTAAACTATTTTTAGTGGGTTTTTTATTTAATTGAAACCACGCACGTGTCACTCTCAAAATGTATATTTTTATTCTCTTTTTTAGTCTCATGTGGACTGTACTCACACAATATTTCTATTTCACCACAAATAATAAAAAAACACAGAAAACATCTTAAACAACAGTTCACACAAAACACATAATTACTACTCAAAAACTATCAATATCCTACAACTATTGTTCATTTTAGAGTAATTTTATACCTTTTTTATAAAATAGATCTGCACCGCACAACATCTCCATTCAGTTCCCAACAAAAACTCCGCTGCCCTTTGTTAAAAAAAAACACTCCACAGACAATGTTGTATATTGACAAATGCAAAGAACGACGTAATATTCTATCTTATGTATATCTAAAATAGATCTAGCAACCTAAGAGATACAGTTATATTCATCCCGCTATAGTGTTTGTAGACTGAGCCATTCGGTTAGGATTTCAATTTTAGATAGAAAACCAGCAATACTGGGAATTACAAAAACGAGTTAAAAGTTGGATTTTCAATTTGAAAGACGCAAACTCAAAGTAAATACTGCCTACATTCGACAACTCATTTTAAGTGTTTCAAAGTAAATCATTTCGCACCCTTAAAATTATAGAGAATTAAATTTTTGATCTATTACATAGAAAATAACGTACAAAATTAAATAACTTGATATTTTTAATTAGGTCTCTATAATACTGTCACGAGCTACACAGGACACGAATTAAAATGTCGTTGGAATTACCATAGAGTTTATTAGAACTGTACAAACAGGTATAAAATAGGTACAAATATAACTGGATACAACCAATACAAACTGCACGATCCAATTACACGCGCAAAGTCCGTCACTGTATAGCTTTGTCGCGATTAAGCGATTGTCGCTCGACTGCCTCACCCCTCCGTTCGGGCAATGTTTTATACTAAACTATACAATATCTCTCGACACAATACTCAACCGCACGATAATAATTCCTAAGAATCACACCTGGTTAATAAATATCATAAACATTACAAAACACAATGGCCTATGTTTTCTAATTACAAATTTTAAACACAAGCTAACAAAAGAAATGCAAATACGGAAAGGTAATAAAGTGTGCTTTATGGCAGACAGGTGTGCATTCATTTTGTCGTATAACAATATAATAATAAAGAAACTCTGCAAATACAAATAATTTAAACAACCCTAATTCGAATCAAAGTCAATCCTAGTCTTCTGACTGAAACCCCTGAGGAAAGATGAAGTGCAGACTGGTAGCGAGGTAAGTTCTTCCTCTCTTTCTTCCTCTTTACGTCCTTTTTTGTTACGCACATTGTTTTATCGACAGCCAATCGAAACACGTGCCGGTCTGCGACTAGCCATAGTGCTTATGAAAGCTTAGATAACTTTGCATTAAATATATACAATTTTTTGAACTTAAATAACTTTTATTCATAAAAGAAGAAAAGTTAATAAGAAACACTAAATTGTTTTTCGTCACTAATTAAACAAAATTAATTAAGCTTCAAATATCTTAAGAAAACCGATTAAAAATTCAGGTGTTCTTCTAAGTTATTTTCATTATCTATCATAAGATCAACTTAATTGGACTAGATATTTGAGTATACACTTAAACTCGTTACAAGTTGTCTGCTGCTAAAATAATTAAGCGAAGCGACATAAAGTCTAATGACCGTAGATAACGACATCTGGCCGACAAATGATGACTTGTTATACTCAGAGAAAGAATATACTATTAAGTGGTAGGCGTTTTCTAAGTCTTAATTTTTTCAATGGTGACTAACGATCTCGATGCCTTTTTTACGTCTGCATGTTATTATTGTGGCGAATGACGGTGGAACCATCTAGTTAGTTTAAAAGCTAGAACATTCTGGAAGGAAAAGACAAGGACGGATATATTTTAGAAAGGGATAGACGATGAACGAAAGACAGAGATAGATAGATGTAAGAAAGGGATAGATGATGAACGAAAGACGGAGATAGGTAGATGTTAGAGAGAGAGAGAGATATATAAACGAAGGTTCCCGAACAAAAGGTTCGGGAAGGAAGACACAGAGATAGATAGATGGATTCCAGAAAATTCTTCCGTGTATATAAACAGCGTAAGGCGCGCCTACCGGGCAGTTTTTAGAGTTGAGTTCAGTGTAGCGACAAGTGCGATACGAAAGAGTTGGAAGAAGAGTTTAATAGAAGACACTGACGAGCTTAGTGGTGAATTTAGTGAAGAGTTTAGTGGACAGTAAGTGAAGACGGAGTGTAACGTAGTTCGAGAGACGAACCAGAAGCGAGCTACATGCGGTAATATCGGAGGTGAGCACTACAGTAGCAGTAGGGGGTCTACGCAATATCGGCGACGGTATTGTGAGCGAGACACCTAACCGTCGGGACTGTACATCGTTAGTCGTGTGTATAGGAGCAACCCTGCAGAGAGGTATTACGTACGGCTGTGTAAGTCAATAAAAGAGTTAAATTAAAAACTGGTGTTTTCTTCCAATCCTAAGTGCGTACCCCGCGCGCACGTAACACTATTAACCAATGGCTTATTCGTGAAGACCTGTCATTGGCTTTCTTTTGTTAATTGTAGTTATCTAATCAAATGTATTTAGCTGTAGGTTTTCCATAATAAATATAGATAGTGTTACGACCTGAAAGCCGACAAAAGACAAATTCACACCTGCATACCTGTAGACACTTTATTACCTTTTCGGTATTTGGATTTCTTTTGTATATTTTGGGTTTAAAATTTGTGATTAGTAAAACAGCCCATTGTGTATTGTAATCTTTTATGGTAGTCATTAGCCAGGTGTGATTCTAGGAAATTCAGTCCACGCGGCCGAACAGAGATATTGCATTTGTACAGTAAACTGGAATGCCCCAATAGCGAGATGAGGGAGGCGAGCGAAAACCTAAAACGGAGCAAGACTTGTGTACATACATTCGGTAATCTATTTAGTGACGGACTTTGCGCTTGTTATTGAATCGTGCTTTACGTATGGACTGGTTGTGTTCTGTTATATTTGTACCTGTGTTATACGTGTTTGTATAGTTCTAATAAACTCTATAATAACTCCAACGGCATTTTAATTCGAGTCCTGCAACTCGTCACAATAGACAAAAAGAGATTGGAGCGAGCTGCTATGTAAATGAAGTTTGTCATTTAAGTATTTTTCAATAGTATAGTACCCCTTTTTCAGCAGAAGCGGAGTAGCGGCAAGCGCCAAGGGACATAATTTGTAACACCAAAGATGCTAAGAATGTGCTGCCATACTCTAAAGGTCGTCTGGAATCTGGCTACTAATGCCGAAACACAACACAAAGTTGTTATGGCCACATACTCAACACCAGGGGTGATAGCCATCAAAACAGGTAAATATGCTACCACCTGGCTGTGGGTTGTTTTGTCGCCTCTTACAACTGGCTGGCCGGCCGCACGAAATTGTATTTTTTCTCCGTTCCTGCACGGACTTATTACAATTTACTGGATAATATTTTCACAGCTCATGAGTAATGTATAATGTATGTCTTCTAGAGGTGCACCCTATAGCAGCGATTTGTTTCATACTCTTTAGTTTGCTTAGTTAATTAACCGACTCCAAGGAGAAGGAGTTTCTCAAAGTCAGTTCTGTTTTTGTTCAAAAAATCTACTAAGTAATTTTCATTTCTTTAGTTCGACATTACTAGGAAGACTAAAATAACCTGCTTAGAACCATTAAAATGCCTTAAAACTATTATATAAGTATTTGAGGTGCAACTCCCAAAACTCATTGAAAATAGGATCATTGAGCAAAGTTCTGCGTGTAGTATTTTAATCTTAGAAAATTTCTCGATGAAGCTTGTAATTTCCTTTTAAGGCCCCTGTTTCTACAACAGTTCCAAACTGGGTCCCAAACTAAACAACTTTTCTTTATATATATAACAAACAACCAAAATTTCTGTTAATATCTCTTGATATGTAATATGTTTTATGTTTACCAGAATAAGCCTCTTTAAAAAAATTATCATTGTTTCTATATTTTGTATATATTCAACTGTAAGCCTTTCTAAAATAAAATAAATAAATAGTTATTTTTTAATTTAAGAAAATAATTCACGAAATCACTTCCAAATTATTCACTTGTAACTGTTTTACTCCTTCGATTTTTATCAAAACAGGATAAAAAAATATCTACACTTTTATATTATTATATATTGGTTTATTGTGAAAATTCTTTTCTGGTTTACCAAGAGAATCTTATACATTCGGCAACTGGCTGCCAGCAGGGTGACCCTCTTGGGCCAGCCATCTTTTCACTTGCTATTCACCCGATCATACAGAAGCTAAATTCAAAATTTAACGTATGGTATCTTGATGATGGGACTTTAGGAGGTGACATAGACACATTAAAAAATGACCTAAATTATTTAATAAGTGAGTTTAACAAAATAGGTCTTGTTCTAAATTATTCAAAATGCGAACTTTTTATAGCCAATACTACCGGAAATGACAGCAATATTATTTCTGACTTTCAAGATTTGGCATCTAATTTGAAATTAGTAACGAAAGATACCTTAAGCCTCCTGGGGTCTCCTATCTTCGATGAATCTTTTCCTTCTTTCGTTGATGACAAAATCCAAAATTTCCATTCAAAAATTGTAAATTTAAAAGAAATAAGCGCACATAGTGCTTACTTTCTCATTCGGTATTGCCTGTTTACACCAAATTTTACGTACGTTTTGCGGAGCTCTCCTCTTTGGAGACACCCAACTATTTTATACAATCTTGACAACATTATTCGACAAACTTTAACATCCATTATAAACATACCATTGGAAGATCGTTCATGGACCCAAGCATCCTTACCAATACGGTTAGGAGGCTTGGGTATACGCAAAATTTCCGACACAGCACTACCTGCCTTTCTGTCCTCAGTTTATAGTACTGTGGACCTCATTGGAAAAATATTAATCCCGTCACTTAGTGGCTTTGAGGTCCCATACCTGACTGAGGCCAGAAACGCTTGGTCTATGACTTGCCCAATACAAAATTTACCAGTGGAACCGAAGTGACAAAAGTTATGGGACGGGCCGCTCAGTAAGCTAGTACACGAAAACCTGTTGACTTCCTGCATTGGCGAATCTGAGCGCGCCCGTCTCTTAGCTGTCTCTAAATGGGAGTCGGGTTTGTGGCTCCAGGCCTTGCCCTCGGCGAATCTAGGAACTCTCTTGGATGACACAACATTCAGGATAGCTGTCTGCATTCGTCTGGGGGCAAGTGTGGTAGTACCACATCGCTGTCGGTGTGGAGATAGAGTTGAAAAGTTAGGCCACCATGGCCATGAGAAGCGCCGGCAGAATATCACGGCACGCGACACTTAATGACATTATCCGTCGGTCTCTTGTCACCGCCGGTGCACCTGCTGTTCTCGAACCGAATGGGCTATGCCGCGACGATGGCAAGAGACCAGATGGGATGTCATTGGTGCCATGGAAGATGGGACGCCCCTTAGTATGGGATGCAACTTGTGTTGATACTTTGGCGGTTTCCCATCTCCCAGTAACAGCAGTGACTGCCGGGGCCGCCGCCGCCAACCAGGAGGCCCTGAAACGCCGCAAATATGTGTCCATTGGTAATGGGTACATTTTTGTGGCTTTCGGGGTTGAAACCCTGGGGCCAAGCGACTAATTGAGGTCTCGCGTGACCAAAAGGCTGGCTTGCACTTAGGGCAACGCATCAACGTTGCCATCCAACGCGGAAATGCGGCCAGCATTTTGGGCACTCTCCCCGCCGAGAGCAACCTGGAGTCTATTTTTTACTTATAGTTGGTATTTTTTTATTTTATTTATATTTTAGTTTAATTTTAGTTAATATTTATTTAAAATTAGTTTTATTTCAGTAAAATCACTTTATTTGCCATTACACGTTTAAAACCCTTATAAGGTAATCTATAATTTGGTTTATTTTTTTATCTAGAATAAAATAATAATGCATCTGAGAAACGACCGCGTTTATGAAATTTACGCTATGACCTGAAAAATCAGTACGGAAAAAACCTCAAGAACATAGGCGTTCATACAAACCTTAACTCCTAATGTTGAGTACTTAGTAAAAACAAATTTAAAAGCTGTCAATAACAACCTTAAGATCAAAGACCTACTTTTGAAAAGTAATTATAAAGGGGATGAATGGCACATGCGCAGATAATTTTGTAAGCCCATCTGTGTTTGACAGTTTCTGGGGATGAGTGGGCTAAGCCTTTGGTAACCTAGCTCACTAGAACGCAGTCTCCAGGTTCGATTCCTAGCATGCTAAATTTCTGTCTGGTTATGCGAGGTCGATCACAGAGTTTTCCGTTGTATATTACACATAACAGAGCAACAAAATATTTTAAAAAAATATAGTAATATTTATGTGTTACTTCGCACCGACTTCAAGAAGTTGTAAAACACATTTATATCTCTAATGTTGCTGTTAAAGATTTCCTAATAATATAAAATTATATATACAAATTGAAATCTTTACATACAAAAATGAATCTTTGTCTGTATAGAATCGTAATCGTAGTCCTTTATAGAATCGTAAACTATACATTTGATCACGTAATGATCTTTAGCAAAGTTGTTGTGCATGCGCCAAAGAAAGTTTCTGCGTTGGTTCACAATTGGACCTGGCAGGTGGCGCTGATGTCGGCATATCGATTGAAGCTTTTCCAGGCAGGACGATATCTGCCGGGACAGCTAGTTAAACTATAAAATCTAGTGCCAGACCGCTGTCAGTTGGTATCATGCCCAAAAGACTGGCCACATTACCTGTCTGAATCACAACGCTTATGTGTAACTTTGTCTATATGGTATAGACCAGTCTTTTGGTCACGTGAGACGTCTACCCGGCGTTTTGCTATGTCTCGATAAAGTTTGTGCGCCTCAGGCCCCCATGGTCCCGGGATCTCGACCCCAAAAGCCGCAAATATGTAACCATTTCCTATGGCGGAATATTTGCGGCATTTTAGGGCCTCCTGTTGTGCAGCAGTATTATATTTTGTGTTTTAGTTATTTTCGTTGCTAGAAAAAAAATATGATAAAATCTGTGTCCTTTTATACCTGTTGGCTCGTGGGCGCGATAAGAGAGAATGAAGGACTTACAGGATATATCGCCCGCCGCACCAGACACGCTTCGAACAATGCGGGTTTCGCAGCGGCAGGCACGTCTTCCTCGTGAATCTTTCTTCACGTCTTACGGTACCTTTGACGAGTGGACCAGCTGGGTACGGCACAGCGTGTATCTTCCAGCACGCGCATTAATATAAGCGGGTGTAGAATGCGGCATAGCACAGAAAAAGCGGTGAGATGTTCGCGGAAGCAGCGTTGCGATCAACGGTTAAACGTAGACTATCCTATGCAGGGACCGGGAAAGAATACTACTTTCTGCGGCCAGGCGGTCTATCGTAAGAGGCGACAAAACAGCCCACAGCCACATGGTAGGGCATTTGCCCGACTAGATGGCTACCACCCCTGGTCTGAAGTATATCGCCATAAAAACCTTGAGTTGTGTTCCGGCATTAGTGACCAGGTTCCAGTCTCCATTAAGAGAGCAGCAGTGCATTTGTAGCACCTTTGGTGTTGCAATTGTCCATAGGCAATGGTAACTTTCTATCAAGTGGGCCGTTTGTCTGTCTGCTAAACTCCTGCAATAAAAAATACTATGTCACAGAATGATACGTTACATAATGACAGATGCGGCGAAAGAAAAAAGGAAACAAAGAGGCGGTGACCAAAGCTACGATCCATTAGAGACTCACAACAACCACATTCACGATCGCGATTATACCCGTTCCACTTCTTGCCGGCGTTACAATCGTAAACCCAAGTGGAACGGTTATTCGACCCACCTCTTGACATGGGTTATGTTGTGTGTGATCGAAAATGATGACGTCATTGACATGATGTTTTCTCCACGACCACAATGACCGCGGTCGCATTGTGGAACGGCCATTGGAGCATTTTTGGCATTGTGAGCTACTAATGGAATGCCCTCCAAGTAGTTCGGCGTTAACAATACCTTTTCAAAATCATTTTAGAACAGACTAGCATATTAAACTAGAAAGTTCGTTTACATTGCCATGATAACGACGTATGCGTAAGTGAAGTCCAACGGCGGTAAAAAAACGCGACCATAGTGCCCATCTTTATCACTATATTTCTCTATATCTGGTGTTGGAATCTCCAAAAAAAAGTTTTTATTCATTTGGTGCGGCGTAATACTGGCCACCAAACATACTAAATGTTTAAATTTGGAACACAGATGTTCTTTTGTTTTTTTTATCTGTTTTTTCCCTCCATTGCTACGTCATTATGTCACGCACGTGCAGTTTTCTTTTATAATTAAAATAATTACAGTCCAAATTATAGAGTATACTAAAATGTTTGTTTGTTCATTAAAACTATACAAACATGTATAACACAGGTACACATATTACTGATCACAACCAGTTCAAGCGTAATGCACAACTCAATAACACGCGCAAAGTCCGCCACTAAATAGATTACCGAATATACACACAAACGTTTTGCTTCGCTTGTGATCATCGCTCGACTGCCTCATCTCTCAATTGGGACATTGCTTTATACTGTACGGATGCAAAATGTCGGCTCGGCCGTATGGACCGAATTTCCTAGAACCATACCAGGCTAATGACTGCCATAAAAGATTACAATACACAACGGGCTGTTTTAATAATCACAAATTTTGAACACAAAGTAAACAAAAGAAGTACAAATGCCGAAAAAGTAATCAAATGTGTTTCTGCAGGGCTGCAGGTGTGCATTTGTCTTTGTCGGTCGTACAATATTCAAAGAAGTGTTTATCATCTGGTCCGAATTAGCTTCCTTGGTTCTTTTAAATACGTTTTACAATCTCGAACCCTTTTTAATATTTACATAATTTTTAAATCATCAGCTAAAAGTTATCAGTCTAATGCATTATAACCTGAGTGAATTCAAAAATGAAACTATTCAAATGTTTTATTCATGCAACTGACATTTCTAATTTTTTCTTCTTATACTTTATTTTGAATTATTTTACTCGTATATAGTGATTGAAAAATCGGCCCTAAGAAATAAATATCACAGCTCAACTGTCAAGAAACACAAAGTATTTATTCTTGTCAAAGAAAACAAACGTCTCTCACATTTCTCCACGTGTTTAACAAATGAAACCGTTCTACATTATCTTACCTCTGAAGGCGACCTTTTGAAAATAAACGTAACGACACGAAATTGGCGTTCAAAGTAACGTGAGATTGCTAATGTCTTTTAAAATTATTATTTATTGTACACAAAATAGTTACAAATAAAACTACTAAATAGTGGTGATGTATAAAAGCGAACTTAACCCTAAAAAGAGTTTTCTACCAGCAAGCCTATGGGTCTAGCGAAAGTGGGAAAACAAGAGGCAGACCCGTGTATTAGAACGAACAAAATAAAAACAAAAACAGCAAAACAATATTTTATTTGGCTACTGTGCACATGACTTTTAATGTAGTAAGTAAACTAGTACATTAAGTACTAGTTTACTTACTACATTAAAAGTCTATTAACTAGTAGTAAGTAAACTCCAGCCATGCATTGGAGATGACAAACACTTTTTTTTAATTATCAAATTTCTATAATGTGTCGTCTCCTTTTGCGATAAAATACTAAAGACTAATAAAGATTAATTATTATCTACTATATTTATTCAATGTCAAATATTTTGGAAGTGAAACTTCTATATAGACGGGGTTTTACGATATTTCGCTCACGAAAAAGCGTCACGGTCACGTGGTCAAATTCTTACATTTTTAAACTCGTGATATCTTTCTAATGGAATGTCCAAATTGAATAATTCAAAAGTTATATAAAGGTATTGAAGCAATCTCGAATATGAAGTAATTTATTTTGATAAGGATTAATACCAAGATACAAATAAAGAGCCTTTTCTAGCGGCGGCATTTTAATTAAAATTTTAAAATAAAAGAACACTTATTGTGGCATAACTATAATAATTAGATATATAGTCTCGCGACACTTTTTGTGACAAAACAACAAAATTTTAAATTGAAGTTTTACGGGTAGATTGTTAATGTACTTGTCTAATTTCAAAACCTGCCCGTAAAACTTCAAGTTAAAATTTTGTTGCGATTCATTTTGTCACTTGTTAGTTGAAGTTTTCCACTTGTACGTTGCGATTCGTTTTTCCACTTGTCCGTTGTGATTTATTTTTCCACTTATCCGTTGCCATTTGTTTTTCCACTTGTCCGTTGCGATTCGTTTTTTAAATTGTCCGTTGAAGTTTCACTTCTTATATGTGTCGAAAACACTGCACACACTTCATCCTATTATGATAATTCTTTTACGGTGCAGGCTGTCAATCTTTGGAATATGCTGCCTCTTACTGTCAGAGAGGCCAAATCCTTACCAATATTTAGAAATTTGTTTAGAAAACACTATTTGTCCACAAATAGCTATGTCTGATTAACAAAATATAATCATACTAATACATTTATTATAATAACTCATGCATTATTGTATATATATAATTATATGTATACTATGTATGTATTCGTACCTATTTCGCTTGATTCAAATTTTTCTCATTTAGGTTGCCTGGAAGAGATCGCTTTGAGCGATAAGGCCGCCTATTGCATTGCCTAGAAATTATTGTAAACATGGTCTGTTTCTGTAATTGTATATTGTGGTGTGCCATAAAGTGTTACCTATCTATCTGCTTCGAGCAAAAAAAAATCGAAGTAATGTTCAGTTTGGTAATATAAATAATTAAATAAAACTACATATTTTTCCAAGTTAGAGAATTTTTCTCTTCCATATAATTTCTTTCAATGATTGACAATGTCACGTCAACATATCGCCCCCCAAGGACCTTTTAGTCCTTCAAACTACTCACAATAGTACCAAACAAAATACTAATTAAACTATAATTAATTATTAAATAATGTGACATTTATGAACAGAATACATTATGGACTGTATTATTTTTAATACAAACATAAATAACCATCTTCAAAACGCATACACTTTAAAACCACTAGATAACAAACAAAGAAAAAAAATAACCTAAGTTCTTGTAATAAAATAAGTATTGTAATTAGAAGATTCCTAAATATCACTTTCAGTAGTAGGTAACAAACATAGCTTGGAAGTTGGACGTTGAATAAAAGTATTTTTTGAACGAAGAGTTACTACTCGAGTAAGATTATCATCACCTGAATGTAATTTAACTATTCTACCATAAAGCCATTTAGAAGGTGGTAAATTATCCTCTCGAACTAACACCACATCGCCTACTTTCATATCTGGCATTTTGATATTCCATTTGTGTCTCTGAAAGAAATTGGTTAAATACTCTTTCGACCATCTACGCCAAAAATTTTGTAGCATTCTTTGTGTAAGTTGCCAACGACGTAAATTATTTATTGAGCGTAGTTCGAAATTTTGATCAGGAGCTATTAATAAGGATTCACCGACCAAAAAATGCCCGGGGGTCAATGGCGTAGAATCTGGGTCTTGTGTATTTAAAATCGTCAATGGACGTGAATTTAGGCAAGCTTCTATTTGAGCCAGTACAGTAGTTAATTCTTCATAAGTAAGAGTGGTATCACCAATCACTCTGCGCAGATGATGTTTTGTGCTCTTTATCCCCGCTTCCCATATTCCTCCAAAATTAGGAGCATGAGGAGGGATAAAATGCCATTCGGTGCCATTATTTGCTAATGAAGCGGCAACTTCTTTAGAAAATGTAGATTGTTCACTTGAAAATAAACGCCTGAGTTCTCGTGAAGCACCAACAAAGTTCGTTCCATTGTCGCTCCATATGTGATTACAGCGACCTCTCCGTGCTATAAAACGTTTAAATCCAGCTAAAAATCCCGCAGTAGATAGATCGGATATGGCTTCAATATGTACTGCTCGAGTAGCCATACATATAAACAAACATATGTAGCCCTTGTAAGATCTGTGACCTCTTCCCTTGGAGACCCTTATGTTAATGGGGCCCGCATAATCTACGCCTGTATTAACAAATGGTTTGTCTGGGTTAACTCGACAAGCAGGTAACTGACCCATTAATTGAGTTCGGACAGTGGCTGCATATCTAATACATACTACGCAGTTGTGAATATAACTTCTAACTAAATTTTTTAATTTAGTCACCCAATATTTGGTTCTCACATAATTACATGTCGATTGATGACCACCATGCATAGTTTTTTCATGTGCATCAGACACTATCAGCATTGCCAATCTCGATTTTCCAGATATAATTATTGGATGCTTACTAAAATCAGGTATATCCGCATTATCAATTCGACCACCAACCCTTAAAACACCACATACATCAATAAATGGATTTAAAGTTATCAGTTTACTGTTCCTTTTAATATCCTTGTGTTTAAATATACTTTCAATATCTTCTGCAAACGCTCTAGACTGGTGCCTGCGAATACAACAAACAAGAGCCTCTTGAAGTTCTTTAGCTGTGAGATAAGATAGAGGTTTATCTAAGTTTGAAGTTCTAGTGCCCTTTAGTTTGAGAAATCTTCGACAAAATGCAATGACTCGAATAACTCTTTGTAAAGATGAAAATTTAGCACATATATCATCTTCGTAATCGTCAATAGAAGTGGCATAAGCTTTTATCGATTTCATTTCTAAATCAGTTTTAGTACATATAGAACTGGGCTTCACATATTCTTTTGTTCGTTTACGTAACCAACCTGGACCAAACTTCCAGAGGTCATTGTTGATTAATTCCGTTGGCGTTATACCCCGTGATGCACAATCAGCTGGATTATCTTTAGTGCTTACATATGACCAAAGAGAGGATTCTAGAAGCGACAGTGTCGTGGATGTGCGATTAGCAATAAAAGTTTTCCAACGGCTAGGATGGTCGCATAACCACGCCAGAACAATAGTTGAGTCTGTCCAAGCGTGTAAATTTGATTTCTCTATTTTCAAAACATTTGCTACCTCAATGATTAATTTAGTCAATAAAAGGGCTCCACATAACTCGAGACGCGGAATAGATATCTGTTTAATCGGAGCTACTTTAGTTTTAGCAGTAATTAAATGAGATTCAATTGTACCCATTTTACTAATACATCGAAGATATACAACAGCAGAATAAGCTGTGTTAGATGCATCACTAAATCCATGTAATTCAACTTGATTATCATTTTTTGTAGTATGAATCCATCTCGGAATACGAAATTCAGTTAATTTACCCAATTCCTTTCGAAAATCCTTCCATTCCTTCAAGAGATCTTGCGGTAATTTATCATCCTAGTTTAAACCAGTTAACCATAATTATTGTATAAACACTTTAGCCGTTATTATACATGGTGCTATCCAACCTTGAGGGTCATACAAACGACATATTTCCGCTATAATTTGTCGTTTAGTTTCGGGTTCAGGTATTGAAGACTGTGGCTTCATCTTTATTGTGTAAATAAATTCATCAGTTCGACGATTCCAAGTAAGTCCAAGAATTTTAGTTAACCCGTCCTCCTTTATTACACTTTTATTATCTTCTTCATAATTTGCCGTTGACAATCTCATTAATTCTTCCACGTTACTAGCCCATTTTTGTAACTTGAACCCGCCCTTTTCCATTAACAAATTCATTTCCTTATATAATTGAATAGCTTCCTCTTTGCATTGACAACCAGTCATAAGATCATCCATGTAAAAGTCAGAGTGAACTTTGTTTGCTGCTAGAGGGAAGTTGTGACCTTCATCTACTGCCACTTGCTGTAAAGCTTTGACAGCTAAATACGGTGCGCAAGCCGTACCAAATGTTACAGTTAGAAGTCTATAATCTTCAATTTCGCAATCAGTATTATCACGCCAAACAATTCTTTGATAATCAACATGTTTTGTCGCAACTCTTACTTGTCTATACATTTTAATAATATCGGCCGTTAGACATATAGGAGGTAAGCGCCATCGCATAATAATATGTCGTAGCTCTGATTGCAAACGGGGACCTACCATTAAGGTGTCATTTAAAGAAACCCCATTAGCACTACGATCGGAAGCATTAAAGACTACTCTTGTTTTTGTAGTAGTTCTATCTGCTCTAATTACAGCATGATGTGGCAACCATACTTCTGAAATAATTTGCATAGATTTAGTTTGATAACTAATTTGATTAAATTTTGGTTTATATTTAGAAGGCTCTAAAAATTCCAAGGCTCGAAAGCGGCATTCTAAAAATAGTTTAAACTGCTGAAATGTAGGTAATTCTAAACCAGAGTTGTTCACATGAAATTCCCACTGTTTGCGGGTTTCAACGTCTAACTTCATAGTGACTATGTAAATAACAATTAAGTCCCAAGAGTCTACATTAATCCCTAAATTAAATAATTCGTGTAAACAGTCACAAGTCATATCAATTAGGTTTTTAAGACCGCTAGATGATTCATAATTCAGAACACGTTGATCAAACAACCGTTTCAATATACAATTCGACATATATCGGTTGTTGTCATATCTAGTTTTTAATAACTCAACATGTCCCAACATGTTTTATAATTTGCTTGGGTAATGTTAATATGTTTAATTAATTGTTCAGCTTCGCCCTTCAACTGCGTTTTTAAATAATGTAAACGCTGAACATCATCCAAATTCGAGTTATTGTGAACCAATGAAACGAACAGATCTTTAAAAGATGACCATTCTGAGTAATGTCCCTTAAATATTGGCAGAGATATTCTGGGTAAACGGACGATGCTCTCTTTATTTTCGCTAGAGGATGAAGACTGCTCTGTACTTCTAATTGTTGAATATTCCATGACTGTTAATGCTGCTTTCAATTCACCTTTGTACATCAGATAAGTCTCGTAGCCTTCATTAAACACATCTTTCGTTATATAACCACTCTCTTTTAAATCCTCATAGTCATAGGTGCAAATTATGTTCTCATGTTTAATACAAAATTTCTCTGCTATCCTTTCTACTCCTTCTAGTCTAGTTAATACCTAAGATAGTGTTATTCTGTCCTTTGGAGATTTTTTGAAATTATTTCTTCCTCTTTCTATTTGGTCTTTCAATTCCTCCATAAGTTTTAAATCAGCTTCCATTTTCTAAGTAGGTACCCGTTATTGAATCAAAGAAACAGTTACCATTGATTCCAGTTGACAGTTTCGTTTTACAGTTGATATATTCCAATTACCTTTAAAGCGGTATTTCCAGAATAATATTATAAGTTATTCACGTTTTCTTGATATTGTTTGTTACGGTTACCATAGATTCCAATCATTCCATAAAACGAAGAATAAACCATTACCATTTGGTATACTCAAGCATATCCGGTACTGAAGGACCTTGTTCAGTTTGGTAATATAAATAATTAAATGAAACTACATATTTTTCCAAGTTAGAGAATTTTTCTCTTCCATATAATTTCTTTCAATGATTGACAATGTCACGTCAACAGTAATAACATCAATGTATATTTATCAAATTTATAATATCACCGTATATCTAATTATATATATATAGTATATATAGTAGTTTTATTTATATTGTATTTTAATTTAGTATACCACCAAAAATCGTTTATTGAAATTTTCTTTAAAATCTCCCTAGACAGTTGGTTGCCTGGAAGAGATCGATATTTCGATCTCTTTCAGGCCTTATGGCCACCCATTGTTCGAATGCAAATGTATCCATATCAATTATCCAGATTTAAGTTTAAGGTGAACAATAAAGAGTTTTCATTCATTTCAAACTAAGCTAACTAAATTATGCTTGTGTTATGTAATACACAATGGGTAACTCTGAAACCGATTCCAAACATCAAGACCTTAGTAATTGACGTAATGTTCATTGAAGTATATCATGATTATTCCAGTGAACTACGCGAAAAAGGGCTTAGACACCATAGAGGTTGCCACGGGCAAAGTAATATCCGAATCATCACATCGTCAATGAAGCAACTTTTTAACAGCATCTTTGTAGTTCAGCCTGAACTAAATTCGACCCTCGTCATGTTTAACGCTTCGACACTTGCCCATTGTGGACCCACTCATCAATCATAGAAGAAACAGCTTGTTCTTTATACTCTCAATTAGTGTTGTACAAACACGTGACTCTAAAAACTCCATTTTATCTAAACAGCAATTTGAGCAATTCGATTTCAACCTTTAGTTGTGATCTTTCTTCTTATTTTGACTTCTCTACACTATCTGTACCTGTGCTGTATACTACCCTTAAAAATAGATAAATAAAATAAATCAGCGCAAAGCGCATCGAAATTGGCCCCAGTTTTACGCGAGTCTCGAGCAAACAGACAAGAAAACTAATAAAAAATCGTGTTCTCCGTCGATTATAAAGTCTATTCTATTTTTTTAAAGCTGCATTGGTCAAATACGGCTTGTTTAGAATTTTATAATATTATAAATATTTATTAATCAACATCTATATATTGATACGTGAAGTAAAAAACCCAAAAATTTTGTACCTCTTTTTACAAAAATTGTGCGGGCGGAGGAGTATCAAACTTGGCACACTTGTAATAATCATGTAGAGAAGGAGTGCAGAACGCTATACTTTTTTTAAATTGTGCATAAAAAATACATAAAATCAATAAAATAAAACACTACACATACTACAATGTATTTGACAAACACACATATATACTCTTTCGTTTATTGTTAAAGTCAAATTAACAGTATAGCCGTGGCGAAATCTGTAATTTTAGAAGTATATATAGTAATAGTCTTTGACAAAAGAACCTTAACAATATATAAACTTATAATGTAAATTAATTATTATGGTCCAATTTCGACCACGAGTATTTTTTAAGACAACAGATTTTCTTTTCTGCTGTAAACAACTTCTTATGAAATTCTTAATTGTCCAAAAAACAACTATCTTGTATGCTAGTTCCGGTTTGCATAGCTATGACCATTTAATGATTTAAGTACTAAAGTCTCGAAGTCTTTAAAATCAGAATTCTTCCCAACACTAGCCGTAACTAAAAATATGTTGAAAGGAGACTTGAGCGGATAAATGTGTGCCATTTTTCCCGATTTGCCTTTTTTGAAGGCAAATAAGGTTTTCATGAGAAGGTTGCTTAAAAACCTTTTCTATTGTGATAAACGTTCCCCTTTTGTACGCATTTTTTCATGTAAATTAAGTCATTGAAATTTATTCTTTAGATTATGAGGCATACATTTTCACCAATATTTATGGCAGGTAGATTTTTCAGTCAATTAGTATTGTTGGCAACACCACCATAAGCTAATATTATTTTTACACTAGCAACACTGCCGTTGTGTTTTTTCTTCTTCTATTTTAGTTGCAGCCGAGCGCATAGTGCAGTTTACGTATTCGTTATGTAAAAGTGATTTATTATAAGTTTCCACCACTAACAGTGTTTAATTTCTTCACCTACAACGACCACAGTATCGCCACACCATCAGCGTAGAACAAAATCTCTATATTTCTATAAATATTGTAAACGCGAAAGTTTGTAACAATGGATGTATGTTTGTTAATCTTGCACACAGAAACTACTGAATGGATTTTGATGAAACTTTACAGTAATATACAACACAAATACGTATCAGATATTATATATCACATAGGCTATAATTTATAAAGTTATAGATAGTGTGTGTTCTGTCCTTGCCTATATTAAGTGGGTAAAACAGCGCTCCGCTGATTTTGTTGACTACCCTCTTTCTGTGTGAGGCGACGGCCAATGGACAGCAGAGGAAGGGGCAGCCATTTTGGGCACTCTCAGTCAACGTATCGTGACATCGCGCCGTGCGCTCACCATTTACAAAACTTAATTAATTATTACTGGCCGTGCCAAAACTTTTATATTTATAAACGTAATCTATGTATATTTGTGCTATAAAGTGTGGATATAGTGCCGTGCGCTGTTCCTGAGTTCCCGAGTGCACCCTGAACCAAGCCAGGAGAGGGCTGATCTCAAGGTTGGTGGAGCTTCCACTTTTATAGTGCAAGGATTCAGGTCATATTTCCGCTATAAGTACAGTCCACAGAAATACCACCATAACCTGTGGGTTAGAGCATCCTACAGTGTGAGTTATCCAAAATATAACGATTTTCTGTCACCACGTGAATGAAACCACGGGCGAAGCTAGTATATTATTTGTGCGACAAGCTGGGCACAAGTACACATTAACATTTTTGTATCACCTATAAAGCCTGATGTTTTTGCTACTCCTGGGATAATGTCAAAGGGCGGTCTTATCGCTTTGTAGCACTTCCAGACAAACCGGATTTATTTCCTTAACCTATAAACAACAACAACATAACTTCACGCCAGGTCCCTTGCAGGGTAGGCACGAACAACAGAGCGCCATTTAGGCTTATTCTTACACACCTCACTTACTTCTTTGACATACATAGCTCTTATCATGCACGCTCGTCTGTTTTTAAGGCTCCTGACATCACCTTCTGCTATCATTGTGGCGAAATGAACATCAAAAACCTTGACAGGGATCTTATATTTTTTTAATATAAGTTCAGCTTTAACTGGCACATAAATAAAGCCACAACGTTGCGAATCCTCTCGTAGCAAAATGAGAGCGTCAGGTGTGCACGCAACTATTAAACTGGATTTTATTCTAATTGCAGCTAAAGGCGCTGATTTATGGGGGGTCGGTAAAACTGGATTGTAACTAGAATAAGCTTGGCTTTTTTATAGGTTTTCAGACCGTTTTCATCCGTGCAGGAACGGAGAAAGAATACAATTTCCTGCGGCCCGGCGGCCTGTCGTAAGAGGCGACAAAACAACCCACAGCCAGGTGGTAGGGCATTTGCCCGACTGGATGGCTACCACCCCTGGTCTAGAGTATGTCGCCATAACAACCTTGAGTTGTGTTCCGGCATTAGTGACCAGGTTCCAGGCTCCCTAAAGAGAGCAGCAGCGCATTCGTAGCACCTTTGGTGTTGCAAATGTCCATAGGCGATGGTAACCGCTGTCCATCAAGTGGGCCGTCTGCCTGTCTGCTGATCTCCTGTAATAAAAAAAAAAAAAAAAAAAACCTATTTTAAAGCCATTATATTAACATAGTTTTTTTCTAATACCTCTGCTATACCTTTTTTTACCACGGGAATTCCGATTGAGGTCTAAGCCGCAACAAGGGTAGAACCTTGGGGGAATAATTCGCGACCTAGCATAAGATTCGCCAGATCGGGGGTGGCACTAGCATGCCCAGTCAGAACTGGTGCCATGCTATTGCCACACCCAGTTAGGGATACCCACTAAATCCCCTGGGTGTCCGTCCTTCGCCTTATTCATTGCCTGTTGCTGTCAGGTAAGAAAAATCCCTAATAACATTTAAGAACTTGGTCAAAAAATCTATCTGCAATATAATGATATTATTATGTAATTTTATATAATTAATAGATATTATATTGCATATATTTATATGTTTATTATGTTTAAATAGTTGCATATTATCACCATATCTTGTATATATATATATATATATATATATATAGTATAGTTATATATTTATTATTAAAATGTAAGTAATCGTACAATAATTATGTATACCACCATCGCCAGTCCTAATCAAAATATTCTTGCCACGCGTTGTCTGGAAGAGATCGCTTTTTAGCAATAAGACCGCCCTTTGTACCCAATTAGATTAATACTAGTACGTAAGTTTTCTGTAATGGTGTACAATAAAGTGTTATCTATCTATCTTATGCCAGGACTATGGGTATACGACCTATCCTTTGCGCAGCCCTGGCAGGCGTGGGCCTCGCGAGGCCTCTTCCACTGCCGGGGGACTACTTTTATCCCCAGGCATCTTCAATCTCTCTAGGCTTAAAGCGGTACTAGGCAGACACTATCAAAAAAAATTACTGGGACACGTCGCCAAATAAAAAAAGTTAGTCCTAAAAAATTCTTTAATCGTATATTTCTACGACCAGAGGATCGATACATTGATTGGTATGATTTAATGTTGGAGTATATCAGACAGGCTGTGTGGTGTTGAATCCTCACAATTTATACTAATTTAACATATATACATTTCAAAACACATATTTTAATATTATCTTTTCACCGTTCCTGGACGGATAATTTTATCGTAGTCGAGTTAGAGTTTAAAAAATCGCATGATTTCTATCTGTGCTTACTTATTCATGCCATCTTAATTTTTACAGTTCAATATAATATTAATACTTTATTCGATGAGAGCAAAAAAAGTCAATTGTTACTAATAAGGTATACGTACTACTACTTATACATATAACTCAATGATTTCTACAACTGTGTCACGTTCAGATTGCATTTGCGAAAATAACTAAGAATTTTTATTTTATTTTTCAAATATCAGGTGCCAGCCAAATATTAATTGAATTTTATTGTAATATCTCAAAGCTTGGAAAAAATTACTCTTTGATAAAATTATTGAACAACTTCGAATATATACTCCTAATAAATATCAGACAGTTTTTTGATATTTTTTTTATTTGTTTAGAATTTAATATCATAAGCTGCGTATTCTGTTGCAACTTTTCTTGATTTTATTTTTATCTTTAGTGTTATATACTCATGTATTTTTTTTGCACTTTTATCTATGTTCTTACTGTTTTTATTGCAGGAGTTCAGCAGACAGGCAGATGGCTCACTTGATGGAAAGCAGTTACCATCATCTATGGCAAACATTTGCAACACCAAAGGTGCTACAAATGCGCTGCTGCACTCTTAAGGGAGACTGAAACCTGGTCACTAATGCCGAAACACAACACAGGGTTGTTATGGCGACATACTTTAGACCAACGGTGGTAGCCATCCAGTCGGGCAAATGCCCTACCATCTGGCTGTGGGTTGTTTTGTCGCCTCTTACGACAGACTACCCGGCCGCAGGAAATTGTATTCTTTCTTCGTTCCTGCACGAATAAAACTTAACATTATCAAAATGTTATAATATTATCGTTTTTGTTATTAAAATAATTACTTCTCCTTAAAGTATTATTTGAGTTCAAAAGGATTCACATAAAACCGCTATGTCACTTTAAATCTGATATATTCTCGTTGTTGCTTCACAACCCCTAAAAAATCACGATAGTTTTTTTTTATAACTTCCAAATGAATACAGCTCATTATTTAAAGTTAGTTAAACACTCGAGTCGACTGAGATACTGTTTTGATCTTATAAGACACCGCAGCGTTTTAAGGTGCTCTGACTGACGAGCCTGTAATGTATAGTATCTTTGATTCTATTTCGAAAATTTTGTTGATTATACAATGCCCGCTGAAGCTGTTGCCGTGTTACAAGTGTATCAACATATCACAGACTGTATCATTACAGGCTGCGCACTGTAATGCTCGATTCTCCACTTTCACTGATGTAATGCTCAGATGTTTAACGGTACATTACAAGCGAATGTTCGCGCTTTAAGATTTTGAACGAGCATAGCAAATTATGACTTTTAACTATAACGGGTTATACAGTGTGTTTTTGCTTATTAATGCTATGCTATTAACTTATTTTTTAAATAGTAATATTTTTATTTTTCATTACAAGTACAATATTGATTTAGCGTCCGCTCTTTATATGCACTTACATAATTTTAAAATTTATTATGATTTGAAGTGTTTTGTACTCGATTTATGATAGTTGTGTTTTCGATAGATAACTCTTTATTGTACATAAAAGCATAGATAGACAAACAGAAGTAAGAATATACAAAACATAGTACAACGGGAGGCTTTATCGTAAAGCGATCTCTTCCAGGCATTCTCTGGTAGGGATGATCGATTTTAAATATTGACGGCGGTGCAATTTATAAACAACAATAAGTACATATAAGTACAAAAATAATAAAATATATATATACACATACATATACACACGTATACAAACATATAACAATATAAACATACATGTCTATTACAATATTAGCAAATATCATAATAGTTGTTTGACTTGCGTAACTTACGTAGATATTGTTTGTTAAACACTTCTGTAAATATTACTTTGTTGTGGACTGCAGATATTTTAATTATTCAAGAAAACTATACGTGCGTAATATATAACGATTTTAAAATAGCAATGGAGGGAAAACTATACAGATAAAAAACAAAGAAACGTCTGTGTTCTAAATTCAAATATTTCGTATTGGTGGCCAGTACTATGTCATACCAAAGTAATAAATACTTTTTGTTGGAGATTCCAACAGTGTTGATCTTTTAATACCATAACTTAGTCACGAGTGCAACACTACTCTTACAAAAATAAAATGATTAAACTATATTCCAATAATGTAGAAATTAAAAAAGACTTCTTTGTAATATCATCACGTCTGAGACTCATTGATATTTTATCGTATCGAATGAACTAAGACAGCTAGGATGAAATTTCAAATTGAAATCAACTATTTTTATTTCAAATTTGAAAAATCTTCAATTACAAAATTATTTATTTCAATTTGCGCTCTTTCTAGCTGCGTATATAAGTATACTGTAGCTGTGCCCGCGACGTCGCGCGATATTGTTTTCAAAACCCCCCCGATTTTGAAACATACTTCATTGGTGCTCCGCTACACCCTATAGCCTATCCTCGATAAATGGGTTGTCTTATACTGAAAGAATTTTTGAAATCGTATTAGTCGTTCTTGGGATTAGAGCGTTCAATTAAACAAACAAACTCGTCTATGCTAAAGCTTTATATATTAGTATAAGATTATACAGTGTGTATAAGTATCTATATATTGTATAAAACGATCTCGGTTAGAGCGACCTATGTTAATGTAATAATCAAAGATTTCTCTAGTTTCTAAAATAAATTTTCCAGCCTACTTTGTCCAGGAATATATTGGCAATTGATCACATTTTGGACAAGTCAAAACTGCCGTCATAACATTTGCATCTAGTATGTAGATTATGGCGATATAAGGAGGGACTTCTAAATCCTATAAAAACGATCTTAGGTGAATTGTTTAGATGTCACACATTTTTTGATTGTTGAAGTATAGCAGACAAGCTAACGTCCCTACGCTTACGCCTATGGTCATTAGCAAAACCAAAGGTACTGCCAATGTGCTTCCGACCTTGAAGAAGAAACTGGATCGTGGCCACTGAAGCCGGAACACAACTCAAAATTGTGATGGCGGCATGCTCTAGACCAGGGGTGGTTGCCATCAAGTCGGGCAAATGCCCTACCACCTGGCTGTAGGTTGTTTTGGCGCCTCTTACGACAGGGCGCCCGACCGCAGGAATCAGTATTCCCTTTCCGTTCTTGCACGGAATATATGTTACAATAAATTATGTAATTATTTAAATATTAAAGAGCTCGTGTTAAAATGCTGTAGTATATGCTCTTACTTTCAAAACATAACTTCAAAAATAATGTAACTCGTGCTTATACAATAATTAAAACGCTGTGTGAAGTTATAGCGTCATAACTTGCTATGCTCATATAAAACCTGGGAGGATGCGGCGTTTTGTAACATCATATAAAGTATCTCATGATTTTACTATTGTGAGATAAAATTGTACACAATTTGCCGGTTTTCATCCTTGGATAGCTTATACGTCCGAGGTACCAATTACACTATTGTTTATCTTACACTATGAATAATATTGGAACACCTTCTTCGAATCAGTCAATGATTCGAGTTGGGATACTGGTGATGCGTTACAGGAGAGATAAAGGAGAAAGGAACACTCACTTTGCTTGCTGGGGTTGCTGGTTCTCTTCTTTAAACTTGTATTCTTTTCTCACGTTAACCTATATACTTAGCGGTTGCGCAGCAATACTGAACTGACACTTGACATCTTGACCAAATGTGGAAGCGCAGCGTCATAGATCGTTTCCTCGCACTGTCCGTCTTGTTCACGCGTGTGGTGTTGCGGATAGGGAAAAGAGGGAAAGGACAATGGGAGGATATTTACTTTATTTTTATTTTTTAATTTCGCGGTGTTAATGGCGCCAACAGATACTCACCAGGAAGTATGATGTATAAAACCCGTCAATGCGATTATTTGTTGGTATTACATTTTTTACAAGCTTTTATTTAACTTGCAATCGATGTACCTATGTATGCATGTAAGTTAGTATGTATGTTTGTAAGTTCGGGTGGAATCTTGCAAGTCAAATTTGACCAACTTCCCGGTTTCCGATTGAGCTGAAATTTTGCACGTATATCGCGTGACAAAGCAATATGGTATCATGGAGCTGATCTGATGATGGAGTCGGAAGGCGGCCATAGGAACTCCTGTACTAAACAATATAGGGGCGTTGTGTTTGGAGTCGTTTGACTTATCTTGGCTAGCACTCTGCTGCTACATGATATCCAGGATCTCAAAAGCTTATATTTAACAACCTTTTTAAAACAGCTTATATAACATGATGTAACATGTGATGTTTGTAAAAAATAATTCAGAATTTCATATTTCTTTATACTTAGGTACATGATGAAAGAAATGGTTTGAGATCGTTCAGTCCTTTGATGTATATTTTATTCAATTTGTCACCACAATCTTGGTTCAAGATCCGGTTTTATGTATGTATTACATTACACGGTGATATTGTTTGGTAACATTTTTATATTCATATTGAATCATCGTCGTTGTGAAGGGGTCTTTAAATTATTGTCACAAGTTTAGCGAGAGTCGAATTAAAGTGCCGTTAGAATTATCATAGAGTTTATTAGAACTATACAAACACGTATAACACAGGTACAAATATAACCGATCACAACAAATCCAAACATAATGCAGAAGGTCGTAATTCAGTAAACCGCGCATAGTCCGTCACTATGGTTCCCGAATCTACACACGTCACGCCTTGATCGTAGTTGTCGCTGAACTGCCTCCTCTCTCCATCAGGCCGTCGTTTTATACCTCACAAATACAAATGTCCCATATTGTAGTCGACGTAATCCGCAACACCTGGCTAATGATTCGGCCGCAAGCGGCCATAATCGAGTACGATAACACAATGGGCTGTTCTCTAGAAACGTATATCAATAAATAAGTAAACAAAAAGACGATCATAAAAGAAATACAATTAGTTCAAATGTTGACAAGTAATGTGCTTCGTGGAATTTGTCTTTGTCGGGGGGCTAAGTTGTAACATTATATAACTATTATGTGAATAATTGTAATAAACTCTTATCTATCTTTGTAGATGTATTTTGTATTTTCACATCATCATAATACTTGGCAGTACTTGGCACTGATAGATAGATAGACAACACTTTATTATACACAAATATAAAAACGAACTTAAAGACTACAATTATTTTGCTTGTCTGATAGTAACCAGAAGCGTGTTCCAAAGCTGTATAGCCTTAAAAGTAGAAGAATTGCTGTAGAAGTTGAGTTATGCGCAGGAGTGTTCAATTTAGTAGAAAGGCGTAAGTTATGAGGCCATGAAAGAAACTCAAAATTTTGTTTAAGGTAATCAGGAGTACTAGGGAAAAATAAAATACTATAGAGAAAAAAAGGATGTGAGTATTCCGGCGAAATCGAATTGGCAACGACTTGAATTTTTTTCGAAATTCAGAGACATGGTCATACTTGCGTAGGCCAAATATGGACCTTATGCAAAATTTTTGGAGGCGCTCAATTTTATCAAGTTGTTATGTCACTGACTTTCAGTTGTTGTAGAAAATATTTATTTTTACAAGCTTTTATTTAACTTGCTGTATGTAATGGATGTATGTATGTAAGTTCGGGTGGAATCTTGCAAGTCAAATTTGACCAATTTCCCGATTTCCGATTGAGTTGAACTTTTGCACGTATATGTATATCGCGTGATAATGCAATAATATGGTACCATGGAGCTGATCTAATGATGGAGTCGGAAGGTGGCCATAGGAACTCCTATACTAAACAAGATAAACCCGTCGTGTTTGGGCTCGTTTTACTTGTCTTGGCTAGCACTTGCTGCCTGATATTTACGATTTCAAAAACATGTATTTTAAACCTTTTTAAAAAAGCTTATTTGCTTATTCGCTTGTAGTCGGGTTTGTTTCTTTTTTTAATATTTCGTATTTTTTAAATTTTTAATTTCCTTCCACTGTTTATATAAGAATTACGATTTCATAAATAATTTCATTATTTAAAACACGTTTAGCTACTCTATACAAATGCTTGATACATGTATTGGAACACTATCTTCAGAACGTGGCTGATAGGAAATGAATTCGAGCGAAGGCTCTATTAAGCCAACACTTGTATGTGCCTACGTGTATTGCTGATTTCGTATCGACTTTAAGCTCACCCTATCTATGCAGGTATCTAATGTAAATGTAAGCTAGGAAATTGAAGCAATATATTTAGGGTTACACGTATACGTAATATAGAAACTTACTGATAAAAGATTATATTCGCCTGTCCCTATTAACAATGTAGGATATGCAATTTTCGACATTTTGGTTTTATTTCAGTAATCGCCCTAAAAAAGCATTGTTTTTCAATAGCAGCAACAAAAAGGTAATTTTTCCTCGTAGTTTTTAAAATAGCTACATTAACAATGTCATATAAGCCACCATCTCCCACTAACAATGACGAATGTTAACTCTCGACATTATTAGTGGGGCGCGAAGGGTGTATGCGCACGCGGATGTGCCAGTACGGACCATGTTAGAGGAACATGCACTTGTCACGAGCTAATTTGGCGCAAATATTATTGCGTAAAGGTTTTTTGTTATTATTATAATATTACTTAATTGATAAAATATATTACATTTTCCGATTGATATTGTCGGATGTACCATGTCCAACATTATTTACGGTCTTGTAGAATGTAAACTATGTCGGTAATACCACATCCGACTTTCTTGTTGGTTGGAATATCTATTAATTAAAAATTTATTAAAAATTGTGTTTAATTTATAATATCAATTTAATACGACATAAACTTAAATAGGATTTACTAATAACAATGTTGTATGTGGCACTTCTTACAAATAATAAATGTTTTTGTCCATATAACTTTGTTGGATGTGACAGATCCGACAAATCATGATGACCCATGTACGGATAACAAAGCCATTACAAGATTTTCAAATATTTAGATAAGTAAAAATGTTATTTAATTGCATTGCAAATAAGCTCTCGAACATATATTAACACATAATAATTTTTTTGTCAGTTTGTCTATGAATGTCAAAGAAGCAAGTGAGGTGTGTAAGAATGGGCCTGTCTGGCGCTCTGTTGTTCGTGCTTACCCCGCAAGGGACCTGGCGTGAAGTTATGTATGTAATTTTTTTGAAAATTTAATTCTTGTAGTAAAAAACAAAAAAGCAATTCAGAGTTCAGAGCGCTGTCCTGTAAAGTTGCTGATTTTCAGATCTGACTCTGTTAATAGGGACAGGCGATATAACTTGTGGAGATACTTTGCTTCTGACTTTTTTTGGCCGTATGTCACTGTAATGGGTTTAATGGAAAAGCAGCACCGGGCCCCGAATCTGTAACTCAATCGGCAATCGAATCCAATTGGAATCGTAACTTTTGACGGTTTAAACCATACTAGCTTAATATTCAATCAATCTTCATTTGACCGAGACTGATTTAATGTAAATTTTATAGATGACATGACATGACTTAGGCCGATGCCATGAGTCCGTAAGACGGCCACGGAGGACAAAAATGACATTTGTCCAACAAGTATTGTTTAAGTTTTATATAGCCTACCGCCAGCCCGGTCATTTTAATTATTTAGTTTTAATTTTGTTTATGGTTATTACTTGCTCTATGGAAGCCTAATCTAATTTTAAAAGGGCTCGGATAATCAAATAAATTACCGCGCTTAAAACCGTTAAAATTTACTTTTATTATGACTCGACTGGTAAGTTATTCTTTTGCTAAGGTCACAGACTTGGGGTCGTTGTTATTACAACCAGCAATTTGATGGGCTACGGTCAATTTAGAACTTCGCTTCTATACCTGAAAGTTCAAGAGAGTGCTTCACTAGTGTAATTTTCTCCTTCTTATATATAAAAATGAATGTTTGTGTGAATGTCTTTTATACAATCGTTAAGTATACATTTGATCATGTGATGATCTTTAGCAAAGTTGTTGTGCATGAGCCAAAGAAGGTTTCTGAGTTGGTACACAATTGGTCCCGGTAGGTGGTGCTACTGTCGGCATATTTATTGAGGCTTTTCCGGGCAGGACGACGTCTGACGGGACAGCTAGTTAACCGAATATCAACTTTTCCATCACATGAATATCGAGGCGATTGAGCTCTTCGAGAACACGGACCTAGTAAGGCTTAGCTGAACAAAGCTCTTCATTAGTTCTATAAACAAAGTTACAATGTACGAGTAGTGTAGTGTCTTCGCTATTAATGAAGAGCTTACGGACAGAGTGTTTTCGCCTTAATAAAAAGTTTAAAAAGTGTTGGTGTTATTTATACTAGTTTAAGAGAATTTAGGTTATATACCAATTACATTGGCAATCAAATCCTTCTTTAAATAAATATATTATAATTAGTTGACCCGCCAACTTTGTACCTCTTCAGAATCAATAAATAAAAAAGCTGAATGATAATTGCAGAATGTTTCAACTTAAGTAAAATATGTGCTCAAACCTTAACCGGAATGAACATCAAACGTTTGACATTCAAAAACAAAAAAAAATAAAAACTACACTTTTATATTTATTATTGGGTTTATGAAGGACTTGGAAATGTAATTGATTTCTAACCCACGGGCGGGACGAATATCAAATGTTTGACAGGTAGGAATAGTTTCTAAGAAAAAGCGAAATTGTTGCTTTTACTATATTCCAAGCATTTTTTTCATATTTACTCACCTTTTAAACCTTGCTTGGACTTCCACAAATAATTCAAAATGAAAATTAACCAAGTCAGTCCAGCCGTTCTCGAGTTTTAGCGAGACGAACAAACAGCAATTGATTTTTATATAATTATATAGATAATTATAAAGATGGATGCAGAAATCGCGGAAGGCCACGACACACCTTCCATGACCAAATTGATCGTTTATTAGCAGAAGGTGATGTCAGGAGCCTTAAGAACAGACGAGAGTGCATGACAAGAACTATGAATGTCAAAGAAGCAAGTGAGGTGCGTAAGAATAAGCCTAAATGGCGCTCTGTGGCTCGTGCCTACCCCGCAAGGGACTTGGCGTGAAGTTATGTATGTATGTATGTATATAGATAATAATTTAGATCTACCTGTAGTTACTTGCTTTTGTTATTTTTTCGATTTTTGTTCCTAACGCAATATTCATTGTGGAAAACTTTTTTCATCTTATCAAGCACTAAAACACCATTATGTCAGTACTAGTAAATTTCTTTTTAGCCAAACTTTAGGCAATATCTCACGCATGTCATGAAATATTCTAGCAAGATATATAAAAAAACGATACAACGGAAAATGGTCTGAGTTATTACTTGCAGATTTCAGTTACACGATTTTCCACTAAATTACAATAGAATACATGAAAATGGAGAAAACTGAAATGAATTTATCAATAATTTGAAATATACAAATAAAAAATTGTAGTGATACAAACCTTTTGATACTGTAGTATATTCAGAAGTGTTGAAATGATGTAAAAAAAATTACAACAGGTGATGTCAAGAGTCTTAAGAACAGACGAGCGTGCATGACAAGAGCTATGAATGTCAAAGAAGCAAGTGAGGTGTGTAAGAATAAGCCTAAATGGCGCTCTGTTGTTCGTGCCTACCCCGCAAGGGACCTTGCGTGAAGTTATGTATGTATATATATACAACAGTGGATGTATGTATATATACTGTGAACTTATGTATGTATGAATATATGTACAAGAGTGATTTTTTTGCCGACCAATGTTATTTATGAGTCTCTACAGATTAATGTCATATTAATACGGTAATCTTATTCATTTTGAAGAGATGGATGGATGATATGATGATTTGTGGTGTGTCAGAAGATGTATGTCAGAATAGAGAAGTGAGGAAGGAAAAGACATTGTGCCGACCCCAAAGCATTGGGAGATTCTTGTAATACCGCATGCAATAAAATCCTCGTTTCCCTTTCCGTAAGTGTATGTACATTTTGTGTGGTTATAAGTAAATAAATATGTTTTTTTTCTGAAAAAACCTATTTTTCAGGTTATTATCGATGCGACCCACCCGATAATTGATAAAAACAAAAAAGTATTTAAAATTCAATTTTATGTTTACCTGGCTCACATTGGTTAATTTATCCAAATTGGATGACAGAAATGAATCACACTAGAAAGAATGAATTACACTACAAAGAAGTCACAATATTAAAACATAACAACTATTTTTTTTATTGTACGAGTTCAGCAGACAGATATGGACCTCTTGATGGAAAGCGGTTACCATCGCCTATGGACATTTGCAACATCAAAGTTGCTACGAATGCGCTGCTGCTCTCTTAAGGGAGACTGAAACCTGGTCACTAATGCCGGAACACAACTCAGTGGATATCGTCAAGCTAAAGATTCCTACTCTCTCTTATTACACCAACCTAATTTAGAGAAAAGGTCCCTAAATCAGAGGAGTTGATTGACACAACGCTATAAGGGGCTATTCATAAATTCGGACTTAAATAACCTATATACAAAGCTACATTGTCTTTTCGGTCAGCACACAAAAATGTTAATCCAACATCGTTTTAGTACGGAAGTGGGTTATTATAACACCTTTTGTGTTCAACGATGACTGTAAAGCCATTTTAGAATGATATAAAACATTTTTAAGACAGTTTCACAACTATGTCGCCAGGAAAAGCCTTTATAGAATATTTTACGAAGCAATGAAATCTACATTGTTGTCGGGTACCCCATGCCATTACTTTTATAGTCTCACTAATAATCGCCCGTGGCTCCGTTCACATAAACGACGACAGTATTTCTTTTGGCCTGAATTTGGTAGTTATTTAGGTTTTCCTGAATTTTTGCTAATTTGATTGTTAAGTAAGGTTGAATAAGTTAATTTTTATTGATTTTTCATTTTGTTTTTTTTTAACTTTTTTGTGAAATTTTCCAAATTATGTTATTTGTGTTTATATACCACTGGCAACACTTTACACTTCAAATGCGAATTTGCCTTTGAAACTACTCCATAATTTAAACTATAAAACAGGATTAAATTATAAATAAGCAGTTAGTTAGTTAAAAAATCACATATGAAACCTTATTTTAACATCTAAGTTCGTTTACTTTTTAAAGTTTCACAATGTCTCATTTCCATCAAACTTGTAACATAAAAATGAACCGTTATTTTCTGTATTATTTAACATTACGATGCATCAAGGAGTACTGATGCAGCGTAATGTTATATAATACATATATATCCTTCAGATAAACATTGTAGAACTTCTAAATATCTTTCTTCTCGAAGCACCCACATAATCATCGCCAAATTATTGTTTTTCTTTTTTCGTGCACGCGGTTAGACTGTGACACCCTGCTAAATAAGGTCCGAAATAGTTCATCAAAGTGCAGCTTATTAAAAAAGTGAAAAAGCACTGTCTTAATTTTTTTTTCTGTATCATGTAATAAATTTGGGGTCCTAGCGCTCTAAAACTTTATCGAGATGTCGCCGAACGCCTAATAGACCTCCCACGCGACCAAAAGGCTGGCGTCTATTTTGCTAAAACGATAAGCATGGCTATTCAGCGTGGTAACACCGCCAGCCTTTTGGGAACGTTCCCGGTAAGTGACAGTGGTTTGGGACCAATATTTTATTTATAATTTTGAGTTAGGTTTTATATTTTTAAGTTAGGTTTATTTATAGGATATTTTAGTTTTTGTTAATAGTTGTTAGATTTAGGTAATTTCAATTTATTTCTGGTTTAAATTATATTTTACATTACATTATATAAATAGTTAAAACAAAAAATAAAATGTATACACCACCCTGCCTTTTGTTTCTCCCCATCTCGCTAGACTCATAGATTTGCTGCAAAACTCTTTAAGGGTTCAGGTCACCTTTCTACATCACCACTATTTTATAATTTTGTATGTATGTAACTTTTTGTGTACAATAAAGAACAATAGTAAACGAATAAAGGCAACACATTGAGGTACTGGAAGAGTTGTTCCAAGTCCAATTCTAGTATAGTAAATATTAACAATGAAAACAATGTCTCCAGTGCCAAAATCTTGTAAACACTTTTAGCAGATGTAAACGGAAAGTGTTCAATATTTGGTTACCATTCTATTTATCGGAAAAGGTTGAATTGGTTGAATGTCTATTGTCAAATATTTAACGTTGTTTTTCTATAAACGCGGTCCTGCGTACTTCACATAGATTTTAGGGTTGAATTATAACGAAATTTGTTTTTTTACAGCTTAAGATCAAATTCAAAAGTTTTTATTCAAAGAAATATAATTTAAGAATTAAGTATACTTTCTATGTTATATACAGCTCTTCGCAACGTATCATCGCTATTTGAGGAGAAGAAAGATCCATAAATATTTAAAAACAATGCTAGAACAAAACATATTTTAAGCGTTTTTCTCTAAAAACATACATTCGTAGAGTAAAATTATAACCAAAAAGTCTTTATTCTACAGTCATATTACAAAATTTAAGTCACATCTAGATACGTAATTAAATTCATAAATTTAAAAAATATTTCAAATTAGTCAATCTATCTATGTTCTTTCTAAAAAAATGTAACACATTATTATTTATCTACGGAAGTCGCCTCAGCGGTGTAGGCCTCCCCAAATTTTCTCCATTCATCCCTATTTCTTGCCAGTCATGTCCAATGTGGACCGCATCTCTTCTTCAATGTGTCTTTCCATCTTTTATTTGGTCTCCCTATTTTCCCCTTAGCGCCTCTGGGTATCCATTCTGACACTTTCCTTGTCCATTTGTCCGTGTTCATTCAGTGAACGTGTCCTGCCCATTTCCACGGGCACACTCATGTATATGAAATATCACACGCATACAGACGCGCACACACATACATACTCACACACAACATACTCACACACATATGTACAAACGCACACATACACACAACACACGGCGCGTGCACACAGACACACTAAACACACAACATACTCGCACAAATATGTAGTAACGCACACATATACACAACACACGGCGCGTGCACACAGACACACTAAACACACAACATACTCACACAAATATGTACTAACGCACACATACACACAACACACGGCGCGTGCACACAGACAGACTAAACACACAACATACTCACACAAATATGTACTAACGCACACATACACACAACACACGGCGCGTGCACACAGACACACTAAACACACAACATACTCACACAAATATGTACTAACGCACACATACACACAACACACGGCGCGTGCACACAGACACACTAAACACACAACATACTCACACAAATATGTAGTAACGCACACATATACACAACACACGGTGCGTGCACACAGACACACTAAACACACGCAGGCACATACTAAAGACACACGCTTCCGCACACTCGAGTGCTTGAGCAACATTCAATCACATAATACCGAATTATATTTTTAGCGTATAAAAATCGAGGAAACAATAAACGTTAATTTAAATACGGACATTGTAACAATTTATAGACACTGTAAACATATTTTTTACAACGAGAATTTCCAAATAACACTGTTTTTACAGCGTCAGTTGACACGAGATTTGTTTCCACTGGGTAATTGCTTTATGAAAACAATAGACTTTTAAAGGGTTACCCGTTTTTTGGGTTTTTGTTTATAACCATCTGCTTTTAATATAGAAATTTGTGTTATGGATATTTGTTACCGTATAATTGAAGTGTTAAGAATGTTATTTATTTATGTGCCCGCAATTGTGTGTATATATATATTGACCTGTTTTTAATGTACTGTAACCAAATGAAGGAATATAAACTGCTAGCGGTAGACGTTGTTCTGCCCAGAAAAAATATAAATGTAGGTTTCGATTCCAGCGCCACCCACCGGTTCCAATTGTGAATCTAAATAATCCGGGGACCCACTTAAACAGATACAAATATATATAGGTACCTATTAGGGTGGCGCAATAAAACCGAATATTTTTCTTTTGAGTCTCGAGTGAAAAATGTTACTTTTTGATGATTTAAGTACCCTCCAAAGGACAGCTCAAAAAAAATTTAAGAGGTCGCTCCATTTTTTAAGAGATCAAAAATCGCCAATAATCCCTTTTTTTTATTCAATTGTTTTTTTCTTCACGGTATAATTTTATAGACCAAAAAATAATAAGATTCTAAAAGTTTCAGTTTTAAATTTGAATTCGAAAAGGTCACTCATATTTTTTTTTAATTAACTAGTGTGAATCAATTCAGATTTTTTCAAACGACCTTTTAGTATGTCTATTAATATTCTATTGTTTTCTTTTATTTAGTCATATAATCGATAAAAAAAACAGCACGAGATGAATTACAAATCAAACACAAAACAAAAAATATAATTTTGGTGTTTTTATCTCTCTCTCTCTCTCTCTCTCTCTCTCTCTCTCTCTCTCTCTCTCTCTCTCTCTCTCTCTCTCTCTGTGTGTGTGTGTGTGTGTGTGTGTGTGAGTGTGTGTGTGTTAGCGTTTGCCCGCGTTGAAGAAAGCTGTAATTATCTAAATACACAAAGTAAGCAATTTCAAAATTATTACAGTCCCGTTTTGGCTTTTTTTCGAATCCCTAAAAAAGTACAAAAAGCTACGATCACGAAATGCATGTGCATTTCGCTTTGCTGTCATGCTTTATTCATCCAAATGTCCAGCACTGGTAATCACATTTCCCGTGTCACGTATTTCATTCGTGGACACAAAGCCATTCAAATTTGCGGCCAAATTTAATTTTTGCGCGTTTTCAATAGAAGTGGTTAAAATCGGCCAAGTGCGAATCATTTCGCATGCATTGAAGGATTCCTGGCAACAACAGTAAGTCTTTATCCTAAAACAGGTATAAATTGAAGATTGCTATATATTTCTTTTTAACACAATTATAAAATTACATACTATTGAATACAATGTAAGAAAACTTAACTTATTTGTATTGTATTCTACCCATAGTCCCTCAAGACTATAAGTAGAATACTGAGCCCAGATCACCGTCTTCTATGGGTAAGGTGCCCAGAAGGCTGGCTACGTTTCCTCGCTGGATCGCCATACTGATCCGTTGGCCGAGGTAGGCACCAGCCCTCTGATCACCTGAAGAGTCGATGAGTCGTTTTGATAAATTTTGGTAGAGGCTCATGGCCTCAGGACCCCACGGTCCAAGCGTCTCGACAGCAAACGGCACAAACATATAACTCTCACTGAGGGTTGCATATTTATATTATATTATATTCTTTTTAATAAATGCATTTATGTACTTATTATTAAAATGTAAGTAGTTTGTACTACATGTTACGTATACTACCATCGCCATTATGTATGTATATTATCGCCAAGACCGCCCTTTGTACATAACTAGATATGATTTTAAACTTTAAGTTCATGTCTGTATTCATGTACAATAAATTGTTATCTATCTATACCTACTAGGAAAACTACTTAATAACTCTTCTGGAGAAATAGCGTTAAATAGTTTTTTTTAATATTTTCAATAATATTTACTCACTCCTGAAAAAAGTCAGGATTTTCTTTAAGGTAATATAAAAGATAAATCTTTCATAGTAATTTTTTAATATCACATTAATTTAATCGCCTTTACACTCTCTGAGAGCAGCCCTCATTTGCATTTATAGACTTAGATTGAAGCTACTTTGATGTTCAGTATTCTGTTGTAGGTAGTAAAACATTTGTGTTATCAACCCCTTCATACAATTGGCCATAAATACATAAATCGAAACCCCTTTGATACATATTACCGTGTAACGGCATCCTATCGGTTGGGATGAATCGTTCATTAGCTATGATGGGGACCATTCAATCCCGTTCATTATTCTCGGTAATGTAGAATATTGGGCACAGATAATAAAAATGGATGTGATATTAATGATTTTGTTATGAGTTTTTGTTTCGAATTTAAGGGTGACGTTATGCTGTGGAGATTTATTTTCAAAATTATAGGCTAGTGCGTATCAGACCACGCACATAGAAGGGTTCTGTGGAAGCGAAAAATGTCCACTTTGTGCATGATATCCTACTAATATTATAAAAGTTTGTAAGAATGTATGGATGTATGTTTGTTACTCTTTCACGCAAAAACTACTGAATGGATTTTGATGAAACTTTACAGTAATATAACTTACACATCAGAATAACGCATAGGCTATTATAATTTATAAAGATATAGTGTGAATTATTCAAAATATAACGATTTTCTATCTCCACGATGGTGAAACCGCGGGGCGCAGCTAGTGGAAAATAAAAAAACATATCTCGAAAACTACTTAACGGATCGTATTCAAATAAATTTTATTTGAAAGTGTTTTGAATTCTATCGTCCTGACTCTTATACAATTTTCTAGCAAATATTTTGAGGAGACACAGTTTTTAAGAATTAGCAAAAAATATTTGACCTCCTATTGGCTTAAATATGAAAAAGTTCAAAATATGACTAACAGCAACCCTTTTTTATATCGATTGAAGAAACCATTTACGCATCCCCTGCGATCTCGGGGGTGATCAACGACGGGTTTATGAGGCTTTCGGGGGGCGGTTGTGCACTCACCTTCCCTACGAAGTAAGTTGCAAAATACTGTTGTAGAACATCATTATGTAATATCATTGACAAAACATTATAATATTCTAGTTGTATAGAACATAATTTTCAATTATATATTTCAATAAAAAAGTACAATCTTATCTTCAAACATTTTCCAATAGTTACCGACCGGCACTGTTAAACCACTATCCATTAGGCTACTAGCCATTATACCACTACCCATTAAATCACTACCCATTAAACCACTACCCATCAAACCACTACCCATTAAACCCACTACCCATTAAACCCACTACCCATCAAACCCGATTATATTTTAAAATATCGATTGTTTCTGAAATAATTAACTGTGTTATATAAAGACATAGACATAGACAGAGGAATATGGGTGTTTAGGATACCTGGTTGGAACACAGTGTTAATAAGTATTGAAAACTATGGAAAACTATGGAAAGCCATTGAAGTATACAATCAACACCAATACAGTAATCTCGTGAAAAATCCACAAATGGCGTAAAGAGGCCATACACTGTACCGCGTTCAGCAATTTTCTTTGTAGTTAACACTGTTTTCTTCTAGTTTCCATCTGCCGAGTAACAGGCGATAAGGAACTTCGTTCCAAAAGGCTTCAGTGATTTTCTAAAACGGCTAGGTACGTGCGTCAAAAACGAACAAACTTCACATTTATTATTTATGCCATTTTAATATATTTAATAGTTAAGTAGTTAGCTTGCGGATAAATCATCGTTTAGACAGACATCTACTTTATCGACAACTTGGTACTTAAGTGGAAAATTACTGTCTAAATAATGATAACGACATAAACTGTCAGTTTCAAAAATTAAAAATATTTATGAAAATATTGAAATAGGTCTATACCTATATAGTAGTTGTTGTTTGCGATACTAGACTGTTTTTGTACAAACAACTGCTGTAGTACACAGTACTGTTTGCAGTTGTTAGCATACACTTGCGAAACACTGTTAATATTAATAAAAAATTCGAATAAGTTAAAAGGTTACTATTTCTTAGTACGCAAAAGTGAAATGTGTGTTTGTGTTGTGTGGTTGTGAGTGTTGGTGTTTTGTGGTTGTGATTGTGGGTGTTGTGAGTGTGTGTGTTGTGAGTGTGTTGTGTGTGTGTGCAGGTTTTTTAGATCAGCATAGTAATTTTTTTATGTCTTCATAAGAGAGTTCTACTAACCAGTTCACTAATGTCAGCTTACATTCACGATGAGTTAAGGATATATGTTCAGTAATTTAGTTTACTAACCACTTAACTAATTCAAATGCAAACCAGGCTTTAAGCCTTTCTAGTGATTATACCTCTCTTTTAATCGAAGTAACTATATTTGAATGACAATTAAATTACTGTCATACAACCTACATCGCAGTCCTGTCACTGCCATAAGCTTCGAATAACCGTTCAACATAAAAGCATTTACTCCATAAAAGTTTAAGAGAAATACTTTTGAATTAAATGAGAAAACTTATTCTTTAATTCTCTTGAACGTGCATCACATTATTTCATTGATTTTTTTCTATTACATTTTAAACTTAAGCCCAGGGTTAATAGAAAAATTCTAGCAATAAAGAAACCGACTCTCTCGAAGTAACTAAAAAGCAAAAAATAAATATTCCCACATTTTAAAGTCGTTACGAAGTAACATATAAACGTTAGTATATTTTTCAATGTTTTAAAATTTCACGACTAGCACATAACGCACATAATTAAAACTACATTTTAACTGTTTTAAGCTAGTTTTATTTCGACGTTTCGAACAGTTTTTAGTAACCGTGATCACGGAAACCAAAGTTGTTAAGTATTTTACAGTTTACACTTGACATCCTAGGAACATAAAGCATTAAGATATCAAAGAAAAATACTTCGCATCATAATTGAAATGAAAATTTTATTACAATTGAAAATAAATAGAGAAAAGAACTTTTGATAAAACATAAATTGCTTGAGTAAATAATTACTAACAACGTTTCTCGCAATATTTAAATAATTAAACATTATTTCATCCTGATAAAATATTCTTCTAATTTCGTAAAATCAAAGGGACATTTTTTGTTCAATAATTTGAGACTACTAATGAATTTCTATTGACTCTGTCATTAGGGCTGGGATAATAATCGTGTTATATTAACTTTCATACTAAGGCGTTTCAAGGCCTCAAAAGTTCGTGTTTTTCTTTGATGTGTCAGTCAGTGAGACCAAGCAACTATATATGTATTGTTAATAGTTGCGAGACTCGAATTAAAATTATTATAGAGTTTATTAGAACTATACAAACATGTATAACACAGGTACATATATAACCGAACACAACAAATCCAAACGTAAAGCAGAAAGTCCTACTGAATAAAACGCGCAAAGTCCGTCACTATTAGATTTCCGATTGTAGTACACACGTCACGCCCATATCGTGGTCGTCACTGAGCTGCCTGCCTCTCTCCATCAGGTCGTCATTTCATACTACACGAATGAAACTGAATCCGCAACATCTGGCTAATGATGCTAATGAGCGAGTACAATAGGCTATTCTCGACAATAATTAGAAACGTATGCCAATAAAAAAGTGAACAAAAGAAGACGATCATAAAAATATTACAATTAGTTCAAATGCCGACGGGTAATAAATATGCTTCTACAAATCTGTACGTGGAAATTGTCTTTGTCAGCGCCTAGGTTGTAACAGTATGCATAATAGATAATATAATAGATAGTATTGATTTTTAGTAATATTCTTTACTATTAAGTTACAAAACGTCCCAACACCAAGTTTTAAATGGAAACTGAACAGCCTTTCAATATCCATTGGGAAAACTAAGTGAAAATTCGTTAACTGATGAATTATCAAAACAGATAACTCGAGAATTTCCTTAAAAAACTTCAGGGCGAAAGCTTTTATCCGTCACTTTACTTTTTATATTGTTTGAAGTTCGTGAATATTTTATTGACACTTACCAAAAGTTTTGTATTTTGTAGAATAGATATACATATTGAAATATTTAATACCATACCATAGTGAAATATTTACTAAAGAATCATTATGTTATTTAGGTTTATGGCTTGGCAGCTAGGCCTTTGAGCCAGATCTTAGTTTACAATATAGTTTCTTCATTTTCTTATGCCTATGCGTAGTACAACTGAACTGTAAATTATCAGCTGCTGCCATTCAACAGAGTTCTTGTGATAACCCAAAAGGCTACATTTGAATACATAGTTCACAAAACTATCAATATCCTACAACTATTGTTCATTTTAGAGTAATTTTACACATTTTTAGACTATAAAACTGCACAGCACAACATCTCCTTTCAGTTCCCAAAAACTCCAAGAATCATTATGATTACATCGTCAGTCTGTTCTTGTTATCATTGTGTATCAGTCTGTTCTTCTATTAGTCACAATCTATTTTGCCCTGATGTGTGAGGCTTTATCTTGGATAATCATTCACGGGGCAATTTCACGCGAATGTGACGTTGTGTTTAATTCGTTATTTCAGATGCTATATTGTTTTTAAATGTTAATGAACTTACATATTGACAGATAACGTATGTATACTGTATATACACAAATGTAAAAGCGTTATTTTTAACGCTTTAAACAAGACGCATTCAGCCACAGTTAATATATTTAAGTGCAGATGTGGCCCTACGATAGGATGCCTTACTATTTATTATATATTGAAGCTATTTATTATATATCGTCAGCAAATTCTTAGACTTAAAATGTGCGCTAGTTTTTATCCTGGGATTTTTTCTGGGAATGATTTTATATGGCCAGATATAAAACAACGAATTCCAATATTTTTTGTATTCAGTGAACGATAGCAAACTTTATGTTCTATATGTCATCTTTTTTATTCCGGTAATCCCGCGGTAAAGTTCCCGGGAGCAGTTTGTAGCTGTTCGGATGCATAAATATTAGCTTATTCCGACACAGTTTCCGCTAAAGCAATAGTTTCTATTCTTTTTTTAAATACTGCGATCTTTGTGTCCCAAGAATTCCAAGGGCATTAATTGTCCGTTTTCATATCTTATCAACGGTTCATTTGCTTTAGCAGCGGTTTCAATTTGACGTAAACTATATTTATAAATAGTAATTTTGAAATTCAACTGATGGTAAGACAAACGAATGAATAGTAAGATATAATAATATGAAGGTACAGGCTAGAAGGCGGCCCTGTCTCTAATGGTTAATTAAAACCCCAAGCTGCTTTATTGGTAACTCGCTGTCACTGTCAATTAGCTGTCATTCTATGAAATTACAATTAATAAGTCGTAGTTATCTATTGTACTCAGTTCTAGAAAATTATTTCGTACAAAATAATTGATTTCTAAGTTTGTAAGAAAATGTTTAATTTAGATTCTCCTAAGATTACATATTTGGTCTGTGAGGTAGTTTAATTGACTTTTCTTTGTTAAAGGCAGGCTATTACAGGCCCGCCATTTGACAATATCAGCCGTCATTTGCACCAAGGCTATCGACACGCTTATAGATAGATGTACTATCTGTCTTTATGTTTCACAATTGGGTATTTTATATTTGTTTACAAATGGAAAGATTTGTTTTAAGAACTCCCTCCAAAGTTCAGCTCAAAAAAATTATTAATTAATTTTTTTACGCCACCCTAATAGGCATACGTAACATAACAATGTAAAATATATAAAAAAAAGGTTTCTATATTTTAAATTCGGTGCCAAGTAACACATAAAAATTATTATTTTCCTCACACTCTAAAGCCAACGAATTAACCTTTGTCTCTCAAATATCTAATACAATACAATTACACTATGATTACTACTCTATTTTATGTATAAATCAATACACCTAATATATATGTACAACATATTTCGGTCTTATTTTTATATATAATTGACTTCCCATATTGTATGTTCAAAACCCACAAGTCACAAACTTTTCTAATCTCTCCTGGAATAAATTGTTCTTAGTGATAAGATCGCCTATTGTTTTCTATACTTACGTAATGTTATGCAGTAAAGTGGATTCTATTTTACAACAACAAAATATACCAAAATGTAATAATATAATATAATAACCCGCAGGGGGGCTTTGTGGCGAAGCCTTAGGTGAGTGGCGACACCTCGTACCTGACTCCGGGGACCAACACAAGGCCCCCGCCTCCGTGCTTGCCTTAACCAGCCGGCACGGGGTGGAGATCGCTAGAGCTAAGACTCAAGCTCCAGGGGTGGAAGTGATAAATGGCCTAACGTCGGAAATATCTTCGGTGAACCTGCAGCCCACCTCTCTACACCCCTTAGCCACTCACACCCATGTTGCCCCTGCCTTTTATGGCATTTTTAGGGGCCCATGCAGGGAGTGGCGAGTCACCTCTGCCCATTTTTCCATGTTCCCTGAACATTGCGACGGGCAGACGCCATAGTCCCCATATTCCCAGACCGCCAGTACCACTAACAGTTCACCCCAATAGCCCGGTACTTTTTGTCCTCATTTCCCACAATAGTCCTACACTGGCCGGGGCTTGTCCTTGGGTACATTATTATATGGTGTAGACAGGGATAATCGCCAGTCAGTGTCACGCCACATATTTACATTAAATTTGTCAACGGGCCTCTACGTGTTGGCCTCCCCATGGCCCCAGGCAAGCCATCCAAAAGTTTGGGCCATTTTTATGGCCCTTAGTCTTGAAAGACATACATATAATATAATATAAATTTAAAAATATGTTTTACTTGGCCCCTTCAACTTCAAGGTATAGAAAAGTTGTTACCTTCTTAATCTTTTAAGTCTTTTTTTGTTAGACATTTTTTATTGAACTATGAAGTGAAAAATTATTTAAAAAACGAAGTTAGTGTTTATTTTTTTTTTTTTTATTACAGGAGATCAGCAGACAGGCAGACGGCCCACTTGATGGACAGCGGTTACCATCGCCTATGGACATTTGCAACACCAAAGGTGCTACGAATGCGCTGCTGCTCTCTTTAGGGAGCCTGGAACCTGGTCACTAATGCCGGAACACAACACAAGGTTGTTATGGCGACATACTCTAGACCAGGGCTGGTAGCCACCCAGTCGGGCAAATGCCCTACCACCTGGCTGTGGGTTGTTTTGTCGCCTCTTACGACAGGCCGCCGGGCCGCAGGAAATTGTATTCTTTCTCCGTTCCTGCACGGATAAAATAAGTTAGTGTTTATTTTCAAAAAAATTTTTGAATGGAAATTGTTACAATTTTAAAGAATAATAGCGAATATTAGTATTAGTTTTTTTGTAAGCTTAAAAAATCCGCTGTTATTCTTCAAACATCCTGATTTGAAACAGTAATATTGTTACGAAATATATTTTGTATATTTTGTATAAATATATTTTATTACCTTTTGGCATTTGGACTTGTTTTGTTTACTTTGTGTTTAAAATTTGCGATAACAGCCCATTGTGTATTGTAATCTTTTACGGCCTATTGTTGTATTGTGATCACTGCCAAATGTCACGTATTTAAAAAATAACAAACTGATTCTAAGAAATTGGGTCCACGCGGCCGGGCAGACATATTGCATCTGTGCAGTATAAAGCAATACCTCAAAATTGAGAGATGAGGCAGTTGAGCGATAACCACAAGCGAATCAAGCCGTATGTACATTCGGTAATCTATTCAGTGACAGACTTTACGCGTGTTATTATATGTATACCTGTGTTATACGTGTTTGTATAATTCTAATAAACTGTACAGTAACTCTAACGGCATTTTAATTCGAGTCCTGTAACTCGTAACATTAAGATAAATCTCTACCACGGATTTAAAGTGAGTGAGGTTGTGGAAAAATAATCTTATAAGGATAAGTAATTTTAAGCACCAGCACTAGAGAAGATTGTCCTGAAATTATTATAACATAATCAGGTATAGTGCATCACGTACTGTCTTAGTTATTGGAAAACAGGAGCGTAAGACCGCTTGCGCCCAAAGCCTCGCCTCTGTTGCTCTCAGACTTGTTTAACGTAAGGTTTAACAAAGTTTTCATAGACTACGCAATATAGTAGACAGTTCGGTTTATATTTTTTCTTTATTGAAGATCTTTAGGTTCTTATATAATATCAGAGGTATATTGAGATATTATGTTGCTAAGGTTTGGAGTACGTAATGAGATTGAATGAAAGAAAAAGAAAGAATTATGATGAAATCACAAACATTAAGACAAAAAACAGTTAAAATATACTTTAAACATAATGATTTGTATGATGCGATTAGTGAAAGTAAGTTAAACAAGAAATATGTGACTATGGGAAATAGATGTGACATTTATGTATATATATCATACCATACATTTACATGAAGCGTATGATTTTTTTCAAATAATCAAGAATATAAAAGTTGAAAAAGTATTTTTCAATGTTTTGTTTGTTTGATTGAACGCGCTAATATCAGGAACTACTGGTCTGATTTGAAAATTCTTTTAGTTTTAGATAGCCCATTTATCAAGGATCGCTATAGGCTATATATCATCACGCTAAGACTATTAGGAGCGAAGCACCATTGAAGAATGTGTCAAAATCGGGGGGTTTTGAAAACAAATTCCACGCGGGTGAAAACACCCAAAACCCATATTTATTAACTGACTTAATTTCATTATACTTTATTTGAATATATGTATATCCACCACACGTATCTTTTTCAAAAATTGTAACTATGGTTTAAATAAATTAAGTAGTAGACTCTAAGAAAATTATGTATAAAAAACAAAACATATGTCTAACAGTATCGAGGGTGAAATGGGAACAAAGAGCGAGAAAGAAGTGACCTGTTGCGCCACGTAGCATTTTAAAATATTATAGTAAACAGTTACATTATATTGAGCAATTGAGTATAATTCTTTCATATTAGTAACTAAATAATTTATTTTAGCAATTGTTATTGTCTAAGTTGCTTTAATTTATTAACAATTAGAATCTGACTTAATTTAAGAAAAGAAGCTTATCATAAATAAATATTAATTCAAAATAATTTTTACAAAAATATTAGTCATATAGTATGAGCAGGGTCGCGTGAGTCGCTCTTACAGCGATGTTATACATAGTCTTTAACTAGATTATACTTTTGTTTATAATATATATATAATAACAGCCCATAAATGTCCCACTGCTGGGTCGAGCCTCCCACTATAGGGGAACAGACAGTATACCCGCCACGATTGTCCAAGGTGGCTTGGTTGATTTGATACATCGGTTATCTCTATGTACAAGTTGCATCACAATGTTTTTTTTTTTACTTTGTAGCACGTGGTAATTGTAACAATATGCACATACACATTAGGTAAAAAAACTGTCCTAGTGGTGCATGCATTCAGGCCAGGATCAAACCCGCGTCCTTTGAGTTTGGGACGCGTGTGCTAGCCGTTACACTACCACGACTTTTATTTAGTACAGTTTTATTTTAATATGTTTCAACTTCATGTTAAATAAAAATAAATATAATTAATTCCTGTCTACAGGTACATAAGTCTACATTCAATCTTCACAAGCGAAGCGCTGTGGGTTGGGGGACAGCCAAAACGCCGCTCCAGGGGATTAAACATCCCCGACGTTTTATACTTTTCCCAAATCAAACCTGCGACCGCCAGATACGTACGTAAATGCATTTTGTGTTGTTTACTAATCCACACCTTTTAAAATGACAGTGAAAAGATTTAAAAAATCGGACAAAAACCTATCTATGCGCACACATTGAAGATTTTCATCGAGGTATTTTTATTTTGCTACAACGATAATACAAAGCTATATTACTAATAGTTTAAGATCCCAGTCACCTCAGACTTACGTGGTTTTAGGAAAGGTGAAATTTTTAGGATCGGTAGTTTGGCTCCCTAACCAGTTAGTTCAAGGCGATCACTGCAATCCTGTTTTCTTTAACACCCCATTCCATATTGTAATTGGATAATGAATACGAAAAAATATGTGAAATGGCGCAAAATCGAAAGAAGTTTTTAAAATAATATACGAGTTCCAAATTCAAAATAATTTAAAAAAAGAAAAGTTTTTTGTAACAGTATTTATGGTTAATTAATAGAGTATTAATTATATTCGATTGCTTTATTTCAGAAAACAGCAGACTTAAAATAACAAGTCAAAGAAGATGAATGCTGTAACGGAATGATCATCGAAAATTAATTGAATGCTATGATTTAGGTATGACAAGCTGTCGTTACAGGGAAAACGGAAACAGTAAGTAAACTCTGTTCCATAATGCCGAAAACAGACGGTTTATTGATGCATTTCTTTTAATAGAAATGAAAGCATTGTCAACATTAATAATAAACAAGTATAATAATTGTTTAAAAATGAGGTTCCACATATGACTTTTTAAAAGCTTATTTAAGTATAATTCCATTTCTCGATAATAAATGAAGACAACAAACAATCTAACTACCAAAAAATACTTTGAGATCTTTTACCAGAAAAATTTAATAAGTATTAATAAAATAAAACATGTTGTTTTAGTCTTGACTGCATTACAAAATTATACTCAAAGACCAAATATCAAATATAGTAAATGATCACAAAACCATAACTAACAAATTAATGCGTTATTACTACATGAATAAAACACTTTAAATGGGATTTTAATATTGATTATTATTCACTAGTTTTGGCAGTTAAAATATTTTTTGACTTTATATTTTACTATATTTTGTGATCAATTAATCATAACCAACTCAAAATAAGTACCGTCAATTATAAAAATTCAAACTTAATTAATAAATAAAAAACTTCTTATTTTTGACTTCTTAATTGCTTTTTCGAAAATAAATAAATATATTTATTTTCGTTAATGGTGTGTGTATAGCTTTCAATCGTTTTTTTATATATTGCAAATGGGTTTCGGAACAAATTCCTTAAATGTACATTGACCAACGTGTATATGACAAAATTATAAAAGTTTATTCTTCTATGGAAAAGTAACACTTAAATGTTTAATAAAATTACTGGTTGTTATACTGAAATTCTTTAACTACGTATTTGTTAAAATTCCGCCCGTATTTATAGCTGCCAAACGCAAGTCCTGACGAATGGTTTCATTAAGAAACAAAACGTTTATAACAGTTTTAGCTAAACTGACGATTAGTTCGGTCAATTTGCTTAGTAAACAGATTAATTTGTATAATTATGAAATAATCATATCAGCATTTATATTGAAAATAAGCATAAAAAGTATTTAAATTTATGTGAAATAGGATAATACTTGTAATTCGATTATAAACTGTGTAATACGCTAAATCTAATTAACAACTATTAGTTATAATAATACTATGTTTTTAAGTGCTTAATTTATCTTATTCCTTAATTGCTTCATTTCATATTATTTATATAATAATAATATCGGCCCATAAATGTCCCACTGTTGGGCTCGGGCCTCCCATTATAGCGTTGCCAGATGACCATGTCAATTAACCCCCAAATTTTTTTCAAAAACCCCCAAAAATAAGCTTTTTGAAAAAAAAAAACCCCCAAATTAGTTTTTACTTATTTTAAAGGAGAAAGAAAAAAGAAAAACCACCGTCGTAGCGAAAACGTCACTAATGACGTCATCATTTTCTCTCACGGGGCGCTCACAACGACCCGTGTCAATAGGTGCGTTAAATAACCATTCCACTTGAGTTTACGATTGTGACGCCAGCAAATAAGTGAAACGGGAAAAACCGCAGTTGTGAACGTGATCATTGTCAGTCTCTAACGGAAAGTAGCCTATGGGATACGACGCATAGGAGTACAGACCGCATAATAAATAAATAACTTAAATGAACGAACGAATGAATTGAATTATTAAAATGAACTATTGAATTGAAGTATGATTCCCTAGTAGAGTATAATTCTAAGATAAAGTAGTAATACCGTGTTGTGACTTACATACAATAAATGTAGTGATGAGAATTATGTTTGTAGATGAATTATTGATACTTAAAATATCTTTCCAAAATTTCTCACAATAAAATATTTCCCCCCGAAAGTCGTGACGTGAAAAAAACCCCCGAATTTGCAGGGAATCCCCCCATCTGGCAATGCTGCATTATAGGGAAAACGGACAGTATACCCGCCACGCTTGTCCAAGGCGGCTTGGCAGGTTTGACACATCGGTTATCTCGATGTGCAGGTTGCATCACGATGTTTTTCCTTCACCGCTGTTAGCACGTGGTAATTGTAACAATATGGACATTAGATCAGAAAACTAACTAAGCGGTGCATGCGTTCCGGCCAGGATCGAACCCGCGCCCTTTGAGTTTGGGACGCGTGCGCTAGCCATTACGTTACCACGACTTTTATATATAATTTGCTATATAATATTTATATTTTGAAAAAATACTTTTAACATATTTTCTTGTAATCAATACTTTTGTATTTTCGATAGAATAAACAAGTATTTAAAGAACACAGGTTATTAAAATTTTATTTTCCATAATAGGACATTGGTAATTGAGGTCTCATTGCGACATGATAAAGATTCTCTTGGTATCTTGGCATCTCATTATCAGCTGGGCTGAAAAAAAAGAAAGAGCAAAAATACAAAAATATACGAAAACAACATCTTTCGGCAACACATTTCGAGCAATAACAAAAAATAAGCAATAGGTGAATCAAAAGGTAATCTATACGTATAATAAAATTGTAGAGGTCGAATTTCTGTACAATGAAAAAATATGCTACAAACCGAGTCAGGGGGATGTAAGAAGTGAAATAGAACTAATTTAGATTTTTTTAATTTTTTGTTTCAATGGACGGACCAATTTAAATGAAACTTTGTACGATGGTAGCTTATATCCCTGGTCAACATATAGGATACTTAATCCCGAAAAATTAAGGAGCTCCCGTGGGATAGTTAAAAAAACTTTGATTACTTAAACAGCTTATTATACAACTTAGTATGCACCTAATTAAGTATTGATATTGCCGGTATCATCATCATACAATAAAACCTATATATCATCACGCTAAGACCAATACGAGCAGAGCAGCAATGGAATTTTTTTTAAACCGGGAGGAATTTTTAACCTACTTTTTTTAACTATTCCACGAGAACGAAGTCGCGGGCAGAAGCTAGTTGCATTATAAAATCTGTAAATAACTGGTAGATCAATCTAAAAATCTATTTATTATTGAATAAGGAACTATGCTTTTCAAGTCGTCCCGACTTCATATCAATTTCACAGATAGACATAGACAGACAAACAGAGTAGTGTCTCTGTCTATTTCTAGCCCAAACACAAGTATAACAAATACTACCTCGTGAAGCATGAGTGAAGGACCAACGATTTTTCTGAAGCTTCTGTTAAGTACAGGACTCCAAATTTCGGCTAATGCTTATCCATTGAAAATTATTTCATAGAAAAATGGAACCTGACAGATCCTACTTTATTATAAAACTTTATTACCCGTGGGGGTGATCCTTCCATGATATATGTCTTCGTATTATATCGAAACCTCTTTCCTTCGGAGGACTGTGGCAAATGTCTGACATATTAGTTCTTCGTCTGTAATCATATAACATTTCACTGAGACTTTGGTGGAAATTTAGAAAATGATAGATTGATAGCCCTTAATCGTACACCACCACAGAAAAAACTTAAAAATTCGTAGACTAGTATTATATTGTTAGCGGGACTCAAATTAAAATTGGAATTATTATAGAGTTAATGGCACAGAAGAATTTACATACTATTGAATACAATGTAAGAAAACTTAACTTATTTGTATTGTATTCTACCCATAGTCCCTCAGGACTATAAGTAGAATACTGAGCCCAGATCACCGTCTTCTATAGGTAAGGTGCCCAGAAGGCTGGCTACGTTTCCTCGCTGGATCGCCATACTGATCCGTTGGCCGAGGTAGGCACCAGCCCTCTGAACACCTGAAGAGTCGATGAGTCGTTTTGATAAATTTTGGTAGAGGCTAATGGCCTCAGGACCCCACGGTCCAAGCGTCTCGACAGCTTATAGAGTTTATTAGAACTCTACGACCGAATCCTAGTCGACTTAATCCGCTACACCTGGCTAATGACGCGGCCGCAAACAGCCACAAAAGAGTACAATAAAACAATGGGCCCCATAATAGAGTTACAATTAGTTAAAATGACAACTAATAAAATGTGTTTTGTTTCAGATATGCAGGTGGATTTTGTTTTTGTCGAAACTGAGTTGTAACAATATGTTACGTTGGTTTTATTGTTATAAGGCAATCTCTTTCAGATAATTCGTGGTGAGAATATTTTTGTTTCTTTCATTCAATTATAATGTCATAACAGTCTTAGAAATAACGAGATAATGTATAAGCAGCTTAGCCTTAGCCTGTTTTGTTAGTAATATACCTCAATGCACTTTGTTTGAATTTCCCTAAGGGACACGTGAGGATATTTAAATTTTTATTCACTTTGTTTTTATTACATGAGTTCAACAGACAGGCAGACGGGCCACCTTATGGAAAACGAACACCATCGCCTATAGATTTGTTACACCAAAGGTACTACCAACGTGCTGCTGCTCTCTTAACGGAGACTGGAACCTGGCCACTAATTTCGGAATAAAACTCAAGGTTATGTTATGGCGGTATACTTTAGACCAGGGATGGTAGTCATCTAGACGGGCAAATACCACCTATTTGTTGTTTTGTGGCCTCTTACGACAGGCCACCCGGCCGCAGGAAATTGTAATCTTTCTCCGTTCCCGTTCCGGCACGTATAAAAACTTCCTCACTTCGCAAATTTGGTTCATTATCCGAAGAGCCCTGGTTAGAGATGCTTGTAGAAGCACATTATTCCTACTGGCCGAAACTGTAAACAACTTGTGTTGTCCACCGCGGGTATAATTATCAGATATATAAAAGTTTATAGTCCTCAAAATGCTGGGATTAGATATCAAAGTCCATAACAATTTTAAATTAGATTGGTGACGGCGATGTTGGTATACATAAGGTTATATATAAATATACACGGCGTAAAGACAGATTTTGTCGACTTCTCTTTAAAATAAATTTCATCACAAAATTTCAGTGTTATCTACGTCCCACTCTATATATCAAACTTAATACAATTCTTACACTTTGCCCCCTTAATAAATATTAACGTAAAGAAGATTTGATACATTAGCTAAAAAAACGTAGTTATGATGACATTGGAAATTTGTTTGCACTGTTAATTTTAATAATTTAGTAATAAATGAACATCAATTAATCAAGCTAGTTACGAAAGCAAGTCTTTTTATTTTTACAAAATTTAACTTTTAGTTTATATAATTCTCTTTTGCATTATAATATTTTCTTAAGACACTAGAAAGGACTAAAAACTAAAAAACAGGCTCGGCCTAGTTTAGGTGTTAGTTAACGAAATAACGTTATTATTAAGTAAAGATCTATATTTTTTCTTTTTTTTTTTATTGCAGGAGATCAGCAGACAGGCAGACGGCCCACTTGATGGACAGCGGTTACCATCGCCTATGGACATTTGCAACACCAAAGGTGCTACGAATGTGCTGCTGCTCTCTTTAGGGAGCCTGGAACCTGGTCACTAATGCCGGAACACAACACAAGGTTGTTATGGCGACATACTCTAGACCAGGGGTGGTAGCCATCCAGTCGGGCAAATGCCCTACCACCTGGCTGTGGGTTGTTTTGTCGCCTCTTACGACAGGCCGCCGGGCCGCAGGAAATTGTATTCTTTCTCCGTTCCTGCACGGATAAAAATATGATGTACGACACGACATAACATCTTATATGATGTTATGTCGTGATATTAGGTATAGTATTGTAACGAGTCGCGGAACTTGAATTAAAATGCCGTTGGAATGTTTTTATTGTGAAAAGCAGATAAACAACGAATAGCCTACCTAAAAAAATCAGATTGATGTAATTCGTTTGATCCGTCTTACTTACGTTTCATTAAGAGATTCATTGATAACGCAATCAAGAAATATTCCATTGCATTGAGTGCTTGTAAACAGGTAAGGGCCGGTGCACTCGCCTTTGCTTGGTAACACTCGAAACACTGAAGCAACACCTACCAGGATCTCTTGGCTACCTCTCCAGGTTACTATTGGACTGCCGTGGTCATTCTACAGAAATCAAGTAAAAATAATTTAATTGGAGACATGGTTATAACATTTACAGAGTACAAACACTTTTAAAAATTTATTCGTTGATTTGTAGCAAACGAATTTTGCAATTTGCTTATTGTTGTGCAGATATAGCAGACACAACGCTGACTTTCATGGTCAATCTCCTTTCTTCTTTAACGATCTTATTATATTAAGCAACTAGCTGACCCGGCGAACTTCGTACCGCCATATTTTCTGAATTCCTAAAAGACTTTGTTTCATGACACCAAAACAAAATCACCATAATCAGTCCAGGTGATATGGAGGATTCTAGAACCCGATCTCAGCGCCACCTACCGATTCTAATTGTGAACCTAAACCATCCGGGAACCCAATCAAACACACAAAAACAAAATCACCAAAATCGCTCCAGGTGATAAGGAGAATTGGAGAATTGTAAAACCCAATCTCAGCGCCACCTACCGGTTCCAATTGTAGATCTTAACCATCCCGGGACACAGTCAAACACACACACAAAATTTCATCAAAATCGGTAAAGTTGCTCTCAAGTTATAAAATTACAACAAAAACTGGCATTGATTTTTATATACATATATAGAAGCTATGTGAATATTTATGTTATTTAATAAAATTGTCTCATTGTAATGAGGTATTACCTACTACCAGCCCCTGAAAACGCTTACTGGACGCAGGCGTCTGAAATTGGGAAAATGTCAAAATACCTACACTTATCCAAGTTGTTTAACGGATTTCAATTGTCGGTAAACCCAATGTACATTTTTTTCACTATCGGCACGTGGTAATTTTAATAATAAACACATTGTTTGAAGTTAAAACTTTGAACTATTGTGAACTTAGCGATACATACCCACGTTATTTGAATAAATGACAAAAAATTAATACAGACCTGACAAATTCCTGCAGCTTTCCTTGACTCCTCCATATAAACTATTACAGGTTTGCGTTTTCTCTTAGATGTTATCGATTCATAATTTTCTACTTCCTCTTTTTCATCTTCTTCCCCCACGTCTGCCTCTTCCGCTACATGATCTTCTTCTACCTTAGGGATATTTTTCTTTTTAGTTTTCCTTTTTTTCTTTCTGGTAGATAAAACTTGTTCTTCAACTTCATCGTCGTACTCTATCTCAGGAATGTGAGTTGTTGTTCTCCTTTTAATTTTTTTCTTTGACGTTGGTACAACAGTCTCTTCTGTTTCATATCCGTATTGTTTTTCTTCTAGCTTGATTGTTTTCTGTATATTTTTAAATGTTGTAACATTTTTATATTTATTGACTTCGTTTTCTTCTTGCAGATCACACTTCAGAAAGTGAAATACATCATTATACTTTTTGTACCTTTACTACGAATAAAAAATCATTTTAACACTATGAAAGTAAAATTATTGTTCAGAGCAGTACAAACGGTTAATTTTAATAATAGTGCTAAATTACAAACTAGTATTTAAATTACTTTATCTAAAATCAAAGTTTTATGTCTTTAAAGCATTAATTTTACATTCAATACGATTTATACTTACCACTTTACCAGGAACGCCCTGCAGTTTCTGTTGTGCAGTAACACATCCATCTAACAAAACAGGCTTAATCTTCTCTATTATTTCTCCTTTATCATCAATATTACCGTCACCGTTAACGCATATCATGTATTTATCTATTAATGTATCTAAATTTTCATAATTATCCTTACACTCCTTTTTCGTGACTACTAAAGCTGAAGCTACTTTTAATGATTCAGCATTATAAATATTACTGTCTGTTGGCTAAAAACATAAATATGCAGTAATTATCTGAATCGATTCTTAAACTGAGAATATACAAACCCTAGATTGTCTGTTTTCGAATGAAAAAAAAGTGGGAATAAAGTCAAACATACACCAGGAACATACAACTTTCAAATTATTGAAATATTTTAAACTAAGGTATGCATATATAGTGGACATCTTAACCGTAAATGCCAACTTTTTGTGGTTTTTTTAAATATTTTTTCTTGTACATGTTATATCAGTCTCTTATTTCTCGTCGTCGAGGTACATAAAAGTACTTTATCAGTAAAATGTTTTCCACCAATCAACCACCCTATTTGGATAGTTTTCTTGTCTGTAGGACTATCATCCTCCATGCTTTATTGGGTTATAATATTAGAAAACCATAGATTACTAAATCTAAGTTAATTAACTCAGAATGTTACAATATACAACAGAACAGCTACATGCGTGTAGTTAATTACAATATTTTAGTCCCTAAAGAGATTTACATCATCTCTTCTTTCGCTTATTAATTAGGCACAACACCTTATAGCTGTGAAGATCTCACTGCATGTCATCCCAAAAATCCTTGTGTCATTTCTCACTCCCTTAAGGGTGATTTTGCGGCGCCCAAATTACACCCAGGTTATTTTTTATTATAGCTTTTTAAGAATCTTTCCATTTCAAGTACTTTTTTGATAACAATTACGAATGATCTAGCACTAGTTTAAAAAAATCTGTTTATGGCCAATGAAGTGCATTGGAGAATTGCTAGCAAATAAGAATTGCCCTAAGAATATATTTAAATAAATAAATTTATTTACAGCTCTCCATTTAGTTGCATGACCCCATCCCATAATCAAAACGTCTGTACCAGGCTCTTGATATTTAAATTCGTAATTAATATCAATTTGTGTGGGTTTGTAAGAACATGCTGTCTCGTACCGGGCATCATTGAAATCAAATTCAGACTCCACTCTTACAGCAGCGATGTCTATTGTCGCCCATTTCGCAATATTAGCGTAATCAAATTCGTAAGCTAGAAATATGAAGATAAAAATGTTGTATGAAAAAGTTAGCCGTAATGATAAACAGTACCTTTAAAGACATTTAATTGTAAGTATAAAACCAACTAGGTACTTACATAATAATGCAAAGAAAACATAATTAACAAAAATCAAAAGATATTTCGAATAGACCAAACACATTTTAAATTAGTTGGTTCTGTAATTAAGTTTTATTCATACTAATTATCTTTTTAAACTACGCTTAATTTAAACTTTTCTGCAGTGATACAGCATTATAATATAGCAATATCTAGACGTTCCTTATTAATTGTACTTATTATGTAAATGGAGTTTGCTAACTTAAATGTCCTTACTTATAATCGTTTGTTAAATCTTAAGAAACTGCTCAGCAACTGATTTGTGAAAATCTTACCCATAAACTCCTCTTAAGGTAAGAGGTGGTAAAGTGACACATAAATAACTGTAAAAAATAACTAACATCGAGAAGTAGTTTAAGTGACTGCTAAGATGCAAAATGGCAATTTACATTTGAAACAGAAAATGTTTCTTAAGTTAACTAAAACATTTAGGGCCTTACTTATAATCGTTTCTTAAATGTAAAGAAATTGCTCAGCAACTGATTAGTTAAAATCTTACCCATAAATTCGTCTTTAATCAAATATTTTGGGTATTGAAATTTCGTTTATCCGTGCTCCTCTTCGGTAAACAACAGGTAATACACGTTTATAAGTAAAGAAAAAGATATTCATTGATTAGGGTCTTATTCTGATTCTCTTCCTGAAGAGATGCCTTATCGTTTCTTTACGAGATTAGTATAAGTACCGTTAAACATCAATAAATAGTGTAATCGGTTGCTAAAGAAACACAAAGATTAGGTATAGTTACATACATTTTGGTACACATGTAAAGACGACTCTCTTCTTCATGTCTTTGGTACAGGGGTCTTTGTTCAACGTATCAAAGAGCACCATTTTCTTATATCCAGCTATAGCGTACATGTGCTGAACGTCCTCAACACAAGCAGCTGAAGTAACTATGAACCACTTATTCACTATGGCTCCGCCGCATAGCCATTCATCGTATTTATGTTTTGATGGTTCTGCTCTTACTAAGTATACCTAAAAATAGTTATATATACCAACTTGTTTAAGATTCATCCAATTTTAGTTCTTCTAAATTAAAAATATATTCTTAGTAGTATACATAAATAGATAAATATATATTGTTGTTTCTTATTGTGTTTCATACATACACGTTTATTTAAGTTGCTTTACACCTGATGATTCTTTAAAATATATTAAATTTGATTAAAGTTAGGCAATATGAATTTCTAGGGATATATAGTTAGATACGAATGTTTATTTAGTTTTTTCATGTATCTAAATATAATAATGGATCTTACTTAGTCATCCGGTTACCGGACAAGCTCTTTATTAGATTGTCTAATCATTCGGTTCCCTGACCATTACTATTCGTACGGTACCCGGACGACTAGACACTTCGAATGATAATAGAAATTCTTTTTAAGGTACTTATTTTGGTATAAGGGGTCATGCATAAATAGCGCCATACGTTAAGGGGGGAGGCTGTCGACGATGAGTGACTAATGTGACAAGGAGTGGGTGGGGTCATAAATTTCAAAATCTAATCCATTTAAGCTTTAAACACAAAAATTCAAGTATATACGAAAAATATAAAAATATTTCCTACTCTAACTGTATGACCAATGTTTTTGTTTATTAAAAAATAATTTAAATGGTAATAAAGCAACTAATTATGGAATTGCTGTATTAATTTAATAATTTATCAGTGTTAAATGCAAAAGATTTGATGTCACATTAGGGTGGTAGGAATCCCACGAATGTGATTAGCTGTGACAGGGGGTCAAAAATCATGAAATTCCTGTGACGTAAACGAAAATAATCTCATTTGGTCGTTACGTTCATCCGTTCCTCAGTCCTCCTGCATAACATTGATTCTGAAACTATCTCTATATAAATGAAGCTTGTAGAGATGTATTTGATGAAACTTTGCGCTGTGGTATAGTGTAACTATGAAGAAACTACATAATAAGGCAATTAAATTCTTAGCGTTAATTGTTTCTAAATAGTTTCATACTACTTATTCTAGTTAAGATATTAATAAGACGCTACGAAGCGGACTAAATAGAGTAAGAAGTAGATTTAATTTTTAAATTATACACTCAGACTAAGAAAAGTAGAGACTGAATTCAATGAAGTAAAGCATTGTTTGCATGTGTGTAGGTAATAGTAATGTATTAACTGGAAGTTATTCCATCTTCAGCCTTGCTAATTCGATTTTTCTGTCTCGTAACCCACTGCAGCGCAACCGACTGCCAATTCCAAAATAGGCTTTCTTTAGCCGTCTTCACTTAGAGATCTCGGAATTCTGTCTGTCCATTATTTTGATTGTCTGAACTTATACAACTGTCTGTACCTATAACTTTCGAAATTTTACTTTTAACTTTCAAAAAAAAATCAGCATCATCCGAGCGTTAAATCCCGGCTGCGTTCGGAGCGTTCACTCCGACGCCCAGCTTTCCTACTTTTTCTACTCTACTTCGCGCCGTCTTCAGCATCCCCCGTTTTGAGTCCATTGGCACGCATGTCATCCTACACAACGTCAAGCCAATACTTCTGGGGCCTTCCCCTACGACCGGGACCTGGCTGAGGCGGCATGGCTGGACATTTGTCCCCCACATAATTTAATAGAACTTAATAAAAGCGTATGCATTTGAATTGAATATATTAAGGTCTGCAAAATACATTACCGCATAAGCTTTGTCCTTGGTGACATCTTTACCTTCCCTCACTCTGCGAAAGCTGTAACAAACTACAAAATATTTTTTGAAATTACCTTTATTATTTTTAAGAATTAATATAGGATTAGAATATTCTCTGTAATTTAATCTTTGTACACTGCCTACACAGCGAATTGCATCGAATTTCATGCGACGCGCTCCGAGTGATAGTTGTCTCCCATCATCCTCATCATCACCCGCGACGCGTTACTCATTGTAATGTAACATATGAGTTAATAAATAATTTTGGGTTTCTAGAACACGTATTTATTTATACCAACCCCTTATAGGTACATCATACATATATGTGCATAGTCTGCATAAAATTCGGTATCAGTTATGTTTCATGGAAGCTCATCGCATAAAAAAACTATATAAATAGACGTTTGTTTGTCTACGCTAATTATGAAATACATAATATAGAAAACCACGAAACATAACAAAGTAATATATTTCAAAGAGGTAATCAAATTTTAACTTACTATAAATATTATTATTAATTTTTAAATTATAATAAATTTTACATAGAAAAATGTTATAGTTAAAATCTATAATACTATATAATTCTAAATATGCCGTTTCTGTAGATTGAAGCTATTTAAAAATGAAACTTCAACGGACAAGTGGAAAAACGAATCGCAACGGACTAGTTGAAAAACGGACAAATGGAAAAACGAATGACAACGGATAAGTGGAAAAACAAATCACGACGGACAAGTGACAAACGCAACAAAATTTTCTTGAAGAATTACGGGTAGGTTTTCAAATTGGACAAGTACATTAACAATCTGCCCGTAACACTTCAAGTTAAAATTTTGTTGCGATTCATTTTGTCACTTGTCACTTGAAGATTTACTACTTGTCCGTTGCGATTCGTTTATCCACTTGTCCGTTACGATTAGTTTTTCCACTTGTCCGTTGCGATTCGTTTTTCCACTTATCCGTTGCCATTCGTTTTTCCACTTGTCCGTTGCGATTCGTTTTTCCACTTGTCCGTTGAAGTTTGATTTCTAATATGTGTCCCAGCACACATTTCGATTTTTTTAAATTTCTTGTCTGTTCGTCGGTTTGTCTGGTTGTTCCCAATTCACGTACAAGCCACTAAGCCGATTTCGATGCGGTTTTCGCTGGTCGACAGCAAATTCCTATACTTAAAATCTTAAATCCCGACGAGGGCCTTAGAAAACATGAAAGTAATGATTCAACATTATGTACCTTACTTATCTTGTACTAGACTGATTTGTATACTTACAAATAAAAAACTGCATTAAACTAATCAAAGAGAGTTTTATCTTTAGCATTTCATTAAACATTAAAACAGCAAACTCAGTCAAATCGCATTTTAGTATAGTACAATATAATAAGAAATGTTACGGTCGAAATGACTCTATAATCGTTTACAAAGTTAATAAGTACATTGAGAATGAAATAGTACTTCTAAACTTTTCTCCACACATGTGAAATGCACAAATTATGTACGTTCATAGTAAGGTACGAGCGCAGAGACCCAGAGGGCGTAAGCAGATCACCTAGTACCTTCCTACATATCCATAAGCTTCTAGTTTAAAAAATTACCAACTCGATTACTGAAAAATAGGAACCACCTATTGAAAAGGGACTATACCGATTAACTTTTTAAAATAACTAGTAAGAGGGACGCGGACGGATTTTTGTACCTCGGCGCCCAATATGTTTAAGACAGTGCTGAAGGTGTTTTAGGGAACTTTCTAGAAGTTTCGTATTTCGCTGCCGGCTCTCCTGGGAGAGGAGCGAGGTGATCTGCTCGCAATCCCACTCTACCGCTGCCTTCGCGAACATAACTATTGTGGAGAATGAAGCGGCTGCGTCCCACGCAACGACGCCCTGGACAATTGGCTTCACCACGGCCGGGAGGGACAAATCCACCCTGATAGCCGGGACGACATCACAGCACTGCTCGTCCCAATCTGGACACACCTGAAGTGTGAAGCAGTGCCCTGAGGTGCCGTAAATGCCTATAGTTAACGGCAACCACTTTATATCAAGTGCACTGTTAGTCTGTTTTATTTTATTATTTCTGGAGTACAGCAGACAAGCTGACGGCTCACCTAATGGTGAATGTGCTGCCGGTGTCGAACGGGAGATTGGAACCAGGCCGCTAAATCTGGAACTCAGTGTAAGGTTGTTATGCCCTACTATGAGTGTAGATTTTGTCGCCTCGGCCTCGCCTCAATCATAGAAATGTAGTATTTTTTCTCTGTTCCTATATGCATAGCCTGTTTGCTTTTCTACAGCTATAAGATACAATGATGAGTAATGTTTAGGAACGAGTTCAATTAAATACCTTTTACAGTACTGGACGAAAACAGACAATCTTATTCAGTTTCAGTAATAAAGATACCTTTTCAATGCAATGACGAATAAAAAAACTCACTTGAATATTTATGTACCATACTTCCAAATGGATAAACATTAAGGGATGAAGTTCGTTTGCATAATATAAAAGAGAAAATTCAAAAGTAACTCAAAAACAACATTTATTAATTATTAAACACTTTATTTATACTTTTTTTCTACCACGTAATACCACGGAAGTTCCGTTATATATTTACTGTTTTCTATGTTAAAATTACGTAATACGGGGCAAAGTTTAAATCTAATATATAAAATTCTCGTGTCACAGTTTTCGTTGCCATACTCCTCCGAAACGGCTTGACCGATTTTGATGAAATTTTTTGTGCTTATCCGGTATCCATGAGAATCGGCCAACATCTATTTTTCATCCCCCTAAATGTTAGGGGTAGTCTACCCCTAAATTTTATTTTTTATTTTTTAGACAAATTTTTTAATTTCTATTTTTTTATGATACAACATACAAAAATACATACAACCCTAGATTTTCAACCCTCTACGATCAACCCCTATTTTTTACCGGGCAGGACGACGTCTGCCGGGACAGCTAGTTTCTTATAAAAACTTCTTGAAACTTGTTAAAATTATCCGATAATAAAAAAGTCAGTATAATAGTGTGTTGATGATTTTGACATCCACGACTGCACGTCAAAAAAAGGTATTGTTACAACCTAGCCGCCGACAAACACAAATTCCACCTAAAGATTTGTAGAAGCACATTTATTATCCGTCGGCATTTGAACAAATTGTAATTCTTTTATGATTGTCTCCTTTTGTTCATTTGTTTATTGGGATACGTTTCTAGAGAACAGCCCATTGTACTCGTTTATAGCTGCTTACGACCGACTCAATAGCCAGGTGTTTCGGATTAAGTCGACTACAATACGCGCACATTGCATGTGTGCGGTATAAGACAATGGCCTGATTGAGGGAGAACCACAATCAAAGCGAGACGTGTGTACTACAATCGGGAATCTAATAGTGACGTAATTTGCGCGTTGTATTGAATTACGACCTTCTGCATCACGTTTGGACTTTTTGTGTTCCGTTATATTTGTACCTATGTTATACGTGTTTGTATAGTTCTAATAAACTCTATAGTAATTCTAACGGCATTTTAATTCGAGTCCCGCTAAACTCGTAACAATATTAAATATATTTTTTTAGATTTTATTGGATTTAAGGATACGACTTGGAAATTTAAACTGAATTATTGTACCTTGATTTACAAAGTAAACAAAAGCACTGCGTTATAACGTAGTCGTAATTGTAATTTTACGGTCAATTTAACAATCTTTGATAGACTTCAAATGTATGTTTACATGAATGAAAAAAATGATTTTCTGCTTGGCGTTTTAAATTTGCTTTTCTGTGGATTTAATTAAAACTGTTAAGAATTATTTTATTTCAACATGCAAGCAGAATTAGGAAAAATAATATTTTTAAGAAGCCTGTAAACATTTTTTGAAAGTTAAAAATTACGCACCATACAAAAGAATGTGCGGTTGAATAGGTACGCTCATCATGTGCCTGCTTACTGCAGCATACTTCGTTGTATAGAGCCGTGCGTAGCATTTACAGATTATTTTTAAATTCCATAAAATATATAAGAATTCCCACCAAGGAGTTACGAGACACGATTACGAGAATAAATGAGATAACGATTGAACCTCCTGGAATGAACTTTTGATCAGTACATTTGTTTCACTTTAATACTAAAAAGAAAATGAGAGAAAACATATCTAATTTTCATCATCATTTCCAAATACACGCCACTTTCATATTAGAAATATCAAAGAGTATTTAATGTGTAAATACCCATACATTTGTATTGTATGTGTTTGGCGATAATACCACTTGTGTGTAGGGCCTAATCCGTCTGATGATTTGATCCGTTCACAACTTATCGACTGACGGTTTATAGATAATAAATATATATATATAAATTCGTGATATTTAAACCGCGAAGAAATTACCGCATGCGGCTAACGGACGCAGCTGACAGCTGCGACTTATAGTTATCTGGGTAATAAATATACTACCGGATATAAGTAGCCGACGTAATTTTGGACCGTCCTTGAGCGTTCGGATGCTTAATAGAAATCTGGATAGTTTCAGTGTTGCCAACTTTCGTTAGAGAAAACAGGCTGTGTCAACTAGTAAAAAGCGTTAGATTTTGATTCGAAAATAAAACCTAAACACACAGTAACATCATAAGTAAATATAAATCAGATTATTCAAAATATTTGTTTTTTGACTCGATTCTATTTAAGTGAAGAAGTGTTTGAAGCCGCATCCGAGACGACTGTGCACATTTACTAAATTATCATTCGCAGCTCTCAGCCGCGGCTTATGGACTCAGTCGACAGTTCGATTATCACTACAATATGGCACTCACACATATACATTTAAGGCTGATGTACATTAATCGAGCTACTAACTAGAGGAGCGAACTAATTATCATTCGCAGCTCTCAGCCGCGTCCTATGGACTCAGTCGACAGTTCGATTATCACTACAATATGGCATTCAAACATATACATTTAAAAAAGTAAGGCTGATGTACTTTGATCCAGCTACTAACTGAGGAGCGAGCTAAGTTCAAAATATTCAATAGCGCTGTACTGACTACAAATCAATCTACACGATGCCAGTATAAGGTAAGTCAGCACTGGCTTCATTCGAATTTGAAGTAGCTAGTCTAATGTAAATTAGCTTTCATGTATTATCTAACAAAACATGTTGACTGTCTTATCAATACGATAACCATTGATAACTTCGAAGGCTTTGAAAAATTGTTTGTGGTATTCAATTTTGTAGAAAAATTAAAATGAGTAACAATATAATTTCACTCACGTTCTACACAACAGATGTGAGTCCACCATCTCGTGCTACCATAATTGTAGCGCGTTTGCTGAAACTTAGATATGTCATTTCAGAAGTAAACCTTCCAAGAAGAGAACACTATACCGAAGATTTCTTAAAGTTAAACCCGCTTCATACAGTGCCAGTGCTTCAAGACGATGACCTAGTAATAACTGATAGTCATGCAATTATAACATATTTAGTATCAAAATACGGTGGTGAGGAAGACGAGAACTTGTACCCTAAGGAATTGAAAAAACGTGCTATGGTCGATCAGCGTCTGTATTTCGATGCTTCTGTTTTATTTCCTCGTTTAAAAACAGTTATTTACAGTATTATTACCCGCGGTGAGAAACTAAGTCAAGATCAGGAAGCTGATATTATTGAATGCTATGAAGTAATGAATAAATATTTAGATAAGCAACCATATTTGGCAGCTGATCTTACTTACTTACTTTAGCAGATATATCATGTGTAACGACGCTATCTTCGCTGGATTGTATTGTGCCTGTTGCTATCCATTACAAGAACCTTCGTGGGTGGTGGAGTCGTCTAAGAGAAGAAGAATGGTACAAAACCCAAAACGAACGTGGTTTGCTAATATTTAGAGGATTTATTAGACAATTTTTGAAATAAATTAACTAATAATTAACAGTTTTCTTTTTGTAGACTATAATATAATATTTTAAGAGCTACACGGGAATTCAATTAAAATGCACTTGGAATTCTATATAGTTTATTAGCACTCCATCAACACGTATAAAACAGGCACAAACATGAGTGGACACAACCAGATGATTCAATAATACGCGCAAAGTCTGTCACTATATCGCTAATCGAAAGTATTACGCACGTAATGCTAGTATGTTAATCGTTGCTTGACTGTCACACCCCTCCGTTCAGGCATTCTCATATATGTACTAAACTGTATAATACCGACAAACCACGTTCACTGAGTTAATCCGCACATCTGACTAGCTTCGACGCAATGTAATAATAGCAAGGATTAGTTCGACACTAATGACGACCATAAAATAAGTACGAAATCAATAGGATGTTTTATATTTCAAACACGAAGTAAACAAAAGAACTCCGGATGCAGGAAAGGCAATAAACTGCGTTTTACAACAGCCAGATGTGCGTTCTTTGTCGGTATGTAACATTATTATATAACATAATAATCTAATCGGAAATTTCTACGAAATTAGTTTTGATACGCGATAGAGCCATGCTGGATTCTTTATTTACAGCTCTTTTGTTATTCTCTTGTCTTATTTTGTTATCACGGGTACCAGGCTCTTACAGATTATCGGTGTGAATCGATTACTTTTGATCTAATCGTGTCTCGTACGAGCAGTGAGTTCCGATGGGCTAGTTCCCACTCTCCCATCCTCTTTATCCCATTCCTCCTTTTTAATCCCTCATGCCATCGTTTGAATCTCATCTTTCCTATCCCGTCCTAAAGGTTGGCAACGCGTTTTCTCACACCTGACATTGCAGACGAAGGAACTATGTACCGCCAGTCTTACCTAAGGCGGATTGACGGGTTTAACACACCTATTATCAAGATAATCGATGTGTCAAACATCAACAACGTGATAAACCTGCATTTCAAGAAGTACGGGTATTATCACGGTGTTTTCCTTCACCGTCAGCATGTGGTAACTATATGCACTTTAGGTCAGAAAACTGCCTAACGCCCAGACCGGTTACTATTCGTTCACTTCCTCACTCTGATTAAATTCGCGATTCGCTTATGACGAATTTTAACCGATAGTTAATCTCATAAACTTTTAGGCTGGTGTGCACCGAAATTTTACCGACGGTTAACCAAAAATAATCACTGTTTTCTCATACATTTTTGGCGATTATTTTATTTTAACCATCTGTTAAAAGTCAGTACACACCAGCCTTAGTAAGATAGGAACGGGCCATAAGTTGTGCATGCTTTCCGGTTAGGTTTCGAAGCCACGCTTTTAGACTTTGGGACGCTATTATTGCTCAAGTTCGGCAGACAGACAGACGTTGTATGAAAAGCGGTTAACATCGCCTATGGACATAACACCAAAGGTGCTACCAATACACAACTCAAGGTTGTTATGGCGACATACTCTACTAAGCCTGGGGTGGTAGCCATCCAGACAGACAAATACCCTACCGCCTGGCGGTGTGCTGTTTTGTCGCCTCTTACGACAGGTCGCCGCCTGTAGGACATTGTATTCTTTCTCCGTTCCTGCACGGATAGAATTCAGGGAAGTATTTGATGATCTGTTAGGGTGGAGGAACAAGGTGGAATGCTCGATGCTATCCACTTTAAAGAGAATATTGTTACGACCCAGACGCATATCTGCATATCTTAAAAACCTTACCTTATTACATTTCGGCATTTGGACTTCTTTTGTTTACTTTGTGTTTAAAATGTGATTCAAAAAACAGTCCATTGTGTATTGTAATCTTTTACGGCCTATTGTTGTATTGTCATCACTGCCAGGTGTCTCGGAAATTCCGTGCAGTATAAATGCCCCGACTGAGATATGCGATAACAACGAGCGAAGCAAGACTTGTGTACATTCGGTCATCTATTTACTGACGGACTTTGCGCGTGTTGTTGAATTACGATCTTTTACATTACGTTTGGACTTGTTGCGTTCGGTTATATTTGTACCTGTGTTATACGTGTTTATACAGTTGTAATAAACTATAATAATTCCAACGGCATTTTAATTCGAGTCCTGCAACTCGTAACAATATCTCCCCCCCCCCCCAAAGTCTTTGTGTTTACCTTATGTCTACCCCTGTTTTAAACTGTAATTTGGTAATAATTAAATAAAACCAATGGTATATGCTAATATAAGATTTATTTACACGATTATAGTACGCAACTTTATATCAATTAACAATAAACATTATTGAAAATAGTCTGTTTATTAAAAGATATACGATACAAAAGGCTATATTTATTTAAAATATCAATTATAAACAATTTCATGATTGGACCTAAAGCGTAATTTTATTTCGTATCGAATAAATATCTAACAATATTGAAAAGTTGGCAATATAAAATGGCAATGAAGACCTTTCAACTCCATTATGATGTACTTGAAATCTGCTAGGTTATAACTGTCACTCTTCAGATTGGTCATAAAAGGTTCTGCGGTAGACGATTACACATAAAAAACCGCTTATTACCCACCCTTCTATTATTAAAACACTTTTTGGTGTGTGTCAATTTTAACACGTACTCACCATGATCAAATTGAAGATATTTCGAGAAAATGTTACGATAGCAGGTGGAGGTCCATCGACTATCCCCCCTCTCTCTAACAACTTAATTAGTAATATGTATAACATGTTGATAAAATTAAGGTGCCTATACACCACCTTAATGTTGAAACATAAATGTGCTACATATTGAAAATACCATCAACGAAAATTAGTTGAACAATATCCGTTCGCGCAAAACTTAAATGCGTCTCGTCAGAAGTTAGTTCTGTGACTATGCGCAAGTCCAGTCAAGTCTTATCGTTTATTATACCTGTTTTTGGTGCGACAGAGATGGCATGCGAGTCAATATCACCGGCAGAACGAGAGCGCAATACTCTCTTCAGCTCTGTACTTTATAAATTGTGTTCTGCACAATGACATGTGTGAACTTCAAGGACGCATATAAGTTTAGTTTTGTGATTTTTTTATATTCTGTAGCCAACTAACAAAATCAGTAGACATGCGACTCTTCTATGAAACCAATGCGCGTTAGCATAGGGTTTTTCTCTAATAAAAGACGAAAGTACCAAATGATAGTATTAATTTTCTTCCTCGAGATAGATAAGGAAAAATATTTTTTACCTATACTTATTGCTGGGGAGTTTCTTCACGCTTCATAGTACATAGAATAATAAATTGATATAAATTTCAACTTTAATGGCCTTCAGACATGTTCTCCATTTCAACTTAGGTGGATTTAAGAACCTTTGTTTAGAACCGATGATAAGCTTACAGTTAAAATAAAATCAACGACATAAAGTTTGGCGCAAGCCGTACTTTATTCGATACGACAGAAAAGCACGCATCTAACACACGTAGCGTCATAAACGGGCACGCGAAACAACTGAACATATAACATTTACAAAATTTACATAAAAAATTATAACGTTTTCTCTAGCTATATTTACTTATATAAAAATCCTTAAACATTAAAAACATCATCTTAGTCTAATGCCTCTGCTTCAGATGACGTAAGTGTTGTGATTGACGCAGATGTATACTTGTCGCCACGAAACGAGACGTGCCGCAGACGCGGCGCTGCAATCGCCGTACATAACTCTGCCAGAGTGCTTGGTAGTTTTCCAATTACAGAGCATAATGCGACTCAGTGGCGCACAATGCCGAATTATGCTGATGCTTAATTGGAACGCGAATTAGTTTTCAAATGCACCAGCAGAGTGCGACTCAGTTACAAAAGTATATTCCTGTAAACAAATTTGTTTGTAGATTCGAATTCTAAAATGAAATTGTATTCACATTTTAAATGTGAAATATAAAAAACAAGTCAATGTTTGTACCTTCATCCATACTTATATTTATTTTTTTAACACAATTTGAATTAACTTTGATTATTTCGAAAAAACTACAATGAAACGAAAGCTTTAAAATTTTTTCCAACAATTAATAATATTACTAACGATAATATATAAACAAAACATTTCGATCAATGCCAACTTAAAGGGGAAAACACTTGTTAATTTTCTGTCACTGAGTTGGCATCGATTGCACGCATCACGCGACATTACTTTTAAGAGTGCTCGATTGTGCGAAGCGTTGCTGTAGTTGAAACATTCAACGTTAAGCATTATGCCGCATAATGCGCTCTAGTGCTGTAATTGGAAAACTACCCTTATCTGCTTATCCCTAAATCGATGTTACCTACATCGATTTAAGGAATTCACCGAATAATAAACACAAAATATTGCATTATTAAATCAGTAAATTTATTTCCTGGCTACTTTACAAACAACATTCTGTAAAAGAGCGGAGCCGCCGCTTTAAGTTCCTTTACATTCCATGGGACTTGTTTCGTGGCGCAGACTAACATCCAATGTCCGTAATAGCATGTTGGTAATTATTGAAAAATAAATACCAAATATTCCATAGTGAAACATGTAAATTAATTCCCCCGACTACATTTCATTACACTTTAGTTCCTGATTTCCATGGAGCTTGTTTCACGGCGCGAACTTTATTTCAAACATTATTTGAGATGATTTGCTAATGACGTTAGACAGATAAGTCATGTAACTAATATAGCTATTCGTTAATGCATTATCTTTTAACGCTAAGTGTTAGATCACAGTCACAACACTAACGCAGGTGGAGCAGGGGCGTAAAAAAGAACTTTTTATTGTTACGATATTAAAGTATCTGAATTTGTTAACGTTAAAATGGTGTTTACTCCTTTGAAATATATAGTTTTTATTTTCATAAAAATATATTTTATTGAAACGATTTACATAATTATGTCTGCCAAAACTACTTTATAATTAATATAGGTGTAAAACGAGAATGATATTGTCATCTGACCGGTTGCTACATCTCACTATTCATTCACTTGCCCTAGCATCAGTTGAATTTTAGACATTACTTATATAGAGCTTATACTAAATTTTAACCGATTGTAAAGCAAATCAAGTTTTAGGAAGATATAGGAACCGATAATTAATGGGATCCAACTAACTCTAAAATAAATAGCGTTGCAGTTAACAGGTGTCATAAAAATTATAAAAAATAAATGGTCATGTGCGAGTCGAACTCTACATTGAGGTTTTCGTCTATAAATGACAATACTTAATAGGCTTAATCGATTCTAAGTTCAATGTGATTTTTTTTTCAAAATTTTAATTATCGAACATTACGAGTAAAGTCGCTTCTAATAGTCGACGGCCGCATACGCGTTCGCTGATCCTTAACACGTTACTTTTTGATATTAAAAAAATCAGTTTTTTTATACTTGAATATACAAAACGTGTAAATTAAACTTGAGTTAACGTCGTAAAGATGTATGCTATCATACATCCCACACACAATAAGGGATAACCAAGACCGAGCAAAGTGAAGTAAAGCGGACCTCGGGTTTCAAGGCAGACCCTCCGAACGCAACCGGTCTATAAAACTTCTAATCTAGCGTTAGTAGCAGTATCCAGAGATATTGCTTTGTGACAGACAGACAGGTCTGAAACCATAACACTTTTTTTTATATCGGAACTCTAAAATGTTATTGTCGATTATCTGACCACAACGCCATCTAGATCAAAGAAGTTGGATCTTATCGATTTACTAAAACAGACCATAATCTTGTTGCATAAAAATCTCCAAAAAAAAGTCACTATTATATTAATATTACCACAGCATTATATTGTAATAATAATAAGAGGCTTAATTCTCATAAATTTACTGTTGGGATTAATATATGACACAAACAAACACTAACAGTTTATTTCATCAACGAAATACATATAATACTTGACCAGCGATTTTAACCAAATTCACAAAAAAAGTATTAAACTTAATCGTAAGGGCGTAATTTCGCTGATATGCTATCTCACTCCCACGACTAAGAGTCTACCACAAGTGCGAGTGAGATAGCGAGCGCACTATTTCCAATCGCCTAATCGTATCTCACGATCATGAGACTACTGCAAGTGCGAGCGAGATAGCGCGAGCGAATAATTTGTAATACAGATTCGTCATAAGCATGTTATAATCAAGGAAAGCAAACAAATTTCTATCCGTCCTTTTTACACTTAGCGTTTCGTAGTGAGCAAGTGTGTGTGGAGCCTAAAAGTGAATCCGCACTTGAAGAGAGTCGAAGTTATTTTCTTATCAATACACAAATGTGATAGTTGTCTGTAATCAATAATAAGATATTTAACAATCAAGCCAATTGGGTATTTGACAACCAAATCAACTGAGACTCTTTATCATGGCACAAAATAATAAATCCCTTTTCGAATTGTTGCTTTTTTAAACAGTTTCAATTTTTTTTATTGATTTGATCTAAGCATGTGTTTTATACTTCAACAAGGAAGAGAACAATGACTGGGTCTCATTAAGTAAAACCGGTTCACAACTGAAGCAGTGACGAGGCAACGCGTATTATATAGACATCCAGAATCTACCACATTTATATATCAGCACGGTTTATTATTCTAATACGACCTTCGTGTACATTATACATTCACGGCAGCAAGACGGAAAGTGACTAGGGAAATATGCAGCACGAGTATTCTCACACAACTTATTTTCATTGATGACAGCTTCCTTACTTCGCCTCCTTACTTACCTCGCTTGTTGCTTTAGAAATGGGTAAAACATATACGAGGCATTATATTGAATGAGAACAACAAATTCAATAAAAATTGCTCCTAATGTGAATACACCTTCAAAAAAAATATTTTAACAACATTCGACTTTTTGCTCAAATCGCAACAAAATTTATTTCGATCAGAAAAATGGTTAGGATTGATGCGTATCAATTGAGGGATGAAACGCGAATTTTTGCGATAGATTTTCATGATGTTTTTTCTATATTTTCTTAAGTTTTCGCGACTTGTATACAAAATAAAACTACGTTAAAACGGTTTTAAGCGCGGTAATTTAAAATAAATAAACTTCAACAATACTCGTTGGACAAATGTCACCTTTGTCGTCCGTGACCACGGCCACTGAAAAGCGGCCGAAACGTCGGACAAACCAAAACTTAATAAATTAACGCGCTTAAAACCGTTAAAACGTAGTTTTATGATGTTTTTCCTCCTAACGTTTCAAACTTATCAGCAACTTGGTTTGCTATAGAATTCATATATTCTTTGTTTGCAAATATAGTACATAACTCACCAATGACGAGCCTTTGAGGTAATTTGAAACATTAAACTCTAGATTTTTCATATATCGCTTAAAACAAATAAAATTTCACCTCACCAGTCTCCAGATAGTCCTGGATTTCTCCAATTTCATAAATTCATTCATACCCAGAGAACTTGACATTCAGACCTCGTCATTATTACAAACATTTTGATTCTCGAATCAAATTGCTATATCGTAGAGACAAAATCTTATATCTACCCCCATAACTGACCCTAAAGAAAAAATTGGGGGAAAAGATTTCCCAATCTGGAGAGTACCCACCCCCCTTTATACTCAACATATTTCGTTTCCATACTCGCGCTGCCCAATTCCCTCCCCAATCTGTCGTAGAAATAGGCATATTATAAATTAATCACAATAAAATAAATCCAATTTCATTTAAAAGAGAACCGATCACAACAACTCGCATCATTTAGAGAGCTACTTAACGAAATTTGGAAACGCCTTACATATTCATATTTTCTTTATTATCAGTCATCAATGGAAAAATATACATTATACAATATTTTTTTCTAATATTTACTTTATAAACTATCATAATCAACAATCTAGGATTATCACTAAAACCATAGAAAAATATTAAGAAAAATAATCGCCTATAAAAAAATACTCGGAGAACGCCTAAAAATCTTACATTTCCAGAAGTCTTTCTCTTGTATTTTGATATTGCAAAGCACGACTTTCACAAAGACTTTAATCTAAAACATATTTTTGAATCATTTGACTAAGGTGTTCTAAACAAATTTTGAAGTGATAACTTCTTATGAGAGGGTAAACCGCTTCGTTACGTAACGCGTTACGGCGCAGTGTGTCCGGCTTCCCTTTCTCTCACGTATACGGTAGCAGTAGGTAGGCTCCTCCTCTCTCACTCTAACCCACAGCGCTAGTCGTATTTCGGTAATTCGATTAAATAATGTTCATACACAAAATTCTAATTTACATATTCAAGAATTGTAACTAAGAATAAAATATATTTTATAACCAATAAAAAAATTATTATGCGATCCAAATTAGAATAGGAATGTCAATGACCTCTATCTGTCAAATCTCACTTGAAAAGTATGGTTTGCAAAAACTTATTTGCATATCGATAATAAATAATGTTACATCATATTCAAATAAAAAGGTTAAATTAGTAGTAAAGTGTCTTAATATAATATTTAATTATTTAAAGTTATTTAAAGATACAATATGGCGCCAAGTCGAACCTATTCTCATTTGAATCGCATAGTATTAATGAATAACCTTTCCTTACATTATCATAGTATGTATGTAATGTACATACAATTTTAGTAATAATAATAACCTAAGCATTTTTCAAGTTAAACAATTTCAATATTAAATAGTTCAACTTAGATTGTCACTTCTGTCGGGAGTCCCGAAACGCATACGGTTTTTTTTTATAATACATGAACTACAAAGAATATCTGAATATTTTTTTACCATAGATTTTTTTTATAATTTTCATTTTATTGAAATACATAAATATATTTTACCAAAACTCTGGCCTGTATTTTGGGCAACGCAATACAACGCGGTAATGCGGCCAGCATTTTGGGAACGTTCCCAACTGACGGTGATTTGGGACCTATTTAATATTTATAGTTTTTATCTTTTATAAATTAAGTTGTGTATATATATTATTAGAATATAAATATATTTATGTATTTCAATAAAATGAAAATATTTTATGTTTCTTAAACATCATTGGTTCGATCTCCTTGTGGCAATTTTGGGCATAATCCTGTTTTTAAACAGGAGTATGTCTTTATATTTACGTAAAGACTGATTTAGTTTGTTAATTCGTATTAAATTATAAAAAAGTTGAATAGAACTCTAATTGTCTTTTTCTATCTCTATCAAAACGTAAGAGAAATTGTGAAGCCCTCTAGAAATTTTGGGTTCCGGTTCCGCTTACTCCGAGCTATATTTTTAACTGGGAGATTGAAATTCCTAGGATTTTTCTATGCTTAAAACTATATCAGAATTAAAAGAGTTTTGGAATAACAGGTATAACATGAATATCACCTTAATAATATTGTTTTAGAAAAAAATATGGACGACTAACAATAATTCAAAGGATTTTTGTTTTTTACCACTATTTTGTTATCGAACAAAATCATAATATATATAAACGATTCTATTCATTATCGATTTATGAATTTATTTATTTTCTGTTATCGAGTTAGGAATTTATTTGTTTGCTATCGAATTATGTATTTATCTGTTTGTTATCTATTTTATGAACTTATTTATTAATTTATTTGTTATCCATTTATGAAATTATTTGTTTGTTATTGATTTACGATGTTTTTTTGTGGATTTATGAATTTATTTATTTGTAATCGATTTACGTACGAATTTATTTCTTTTTTTTTATCGAAATACGAATTTATCGGTTTGTTTTCTATTTATGAATGTACTTATTTGTTTATTATCCTTTATGAAGTTTTTTGTTTTTTATCGATTTACGAATTTATTTTTTTGTCATCTATCTATGAATTTATTTATTTCTTCTTGATTATGAAGTAATTTGTTTCTCATCGACTTATGAATTTACTTTTTCGTTATCTATTTACGAATTTAGTTATTTCTTACCGATTTATGAATTTACTAGCTTTTACACGCGGCTTCACTGGCGTTAAAGTCATCCCACGGAAACATAAATTTCCCTGGAATAAATAGTAGGCTGTTACAGTCCATCCCTGTGTCAAATTTTATGCAGATGTGTTCAGCCGTTCGGGCATGATTAATTAACAAAAGCCCATCGAACCTTTCTTTCGTATGTAAAATGTTTATATAGATTTGATTGTTATTTAAGAATTTATTTGTTAGCTATTGAATTGGGTCAACTTTATTTTTAATTAAACATAAATATTAGTTCGCACATGGAAGAATACTTAGAACGACAATGGATCAATAAAAAGTTACTCTGCAAAACTCTACATTTTTCATGACCAGGTGGCGCCAGCGGTTATTGTTCTCTCGTTTAGGACATTTTGCTATTTTAAACTAAGTTATTAACATAAAATCAATCCAAAACCACAAAGAAGTTTATTAATATGAAGATTAAAGTGTTGATTAATTGAGCTGGTATTAAACAATTAATTTCGTCATTTCAATTTGGAAGAAACAAGTAATTCATATAAATATAAACTTTAAGCATTCAGTGTGATCAAACACCGTCGTCCTTTCAACCTGTGCCTTCAACCAAATGATTCAATTGGTTGATCCGTGTAATATCATATTTAAAGTCCGATTTTTCAGTAATCAAATATCTCTATCAATCTGTAAACTTACGGCTGCTTTCTATATCTTACTGACCGTTCATTTACCTATCGGTTAAAATTTGATCTCCATACAAGTTACGTCAAAATTCAAGCGACGGTGAGACTAGTGAATGAAAACAATAGTTAAAAGTAGACTGAATGCAAAATTGAAACAATTTTCTTTGTATTTTATTCTTTGAATAACTAGCATCTACTCGCTGAAAAGTCAGATTTTAGTCTAAAAACATGTTTTAAAAATAAAACGTCATAAACGAGAAAATAATAACCTAAAGCGACACCTAGTGATGAATCTTTTCATTTACACTTCTTCGCTTAGGCTCCAAAACTTTCAGCATTGATTTTGCAAATGTCACATTAACACCTTCAAGAGTTAAATTTTACTAGGCAATTAGAAATATTCAACAACGAAACAGTGGTAAAAATCATCCAGAGGCGGCAAGTGTTTGGTATTTTCACCGATGACTCGACGTCTGAGGCCTACAATTGTTCGCGATAGAACGGAAACACTCCTCACATACACGAACGGGTTTCATTTGACCGTAACGCGGTAACGGTATAGAGTTCGAACTGCACGACGCACAGAACACTTTGCCTGGAATACAGAAAACAAATATTTAAAAAAAACATTAAAGAACGAATTTTTGGCGGGAACTTGAAGAGTGATCTCTGTCTCTCTGAAGTTTTATGCTAAAAATACAGTGTAACCTCCATGTAACGTCACTCGATTTAACGACAAACTCCCTTAAGCGTCGAAATCACTTTGCATTGGTAGGTATTGCTCGTCTTCCATACAATGGTACACTCTATACTCTATAAGTGTTTTTCAACCTGTGGCTCGAAAACCCCAACCCCCCTAGGGGTCGCAGAGCCTTCCTCGGGGGGTCGCCGGCGTAAGAGAAAAAGGAATTTATGTTTATACTTCATACTTAGGTACTTTCTAAGCTCAGCAGGTTTTCGCAGAGTATAGGTCGTAATAATGAATATAGGTAACAAAATAGAGAAAGACATAAACGCAGTCATTTAAATTACTAACTTTTTGTCTGTCTATGGCCCAAGGGGGTCGTCTAAAATTTTCAACCTGTAAAGGGGTCGCGTATTCAAAAAGATTGAAAAGCACTGCTCTATAATATAAAACCCACTCTCAATAACAACAACAGTTAAGTAATAAAAAGTACCTCTTAAGTTGCCAAATTAGTAAAAACTGCGCAGACGTGTACGTTCTTTTATCTTTTTATTATTCTAGCCCGTAATAAACTCGACTGTCGGCGTCATGCATACCGAAATTTCTAAATACTTCCTTTATCACCAAGATGCATCAACATCGCAAGATATGAATAAATTAGGTAACAAATACAACAAAATTACTGGTGCATCAAAACAAGTCAGACAAAAATAACAGTCTTCTCTCCATTTAACGACAACTTTTTTCCCATAAAACGCACAGCCCCTCGGTGTCGTTATATAGAGTTTACACTGTATATAAAACAGAATATTTATAGTTTTAGAATAGAATATACTTTATTGTACAGAGATGTTACGTAAAATAAAAAAATATTAATATTCAAGTACAATCGGCGGTCTTATAGGGAACGTGGACAAACTATAGATGGCAGCACAAATCGACATGAGAACCACAGTGTAGTTTAAAACAGTAGATTGTTACACAAGAGCTGAAAGTGAAATAGGCCTTTCACCCGACGTTAACACTCTGCTTTTCACTTTAAATATGAGGGAAGTAAATAAAAACTGATTAGTTAAACGAACAACTACGTCTTTAATCAAATTCAATCAGTTAAGTCTCTATCTATATCTGATGAACTCATTTAATATGGCACATATGAAATGTCAAGTAAATTTATTTTTCTGTGGCATTCTATCAGCCAGTTTTTTTTTTCACTGATGATAATATAAATATTTAGCTAAAATTTATGTTAATTAAATAATAATCTAGTGAAGAGTAATTTTTAAGTATAAAATGATGTCACAAAATTCTTTCTGTTGTTTAGTATAAAATAATGTTAAACAAATTGTTGTTTTACTCTAGTGTCTTCCCATAACACTATTGAAATATAATAGGTTGGTATATAACAGACCACTTTGGGACCAATCACATCTAGACCATACTAACCACTTGGAGGATGTGCCTGACCTATATTGTCTGTGTTGTGTCATGTTTAATTAATTAATCTGGTCAGCAAGAAATACGTGAGTGAAATTAAGATGCTGTGATCCGTGTGAATACCGTAGTAACAAAGTCTCCACAACACAACAGTTTTTTTACGTTCCTGTAAAGTTCATGTTTTTCACTTGGGTCCTTTTTCTACGAATGGTGCGAGATGTGCAAAAATCATGAAAATACGAGCACATTGAGCACTTTTATGAATATATTCGCAATCTGGGCACTTGAAAACGTAAAAAATTGCGATGTTAGGGGGCGTCCATAAATTACGTGAGGTGTTTTTTTTAATTTTCTCCCCCTCCCTCCCCCCCTGCTGAGATGTCGTGAGATTTTATTCAACTCCCTCCCCCATCCCCCAATCTCACGTGAGATTTTTCAAAATGTGAGTTTCTTACGTAAACGCGTTGGATTGTTATTGTAAAAAGAAAAAAACAAATTTGCTTCGTGCTTTTATTTACGACTAGTTAAGACTAGTAATCAATATTGCTGAGAGTTTAATTATAAGTGTAATAAAAATTTAACAATAGAATAATTAAATCGTAACTACTGTGATTAAAAAAGAATACCTACTCTGATTCAGTCAAATTAAAAAAATTGCTTGATATTTGCCGAGACCCCCCCCTCTCTCCAACGTAAGATTAGATGAGATTTGACTCGACCCCCTCCCCCCATTAAACACCTCACGTAATTTATGGACGCCCCCTTATCCAGGGCAACAAAAAAAAACTTTTTTTTTGTAGAGCTGTGTGATTAATGAAATATAGGGACCCATAAAGTGATGAGGTTGTTTTACCGCAATTCCTGCAATGGTGCCTCCGCCGGAACGCGGAGAAGTGCGCGGAGCACCGCATGCAGTTCGGCGCGCATATGTCCGGGACCCACTCCGGCGCACGCTCGATGCGTTCCTCTCTGTAACGCAAAGCAAATCCAAATTTTTTTTTTCGGCAAAACTGGCAGACAGGCAGACGGCCGGTGATAACAAGCAATTTGGTCACCGCCTTTTTTATCCTTTTTTCTTCTTCTGTCAAGACAGGGTTTATCTTTACTTTAATTATTTTGTTATTCATAGGTTAGATTTTTTTTCATATCTGATAGCTACTTAACTAATACATGCATAACACTACTACCAGGATGTATGGGTAAGGTAAGTACTGATGGGATAGGTGCAAGGTGTGTTTTATAGTGACGGTATTTGGATAGTATTGGATAAGATTGGTACTATGGGTTGGTTGGGATTGGGTTTGGTTGGGTCGGGTTGGTACCTACTTTATTTGTTCGTAATTTTTAGCATACAATTCCTTACTTAATGTTTAACTACTATTACAATAATTTTGACAGCCGAATTCCTTACATAGACATATTACATATATTGACAAGTTTTCTAATGCGAGCTTTATTATACATTTTTAGGGATATTTTACCATGGGGTTAGTTTACATTGTTAGCAACGCATTGGTATCCCTAACTGGGGTGTAGCAATAGCGTGGCTCCGGTTCTGACCGGGCACGCTAGTGCCACCCCCGATCTGGCGAATCCCACTCTCACCGGGCCGCGAACATCAACCCAGGCTTCTGCGCCTGTCGGGGCTTAGTCCTCGAACGGATTCCCGATGGACAAAAAAAAATATGTTAGCAACGCATCACGCAGACGCACCTGTACGTGAGGTCGCCCGTCGACACCGACGCCTGCATGTTGGCGGCGCTGTCGAGCGACTTCCGGCGCGGCTCGGCCGCCGGCCCGTCGGCGCGCGACGCCGCGTTCAGCGTGTTGCGCCTCGCCAGCCGCGACCCGGACTCCGACGGGACCGAGTCCGAAGCACTGCTGTCCGCGTACACCTCCTCGGCCGAATAAACACTGTCGTACGAGCTACCTGGAAAGGCAATAGAAACTTTGTTCTATTTAAATTAATTTAAATATTAACCAGCTTTTAGTGGCGAAAAGGAAGTTTATCCGTATAGAGAGGATGGTAGCTGCAGGGTCAGAACCAACCTCGAAATTGAGAAACCTATTCGGCCGTCCCAAATATCACTGGAAGGACAGAGTGGATGCTGACCTGTCGGGGCTATTATCCCCGCAAATTGCTAATACGCTGGAACCTTGTCAAATTAACATTCATGTGACGTGATCCGCAACTCGATATGTACGCGTACTCGCCGGCCAGTGATGCTAACAGTACTATTCGGCTACGGTTACGTCACCAAAATGGCAGCCAGGCGCATTAGCAATTTGCGAGGATAATGGGAGCCAATAATTGGCGAGAAACCGTGCAGGACAGAGAAAAGTAGCATACACTCGTTTCAGAGGCCAAGACCCACTTTAGGTCGCTAAGCCAACGGAGTAAGTAAGTATATTTAAATTATTATACAAAGTGTTACATTTAAAGAAATATACAAAGTGTCTGTAACACAATTATTAATTCCGATCTGTAGTTTTCGTTTACGCAGAAAAATGCAGAGCGGTTTCCGATATGTAAGTAATCATCTATATTGAACTGAATTCGCAAGTGGCAGTATTACTTGCTATGCACTCTTAGATCTGTTCCGCTCACACGATTCGTACACTGTCGCGCGCTACTAAAATTGGTTTGCTGCGCAGGTACATCGGGGGGAATCATTAGTTATGCAAGATTGTATATTTAAGTTATTATAGATAGCGTTACATTTTCAGTTAATATACAGTCTTACATTAAATAAGTGGTTCAGAACCTTTTCGAGGCAAACTTAAAACCCGAAAATTCTTATGATTAAACACCATACAAACAGCAGTTTTGATTTAAATTTTGACAGATACTTTGTATTCACAAACAGTACAATTTAATTTATCGATACAGATCAAAAAACACTAACTTTTAAATAAGCCTAATATTTGAACTCACCGTTCTGTATGACTTGGTCCTCTGTCGCCTCGTACTCTATGGTCGGGTGCTTTTCGGCGTCCTCTTTCGGCGGCGATGGCGGCGGTTCCGGCGGTTCTGGCGATTGGTTCATCAGGAACACAGACTTCAGTATGTTCCTCAGATCAGCCGCAAAATTCGTCTGAAGCTGATCAGCAACTCCCGCTATGCACACGAATAGACGGTGAATGAGATCTTCGCTAGACCTGCAATTTCGAAAACGAAACATACTTATTCAAATCAATTCATTTTACAACAAAATATCCATTTGACATAGACTGAAGCACAGATTGATTTATATAACTTAGTAACATATTTTTTGTTATTTTCTTGATTAGTGTTTGATTAAATAATACCAGTGAAAAATTAATATAATCAGACACAATACGCCTATTCCGGTTCTGGCTCTAAAACCTTTGGCTTTGTGGATTGTTGCCATCGACAACCACGACATTCTCCATACGTAAACGTCACATGAACAGTGATAGATAAAATGTCACTTATACGAACTTCAAGTCACTTCATTCTATACGTTCAAAAAATACTAGTGTAACGATTTATTGTAAAAACTTTTGGATATCCTCCAATCCTGGGTCTACAAATAATAATAATTTCTATCCGTGCAGGAACGGAGAAAGAATACAATTTCCTGCGTTGGGGCAGCCTGTCGTAAGAGGCGACAAAACAACCCACAGCCATGTGGTAGGGCATTTGCCCGACTGGATGGCTGCCACCCCTGCTCTAAAGTAAGTCATCATAACAACCTTGAGTTGTGTTCCGGCATTAGTGACCAGGTTGCAGTCTCCCTTAAGAGTGCAGCAGTGCATTTGAAGCACCTTTGATGTTGCAAATGTCCATAGGCATTGGTAACCACTTTCCATCAAGTGGGCCCTCTGCCTGTCTGATAAACTCCTGCAATAAAAAAAATTGCAAGCTGTGTTCACCTGTAAGAAGTTTTCACATCACATTGTCAACCACAGTCATAAATCAATTTTTTTACTTGATCATATATAAAAAACTATTGGTGATCCATTGTTATAAATAAATAAATAAAATATGGAGCATATACATAAAGATTATACTCTTCTTGCAAGTAGGTATATAATTCCAATAATAATTACAAGGGTAACAATAAAACTTGAGGATTCTGACTTGAGATAAATAGAAAGAAACTCACTTGAATTTGCACCTAGCTTGTTGCCTGGCGGCCAACTCTTGCGCCTGCAACGCCAAAGCAATCTGCTCGTCGTCTGCACACTCCGATGTACAACAAGACATACCACTGAAAATACATAACAATTTCATCAATAAACTATAATAAAATACTTTTTTTTATTTTAGATTGTTTTAATTAAAACATGAACAATTAAATTTAAAAATATTAATTTTCTAAATTATCCAAAAAGACATTACTAGATTTTTGGGATTTTTTTTATGATCCACCGTTTTTAACCGAATTCCAAAAGGAGGAGATCCGTAATTCGACTGTTTTTATTTGTTTATTACGCGATTTTTCTGTTAATTGTGGACCGATTTTCAATTTTATTAATACTAAATTGCATACTCGTGAGGCGATCCCATTGTTACCGAATCAGGATCTAACGAGCGGATTCCAGGGAAATAAAGAGCAACCCCTGTCGCAAAAGTCTACACTCACAGATGAGCAAACTTTTATACGCGTGCCAATGGTAAAATTTGTACAGGCGCTTAACATATTGTTTTCAACTAAAAAGGAGAAAATATTTTTTTTAACAAAAACAAAACTTAGTAAGCCAAAAATAAATATTCTCTACAACATCTTAAGTCGGTGTTAATTGAAACATAAAAAACAACAACAAAAATGCACCGACTCCAAGATGTAGTAGTAATCTCTCAAGAATGAAATTGGTTTGATTTTAGTTAATTTATTTAACTGTAAATTAAAGAAATACTTCTAAAAACATGTCGAATTTGATATCTATATTCTGCATAGCATGTATCTCAAGATAATCAGCTGTAAACAATCTAGTGATGGATAAATAATTGAAGACGTGAATGGACGAAGGAGTTATTTAATTTAAGAATTTAAAAAAAAACATTTTACGTCGAAGGAAGGGTTATTAAGGGGAATTTACATTAGAGCTTAACACAATATTATTTTATTAGAATTTTAGTCAAGACGACGAGTTTCCCACGACAGGAAAATAATAACAAAAATATCACTACTATTCATTTTCTCAATATTGACTGTTTGCAACATGTTTCCATAGTCTACTCATGTCTCCAAATCTATATTATCACTCTTCAAATTTCTCGAATGTAAAATCTATCAGCGTTTAAAGCAATACCATATTTATGTCAAACAAAAATATTATCCTATATCGGAAAAGAAACACATATTTCAAAGATCTACAAAAACCTCCATCAAAAGTTTTCCACACACTCACCTCTCATCAACAAAATGATCCAAATTCAATCGCAAAGGAGTGCTTTGATTTCGCGTCGACCGATTGTCCAATATCACAATACGCGGCGACCACATTTTCCCATTCTTCGTCTTACTCTTATAATTCACTTTCCGATTCTTTTTTTTATTACTTTCTCTACTCTGAGACGGTCCATCACTACAACTATTGTCATCTTCAGCTAAACGTTTCTTCATTTCGGAAACATGATGTCTACTTAACTTGTTCAAAACTACTTCGATAGTTCTCAACTCCTCATCTGGAGCGATCAGTCCCCAATCTTGTAAAACCCTTCTTTCTTCGCTATCTATATTTCTTGCTTCATTTAAGCCGTCTTCATCAGAACTCAACCTATTAATAACATTATCGACCATAGTACCAGATGATCCTGCTTCGTTCTTTATTGTCTGATCTTCTGAATAATTAATGTTTACAGTTACATCATTATTCACATCTGAAAACGAGCTTTCTAATGTGTTCTCTTTTTCATCATCTTTTTCACAAACAGGACTTTTCAGTACTCTATTCTGTTGCATATAATGATTTTCTTTTACATCTTTCATTTGATCGGTATCTGGAGATCGATCTAAACTTGTATTCTCAGTGCTGACTCCTGAATCCGCTGGCGATTCATGATCACTTTCATATCCCAACATAAATTTCACTCTTTCATCATCCCTATCTAAAGACATTTTAGCCGAATGAAAACTGGTACTGTCATCAACTACTTCATTATCGATAAAATTTTGTCCAAGTTCTTCATTTGTTAGTAATAATGATGTTAAGTTTGCATTCGCTATTGATATATTAGTATTTACAATTCCAGCATCAATGTTGTCAGGAATTATTAGAGG